>JAKXYG010001222.1:0-523933 GCA_025895645.1 Cardicola forsteri | reverse complement strand
ATATATATATATATATATATATATATATATATATATATATATAAGTACTTTTGGCATCTGCATATATATATGAAGATAGCTATATATCATGACCGGTTAAAAATATAAAAAATATAGAAAATTGTACTTTTTCTAGTTACTTGAGTATTATGAAGAAGGTTTAATGATTCTTTTATTAATTGTAATCCATAATTTTAATGCTTATTTTTTTCAAAATATTAATTCCTCCCATATTGATTATTGTTTGTTGAAAGTTATTAAAGCTTTTGAATTTTTTAAAATGTTTACTGCTTTAAACGTTTTACGGGAAATATCTTTCAGCAGAGGATATTTTAGCTAAGTCGAATTTGGACCCTCATTTTAGTACCGGTGGTGGGATTCGGACCCATGGCACCTAGGTCCAGGTCAATTGCTGTACTGCTGAGACCACCGCGGCATAATTAATTAACACTTAAGTTCGTGACAATCCATAAACAAAATTTAATACAATGGTTTGTACATTTAACAGTGCAGTTTTATATGTTAGAATGCGAGTTATATATGGAAAAGATAAAATAATAATTCTTAATAAGAGAATTAGAAATTATAACCTTGTTTTTTCATATATATGTATCCCTAAAGTTATCTTTAGCAATTCAAAATGCGTAGAAAACTTAAATTTGTAACGGAACGGTTTATGTTTAACAATTACTAACAGACAGTGAAAAGATAGCATAAAAACAATTCAATGGTGTGCAAAAATTATTGAAAATATAAGCTACTTAATTTGATCATATTCAAGGTCACGGAGAATAATTTTGATCATATTATATTTATGTTCCACAATAACATATAGTTAATTAAATATTTATACCATTTATAAAAAATACATAATTTGCAATAATAATTTTTTTTTTAAATAAAATAAAATAAAATAATTTTTTAATATAGAACTAATGATTTACCGGTGCTATAATTAATGTCTGTTCTATATATATAAGGCTAAAATAGCGCGAGTTCGGAAGTTCTTTTCTTAGCGTGTTCATTACCATGTACTACAAGTGTTCTCATGATCTCGAAAAACAAACCCCTGAGGTTATTCTTCAATTTGCCAAAATGGCAGAACAGACTGAACGTTATGAAGACATGTTAGGATGTATGGTTAAATATAGCAAAGATCTTGGTCCCAACGTTGAACTGGGAAACGAAGAACGCAATCTTCTTTCTGTGGCATACAAAAACGTGGTTGGAGCAAGACGTTCGGCATGGAGAATTTTGGCTAATGATATGAAAACAGCGAACAATCCCAAAAGACAAAGTATTATTACAGGTTATAAGGATAAAATAGAAGAGGAGCTGGTGGGAATTTCCAACGAGGCTTTGGTATGCGTTTTTTCATTGTATATTGTTTAGGATTTAATAAATAATAATTTAGTTGGCAAAGCTACTGATATTGAGAGCAAAGTGTTTTATTACAAAATGTCTGGTGATTACAATCGATACATCGCTGAAGTCTCTTCCGGTGCTAAACGTGAACAACCTGTTGAACAGGCTTTGACTTCTTATGAGAAGGCTACCGAGTGTGCTGAACAGCTTTTACCTACAAATCCAATTCGCCTTGGATTGGCTCTTAATTTCTCAGTTTTTTATTATGAAATTAAGGAGGATTCTGCAAAAGCCTGCAACTTGGCCAGAGATGCTTTTAATGGTGCCATACACAGTCTGGATAGTTTGGAAGAAACTAGCTACAAGGACAGTACACTTATTATGCAGTTATTGAGAGACAACTTGACGGTAAGTATTGTTTAATTTATTTAATTTTATAGCTTTGGGATAATGAACCAGCCGAAGGTGACGATGCGGAAGCTGGAGACAATTAATTTCACTGTACAAATATTTATGTCCGTCATTACAATTGAAATTTATGATTTTTTTGGTTTTATCTTTGGGTTTTATTAACCAGTTGGATCACGGTTTACGGAAATTTATTTATTTCACTTTTACACTGCTTCAATATTGATAGTTGTATTACCTGATTTATTTTGAAGTGAGTATTTGATTATTTGAAGGAAATTGGAACTAGTCAAAAGATTTTGTAAAGAGTTATTGGTTTATTGTAAATCTGATTAGTTTACGATGTAAGCTCCATCTTGATTGGCCGTTGACTTGTGGAAAATTCGTTAACATTGCAGGAAAATAGATTGTTGATAGGGTTACTATCTGTCGCTGTTTTATTAACCATTTTCATTGGTTTCTACGCTTGTTGGTGGGATCATTTTTGCTAGGTCAGTGTAAGCAGTGACGATCTAATTACTGAATACATGACCGTGAAAGGATGCTTATTTTTTATTGGTGATGTGGTTACTCTTTATTCTCATATATGTATGGTAAACTGGACAGCGGCGTTTCCAAAATGTAAAGAACAGCGGAATGTTCCTTGTCTGATATATAGCATCCTTGTAGCATCATTACTACTTGCAGAGACTAACGAAATCAAATGATTCTTAGTCCATGTATTGTGGGTGTCTGATCCCATCTGTGGATAGCTTCTGACCTGTGTTTATCCGGGTGCATGATGCATTACATGGAGTAAGGTTATCACTATTAAAATTTGAGATTGTTACTAGTATCCGGATGGTTATGTGCGTACACCGAAAGTGCTTTTCTGGTACTTACTTTCGCGAAAATATCAACTGCTGAATGCTTTGCATCCAGTTCTACCATTTCAGATTAACAATGGTTGTGTGCTACTCAGCGTAAGGAGACGAAAAGATGTTCCGTTTAATATTATTTCCTGCATTAAGTTTTAACTACTAGTATTTAACTTTTCATGCTCTTATAGTTTTACCAGTGATTTATTAGACAAAAATTATCAAATTAACGGTGCACTTTACAACTGTCTAGTGACACTATGATATTGCTACAATGGTAGGACTAAGAATATCCAGAAACTCAGTCGTATTTTGCATTGGCAAAGACTTGGATGTCGATCATATGTAGTTGAAGAGAACAATGCAACTTGGTCACATGTATGCATCCACAGAATGTTGTGTGCCGGTATGTGCTCTCAATCATCTCATCAAACTGAAAGTGGAACAATCTCAATTGTTTTGTGTACGTGAGTTGTCTCTATCGTTCTTCAGCATTGCGGAGTTGTGACTTGGTTTCCAGAAACAGCCAGATCTTTGTACCTTAATAGGATGTATTGCTATTAGCCACATGTATACAGTATAGGAAAGAACTGTCAAACTTCATACCAATAAACTTTAATCTGCCTTTGAAAGTCGGAGTAACTGTCGGTTTATACGTAAAATCTATTTGTTCAAATTATTGTTATTTCATAAATGTTTCTTAAGTTTTCACCAGGTACACCTTAGCAAGGTCAAGTCCAGTACTACACCTGACTACCCTGCCACATGACTTTAGATATGAATGTAGTAGCTTTCGAAATACACGCTATGATCAGCTTCTGCACTTCAACATCAGTAAACAAACGTTGAATATCTGCAACGTTTATGGAGCCACTAAAGTGATGGAGAAAACGGAAGGCGAATAACATTTAAGCACGTGGGTGATTAAGATGACGTTGACTGTCGAAAGTTGTTGCAATGCGATCTAAATTTGTTTATAATATCGAAAAACACGCGGCTATAAGATGTCAAATAAAAGTAAATTCTGGTGCCGCTAATCTTTAATGGGTTACGCTGTATGTTTTCAGAAACGTTTACTCTGTTGAACAACTAGGATTGACACAAAAAGTGACCGGTGCTTTTAGATTCATCTATCGAGGATGTACAATGCGAACTTGAGAAACTAGCAGATATTTATCCATCTCTAGTTACGTTATTTTGCTGGACAATAAGAATCAGAGCTGGTGTTAAAATTATGCATAGAATTAGTGTTTTTAAAGGTAAAGATTGTTTCCGTGGCTATGGTGGTATAGTTTTTTTCCAACATTAACAGCATTTTAGTCGATGTCTGGATTAGGTCTGTTTATCCTCTTACTCAACTAAAAAGTTCCAAGTGTTTGTGTTGGCATTTTGAATTTTTTGTGAGAATGTGGTATAATCCCGCTGATTATAATAATAGAGAATCAGAAATAAACCGATTTAACCAGTTCCAAGTCTCGGGAAATGAAGGTTTGCGTCGGGAAGGGCGTATAGCAGTAAAGAACTGACGCAAAAACTTTATAATGGTCCTGATAAGAATGTGGTATGGATTTAGAGGTGCATATCTAACCACCTAGTTTGAACCAGAAATGTCTCAATCTAGCCAATGCCAAGCCTGATTAAAGGAGGAGGGTTTGAGCGCAAAGTTAGCAACCTGGCCTCTGTAAAAAACATTATATTGCTGCAGAAACAATAAGAGGACGCAATTCCGGCAAAGAAGTGATCGCATGTATCTGAGTTGAGTGAATACCGAAAGGGAGTTCAGTTTTCAATGCCAACAAGATTTTGTTGCTTTGCTGTAATTATTGTCCCATATTTATTTTTAAAGCAAAGAGGTTTTGTATAATATATCTAAAGATATTCAGCCCAAGTGAATTGTTGATATCACTTTAGGTCGCCCCGCAAAAGTTTTGGATATGTGGAAAAATTAGAAAACGGCAGTACTACAGTTTATTGTCTTACCGTTTGTCAGATGATATACATACACCCATTAAATGCTAATGATCTCGAGAATTTAAGTGTCAGTTTTCAATGATGGTGATAATCCTATCACCAACCATACCTTTTAAATACACCCGTTTTCTAAGACAGAAGCCTGGTACCTGGTCTCCCATCTATGTTTTCCCAAGTCTAAGTTATCAAGATCATTATTTGTGATAATCATCCATGTTAGTCATAATTTACACATGTCAATCTCAGTCCAGAATGCATGTAAATAAGAATGAAACCGTAATGGGAGATTACTCAAATCAACAGGATTATCAGTACTCCATTGACAAGTTATACGGCTCAAAATATCTAAATTTCTCTATTCATTATTTCTAATTTTTCACAAAATATTAAAAGATGGATTCCGATGGTTTAATAGGCGCAACAAGCTTAGAATAATAACGGATATTTCTTCATTAATAGGCGATACCTTTCTTACTGATCATAAAAATGGACGAGATCGCTTGATTATGTCAGGATTAGCTCCCCTAACTCAATGGTTGCGTCTGATAAATGTTTACCACAAGGTACCATTTAAATACCGTGGGGGTGTGCTCTCACCGATACGCTAAGGCTAAAGTCCGGTTATATCGCGTGCAGTCGCTCCCCGCTGTGTTAGTCTGGCTGCATCTAGTCCAGAATGCATCACGTGGTGAAAATTAAGAAAATTACCATAATTAGAAATAGGGATTTTATAAGAATTTCTCAATTCTTCCGTATCAGAATACCGCTACTACTTAAAATTAATATATGATCAATGTCCTAACAGTCCTGCTTAAATATCTAGTTTCAGCTTTTAAACAATCAAAAATAGAATGCATCTCAAAATGTCATCTTAAAACCAAAATCTGCATTCTATAATTTCATGCCTCACAAATAAAAAATAACGAGAAAATCACATTTAACAATCAAATAAAATAAAGCAGTTTGGTTCAAATGTGTAGGCTGATTTCATGTAATATAATTTTCAACCAATAAAAATATGTGAATAATAATACAAATTAAATGTGAATTACAGAATTTCAGTCATCATCTTATTCATACAATTCGGCGTTGAAGTGAAAATGTAATTGTTGTATGTTCAGCTTGAGTTGTTTTTTCTTTACAACATAAGAAGTCCAATTACTGTACATTTTCATCATGTGATAGGGAACAATTGTGTTTGAAAGAAAGCAATCTTGAAATTGGGTTAGGACTTCAAATGTTTGCAATAAGTCAAAAGAAATGGCAAATGTAACAGAAAGCTGTAATTCATTTCTGAAAATCAATATGATTACAATTAGAAAAAACAATAGTTATTATGAGATGTAATTAAAATCTATGTGTCGCATCTTTCGTAAGTAAAATTACAGCTGTAAACGGATACTAATGTAAGTAATGCGTTGGTATAGCACTACTAACTAAACTGACACTATAACCTAAATGAATGGAGTAGGGTTCATTTTAGTTAGTGATGTGGTCACCTCTTCATTATTTCCCATATACGACATATATAGATGGTCGAATTCGATGGCTTAATAAGCGTAACAAACGTAGAAGTATAATGAAGTTTCTTGGCTGACAGACAGCATCCTTGTGACGTCACCACTGCAAAGATTGACAAGGCCGCCTAATTTTTTGTCAGGGTTATCTCCCTTAGCCGAGCGGCTACATACGGTATACGTATAGCTTTAGATACCTTTTAAGTATCCTGGGTGTATGCTTGCACCCACCCACCGTAGCGGAAGCCTAATTATACCGTTGTACACTCGGACCAATCACAGTGAAATCAAAATGAGGACAGACAGACAATAGACTGGTTAAGTAATCTCATTCCTATATATATATATATATATATATATATATATATATAGTATTATTATATATATATATATAGTATTATCTAGAATATTAAATTCTGGTCTAAATCTTGAGTTCTTAATTGGTTCCCGGGACTAGTGGGTTAGCAAGTCAGAGTTCTCAACATAAGGAGCTCACAGTAATGCTAATGCACCAAACAACACAGACATAACAGTTACCATTTTGACAAAAATACAAAACATAGTTCCGATGACTGTTGATTGAAAAAATGAAAGAAAGTTTGATATTCAAGGTCAAAATGTAAACCTGTGTGGGCACACAAAGTAAATGAATCAAACTTTCAATCATAAAGATTAACCAATAGGATTTTTGTTGCTTTTCAGACGGGATCAACATGTCCACAGTTAGATAGGTAGACAGTCCTTGTGTACAGATGCAAGTGGCATTCATCATACAGAACAACCTTGTTGTGCCATGGTCTTTAGATTAAAAAAAAACAAAATAGAAAAACTAAGTGGAAAGAAAGGTATAAACAAGCTCTGTATAAGTGCACATTCAGAACTGTATCGTATTATACTCTAACTTATTTCTAGTGTTAATTATAATTTTGGTAGAGATAAATAAACAACTCCCTTATCCCTTTACAAACTTGTAAAATGAACCAAGTATTGCTATAGAAAATGGTATATTGTTTAGGCATCAATTGCATAACTGTCTGAGTTTAAACTTCAAAAGGCAAAGTGATTTGGACTTAAATTCTAGCTGGAAAAACAGGTTAGTCAAACGGTTGCCTTTTCATTATTTCTGTATTCACGGAGAATGTCAAACTTTCATATTTTACGTGCGAAGCGAAGAAAATATAATAATCACCGATCAATAACTGAATTGATCGACCAATCACAGTAAAATAAGAATGAGGACAGGCAGGAAATGAGAAATGGCCAAGTAATCTCATTCCTATATATATATATATATATATATATATATACAAAAACAATGTATACTATGTCACCAACCAACCAAATAAATGAACAAGCATTGAAACTTTGTAAATGTTACTCAAATCCCCAGAATAACTATAACTTTATAATATTTATGTATGATCAAACCATTATTAACCAACGTTAATCCTCGTTTTGCAGACAATAGATGTATGTGCCGGGATGGTCTAGCGGTATAGCGCCCGAATTCGGACCTCGGTGGGCATGGGTTCGAATCCCATCACCGACACTAAAATACGGGCCCACGTTCGACTTCGCTAAAATGTCCACTGCTGAAAGATGTTTCTCGTGAAATATTCGAAGTAGAAAACATAAAATAAAATAAAAATAAATAAAAAATAAGTATTTGAAAAAAGAATACACAAATCAAGTAAACTACCTCTACATATTCTCATAATGTCTTACCTGAACTTAGCAAAGATATCGAAACCCATTGCGATAAATGCTTTACCAACTCTAAATCTGTCATATGGTGTGAATAGAGTCCGCGCAGAATACACATCTGTTGGTTAAAAAATAGTTAAATAAATCAAGATGCATATACACAAACTACACACTCTAGGCATTGGCTGCGGTTAAAAAAATTAGCCCAGTTCCATTATAATGCATGGAATGTTATACAAAAAATTACAAATAGAAACACATTTCTCTCGATAGTACAAAATATGAAGTGAAATATTATAATTTCTCAAGGCAATTGTTAACCGTCATACAAAAAAAAACATAAAATTTTATAATCATAATTTGGACCAATAGAAATGGTTTCAGTGTGAATGTGTCTATTTTCAATTGTAATTGCTTCGGATGTCTTACGGACAAGGTACCCTTTAGCAAGTGAACATTTTGGCAAAGCCGAACGTGGGCTGGTGGTGGTGGACATGGCCATCCAAATTCGACTCGAGCGCTGTACCGCTAGACCAAATCGACACAAACTACGTACAATTTCTGTAAATTATCGAATAGTTCCTTAAATTATACACTACAAAATATTCTATAATAATTGTCATTGTCTTTTTATATGAAGACAACGATAACTTTGTGAAAGAATTTATAAATAAACAAAAGAATAAAATCAATTCAAAATGTCATTAATAACTCATCAGTTGTAATAATAATAGACCGCTTCCCTATTTTCAACTCCCAAATAGCATCTCTACCGTTTATTGCGTTTTCGTTTACGCAAACGAAGGAAATGCAGTAACGACGAAAAACCACCTCATTACATATTGATTGAACTGTATTCAGTCAATGAACCGCAAAAGAAACGGAATCATGAGTATCATTATTGGAACTAAAAGTTACATTGAAAAATTTTTTTAAATTAATTTTTACCAGTAGACATTTTGGCTAAGCTAAATGTGGATCCTCATTTGGTGCCGGTGGTGGTGATCGAACACGTCCGCTAGACCACCCCGGCACATTTGACTGGAACAAAAGTATACAGTAGAGTTTCAGAGAAAAATGTAATACACACACACAGGTTATTTTGTTAAAATAAAGTTGTTGTTTTGTAATTAGTTGAATATTTTAATTCCAAACAAGGATGAAACATCGGTATAATGCTCCAGATTACTTCAAACCGAGTGGATTCATTATTCGATAAATCTGACACCATTGAAAATCCTATATTAAATATTTTAATAGAACATTATTCAAATCTGCCACAAAATCGCCCTCTTCAACAGAGTCGAACAAACGGAAACAAAATCTTACCTGCTCCAGTTCGGTTTGCGATAGGGCATGAGGCGGTATTCGGACGAGGATTTTGTCTCTGTTCAAACAAACGTCTTCGGCGCGCACAAATTCCGCGTGTTGTTTGAGCAACCGAATTCTCAGCGAATCCGAATAAGTGTTGGGATAAAAATTGATGGGCCATGTCAGAGGAGACGAAAATAGGCCGTTTAATAAACACAGATTCGACTGAAAGTAATGACAAAATTAACTTGAATTGCAAGTGACTACTTAAAATACTACTAATGAATCATTTTTTGGGCACATGCACAATTGAACATTTATCGAACACATGTAATATATATCTAACTGGTATTTGCCAAAACATGGAAACAAGTTTAAAATCAATCAATTGGCAATCGTTCATCATGTCTGAACTACATTTTGTATTAATAATTATAGAAACACATATTAGTAATGCAAAAATGACTTTTGTCAGTTGATTTTCATGACAAGCAAATGAATAGTTTACAACAACAAAAAATACCATGTTAAATACACACAAATTTAATAATAACTTTATTCATTGGTATACACTAATCATAAAGTAGCCATACCAACTTGTAACAATTTTTCGCTAGCATCACACCGACATGAGTTCGAATCCCATCACCGGCCCACTAAATGCGGGCCCACATTCGGCTTCGACAAAATGTCCACTCTTGAAAGATGCGTTTCTTGCAAAACATTCAAAGTAGCAAACACAAAGTAATAAATAAAATAAATTTTCCTTTAAAGACAAAACTCTTTGTTATCACAAAACTACAAGTTTTTTCAACATATAGTTAATTCTGCAAAGGACAAAAGCACTTCTACAAACCATTTTTTCGTTACTACTTTGAATGCTTTATGGAAAACATTTGCAACAGGTGGACTTTTTAACCAAGCTAAACAAGACCCTCATTTAGTTCCGGAGGTGCCTGTCCATGTTCGAGACGAGTGCTATTCATAGTTCTTATACTGAAAATTAGTTGTTGTGAAGGAAGAAAAATTGGAGGTACTGGGCCGTTGCCTCAAAGTCGTACAACCACACGTGTAGCAATTTTCTTCTTCTGATGAAGAGTCGCTGTTTCTAGTCAGTGTTTTCCAATTGATTCTGCATTGAATCAATTTGAAGTATTATGGACATTAGATAGTTTTAACGTAAGATTTTTATTGCCAGAAGCCCTTCCTGCAGCAAAACCTCATCCGTTATCCAGACTTGGGACTAGCTAAATCGGTTCATTTCTGATTCTCTTTAGGCAGAGTTGTCTTCTTTTAGTGCTTTTCTATATTTATATGTCTACTAATCTTACCTTATATATATATATATATATATATATATATATATATATATATATATATATATATATAGATATATATATATATATATATATATATATATATATATATATAGAGAGAGAGAGAGAGCTATAATGTCACACTTGAAATACATTCAGTACATAAACATATTTTGATTAGTAATCAAAATACAGCACACATGATAAAAACAAAATGAAATGTAGGTAAAAATTAAGCATATTCAATGTTTATGACACAAGTGATTACTGTCTGTAGTTAAAAATATTTTGAGTCATCATGAAATGATATTTTGGAATAAAATGTATTTACAGTTAACATTTACTAAACATTTATAAAATGTCTACTTGATGGAAAATGGGTTTCTCATAGAGCATTTAAGCAACAATTATAATAACTAATTGTCCAGTATGTCATTTTGGTTTCGACACTTACCAAATGTGATGGCGTCAGACGTTCCAAACTAAGTTGATCCCGGAATATGGGAAGCACATAAGATATTTGATCAAGTTCCAAAGGCTGGTATTGGGATATCTAAGGAATTATCATGAAATAATAATAACTGAACTGCAAGTGGTTAATAACAGTCAACTTTATCGGGTCCACACAGCTATTTACTTAGCAAAACAACTTAAACAATTTTTAAATCATTTAAACACTCAAATCTTGGATTGTAGCACCGAGGTCAGCGACCATATCGCGTTGAAAATATTGGTTCTTGTCCGATCATCGAAGTTAAGCAACGTTGGACCCGGTTAGCACTTTCATCTTGCAGATTGGAGTGATGCTTATAAATTTCCAATGATGATGATACCCTTCACTGTTCGTCTTCCACGTGGTGCATCCTGGACTAGGTGCCAACAGGCATACAGACTAATAACAAAGGGGTCTGAGTGACAGCGGTATAACTACGGTTTCCGCTACAGCGGGTGGGTGCTAGCATATACTCATGATAGTAAAAAGGTATCTTAAGATATAAGTATACCATATGTAGCCGTTCGGCTCTCTGCTTCAGCCTTTGGGCGTTTAAGTAAACCTTCATGGAACAAAAATAATATTTCTATTAAAACCAAGAGTTTAGAACGTTCTATTCTACTTTATGCTTGCAAAACCTGGACTCTAATCCAAGTGGATATACAAAAACTTGTCTATTTTGAGCAAAGCTGTTTAAGATCCATATGATTTCGCTCGCTGTCCTCTATTAAACGCAACCATTTAATAACTGCTAAAATATTTCAACCATTTCCAGATATTTGTAAGACACTTAACATTTATTGGCCATGTATCTCTAGCACAATAAAAAACGATTAAAATGGATTGACCATATTTTACGTAGATCGCCCACTCATCCAGCCAGAATAGCTATGGAAGCCCATCCATCACACGGATGGAAAAAAGGCCAAACTGCCAACGAAAAATTTGGACCGACATTGTAGCACGCGAATTCAGTCATTTTATTTATATTAAGCCCCCTCGTCTAAATGAATTACTTAATTGGGAGTCTTTTTGCCCTATAAATATGAAAAATAATAAAGAGGTGATCAGGTTACCAACGAAAATCAATTACACTAAGGATGCAGGAGTCAATTTTATAGTTTGTTTGCCTAAATAACCTAATAGTAACTAAATCACGATAGTATTCATCATTTTAAAAATTATGACGCTTAAATGCTTGTGCTTTCACTTAAACAATTAAACAAATAATACTAATAATACAAATAAGTTGTTTTCCAAAACACTTAATTCTAGTTTAAAAACCACTCAAATCAACCAAACGAAACTATTAAATTGTCTAAACAAATGGACAGTATATTAATTGATTAAAAAAATAAAAACAAACTTGATGTAATAACTGTTTTAATTCATCAATTTCATCAACAGTCATTGATTGTTGACCTTGAGATGTAAGATGGCGATTAAGTTCAATAAATAATATAGGAATCGATTTTTTGTAACGATGATTCAATTCAATTTTGTCAAACTTTTGACAATTTTCAGTTGACCAAAACGCTCGTGATAAAAAGGTACGTGGAAAAAGAAAACTTGTGATTGAAAAAATTAAATTATATTTTAAAATTCGATAAAAGTTACAAAATCAATTGTATTGATACACCATTGTTCCTTCTAAATTGAACTGATCTATAATGATATGAGTGTAATGATCCTGAGGATTTGAGTAATGCTTATAAAGTCTCAATTTCCAATAATTGAGATATTTCTGATTGTTCATCTTCCATATGATGCATCCTGGACTAGGTGCAAATATACATCTAGATTAATAACAGCAGCGATCGAATGCACGGCAGTATAACAGGGCTACCGCTTTGGCGAGTGGGTACAAGCATACATCCAGGGTACTTAAAAAGTATCTTAAGGTATACGTATACTATATGTAGCCCTCGGGCTAAAAGAGATAACGCTGACAAAATATCAGGCGACCTCTTTAATCTTTGCGAACAGTAGCGACGCCACAAGGATGCCGTCTACCAGCCAAGCTGGAACCAAGTTTAATGTGATATTGATGATTAATGCTTATTAGACCCCCATTTGTAATTATGATGATATTAATGACTGTCACCTCCACGTAGTGCACTAAACGCCTGGAATAGCATAACAAATACCGAGAATACAGAGGTATAACTGGGTTTCCGTTTTGGCAAACTGGTAAAAACACATCCAGGATACTTAAAAAGCATCTTAAAGGTTTATGTATACCATATGTAGACGTTGGGCTAAGGGAAACAATCAAGTCAAAAAGGTGGTGCGTTGCAAAGATGCCTTTTATCAGCCAAGAAATGTCGTTAATCACTTGCAATTAATACGCTTGGAAGGCAATCGGAGTTGATTGTTTAATATGCTGTGCAAATATAAAATCCATGGAGATAACCCCACATCATCAACCACAATGAATAGAAAGTTTAATAAAGTTAACAATACTCAAGTATACAACGTACAACCTTTCAGTAATATTTTATCTGTTGTAAGGGATTACTCAAAGCCAAATTTTATATTTATTGCAAGCAACAATCACAAACAAAAATTGAAATCATTTAATAACTATATTACTTACAAGTAGTTAAATGGAATTCAATAAATTATAACCTAAAAATGCACTTACAAAATGGGCAAAAGAAGAACACTTCCAGGTAGAGGAGTAATTAGTAGAACAGGCGCTATGCGAATCAAATCTTTGGGTGTCTAAAATAAAGTGTTTCCTTGTTAGAATGTTGCGTCAAACAAACTAACCTGACGTAAAACGTACAACTGACGTCTATTCAATTGCGGCAACAATTCGGGCCATGTTTTGGTTTCCATGACAGTTTGAGTCCAAATTTTGAATAAGTCATTAACATCCACAACTGTGGTGTGAAGTCCTGTATCGAAAAATGTACAAAATTAGATATTATTATTAACATTATTATTACAAAAGCATTTTACTTTAAAATAAGCATGGGATAACAAAGTAACAGTAATAGTAAAAACAAGAACAAAGTCCCATAATTCGAAAATGAACATGAGGCAACAAAAAAATTCCACCAGTTCGAACATTTTTGTTTGTTCCCATTAAACATTCATTTCAGTTAAATCTTCCCGAATAGTTATTAGCCAAGTTTTCTGTAGTCTCCCTCAATATTTCTTTTGCCATCATCAATTGCCCATTCCGAAACCGTTCTTACTGATGTTTCGGGGATAAACGTTGAATTGGATCAAGTAATTTATCTCTACAGTACGGCTTTCACTCAACCCTATCATTTGGGTCGTACTATTACTTCTTTGCCGTTGTCCTCTTATTGCTTCTGTAACAATATTGACTTTTTACACAGACCAAGTTGTTAACCTTGCGTGCTCAAACTCTCCTTCTTTATTCTGACTTGGTTCCTTTTGAACTCCTATAAATGGAATTCATTGAATGAACATACTTTATAAACAATGATATCACTTATCTCGCTGTGCTCTCTATCCCCAATTCGTTCAACTTTAAATCTAGGAGGCACCATATGGAGGCAAGGAAGTAGAATTATAAACTAGTTTGGACCAGAAACGATTCAATCTAGCCAGTCTCAAGTCTGGATAAAGGAGGAGGGTTTGAGCGCGTAAAGTTAGCAACTTGGCCTCTGTAAAAATGTATACTGCTATGGAAACAATTAAGAGGACGCCATTCTGGCAAACAACGGCAAAGAAGTGGTCGCACGTATCTGGATGACAGATTTGAGTGAAAGCCGAAAAAAAGCTCAATCTTCGATTTGCAGAATGTTCAATACCAACGAGACTTTATTGTTGTTGTTGTTTTTGCTGTAATTTTTGTCTTATTGTCCCAAGTTTATTTTTAAAGCAAAAGAGTTTTGTATAATAATAATAAAATAATTGAATATTAAAACTATCCTGTTTGAATAATTTGGTTTATTTTGATCTAAAAACAGACAGTTTGTTTGGTTTTGTCTAAGAAACTTTATTATTTCCAAATAATTTGTCAGTATAACGACTATTACCATAAAAACATGTAAATCCGTAAATTTCAAGATTGGTAGATACTCATTACTATACCGACCAAAAACTTTCAAATAAATCTTATATACTTATAAAGTTTCAATTTCCAATGGTAGTGATTATCCTGATCGTTCATCCTCCAAATAGTATATCATGGACTAGGTACTCATAGACAAATGTGTCTTGTTGTTTCTTGTTGTTGGGGTTGCTAATAATCCTGAGGATTGGAGTAATGCTTGTAAAGTCTCAATTCCCGATAATGGCGATATTCCTGGCCGTTCGCCCTACACTTGGTGCATCCTGGACTAGATGCCTATAGGTATCTAGACTAATAACAGCATGGACCGATTGCACAACGGTACATCTGGACTTTCGCTGGATTCCCGTTCAGTGAATGAGTGCCAATATACACCCCAAATGCTTAAAAAATAACCGATTAGGCTTGTGGGTCCGTCAGCCGGCGTCGACTCTAAAGAAGATCGCGCCGTCAATTTCTGTGAAAACTGGCGTCGTCGCAAGGAAGCGGTCTTCTAGCCAAGAAACTTCCTCCAAGTTCAATTCACATCCAACAACCTTTTCTTGTAGGAATTTGAAAACCTATTCAAACTTGGAATGAATGAAAAGGTAGCTCTACTACCAACTTATGCTATGTCGTTTCTTTAACGCAGTGTTTATTAAGAGGTCGAGTTGCTTGCATTACGCCCTAATCCCCCCCTCTCTCTCAACTTGACCGACTACGGTGGGTAAGTTGGCCATAGGCGTAACAAATACTTGAAAATAAAAATAAAGCGCACCTTTTTTGAATATACCAAAATTGCGAAATGATTCAGGATGTTTGATAGCCCATGTGCTTTCCAAAAATTGGACTAATTTTGTGTACGACTTGAGCACACGTGTTATCAGTCCAAAAACGCGGCTCAGCGGCATTGAAACGAAGTTGTAAATGTAGTCGCAAACTCTACAAACACTATATATATATATATATATATATATATATATATATATATATATATATATATATATATAATATTGTGCAAATAATAATGATTTTAAATAGAATCAATAGAAGTAAATATCAACACTCATAAATAGGCACAATTACAAAATGCATAATGAGAAACTAAGGTAAAAACGTTTGTCTGATATTATATATATATATATATATATATATATATATATATTATACAAAACCTTTTTGCTTTAAAAATAAGCATGAGGCAATAAGACAACAATTACAGCAAAACAACAACAACAACAAATTGTCGTTGGTATTGAAGATTCTGCAAATCGATGATTGAGCTTCATTTCGGCTTTCACTCAACTCTGTCATCCAGATACGTGCGACCACTTCTTTGCCGTTGTTTGCCGAAATGGCGTCCTCTTGATTGTTTCCATAGCAGTATACATTTTTACAAAGGCCAATATTCTTTCAATATTGGCATTTTTGTTTACATTAACAAATCTTATTGGTGAGAACGGCTTATATAAACAACCGTTCCTACGGCATTGATCACATCTGCTCCCATCAAGTCAACTTCCGTTTCTATCTTGATTTTTGGAATTTTCCGGTTATTCGATCCCATAAATTTTCCAATAAACGATTTCCTTTCTGTCTTACGTATTTATTCATTACTTCAGTACAGACGTAGATATTGGAGAAAAGTCTCGACTATCACCCAATCCACGACATTCTATCACAAGCGACGTCGTTTGTCCGAATCGACCTACTGTTCAATTAGTGATTTCAGTTACGCAATTTATTTGAAGTCAAATTCACTAAATATCCAATATTCAAGTACATGTCAATTATAAACATTCTAGATGAAATGTTGGATAACATATAACAAATATAAATGGAACATGAATAACATAGATAGATTAACCAGACATTCATTCAATCATCTTGGTTGGTGACGCGATCACCCCTCCATTATTTTCCATATTTATACGGCATATTAAACGATCGACTTCCGATGGCTTGATAAGCGTAACAAACGTAGAAGAATAACGAAGTTTTTTGGCTAATAAACACAACCATGTAACGGCGCCACTGTTCGTAAAGATTGATAAGGCCATCTGATTTTTTGTCAGGATTATCTCCCCTAGACTAAGGGCTACATATGATATACATATACTTTAAGACACCATTTAAGTACCCTGGCTGTATGCTTGCATCCATCGACTAAAGCGGGAACCCAGTTATATCGCTGTGCCTATGGGAATTAAGTCCAGTATGCACCATATGCAGGAGGAATAGTCAGAAATATCTCCATTATTGGAAATTGAAACTTTATAAGCATTATTCAAATCCTCAGTATCATTAGCATCCTATTAAGCAGGCAGAAATATCAATGATTTGGATCAATTTGTGTAGAGGTCACTTGTAACTTTATTAGGGTTGAATAATAGTACTATTAACTCGGCCTTGTCTTGACCCAAAGTAGGTTAAGGAAAGGGGAGTGTTAGGGCCCATAGTTAACAGCTTTACTTGAGTTCAAAAACTACATGCATTGCTACGGCAACAACAACAAGAGAGAGAGAGGCGTTGCTGCTCTTTGAAGACGGAATATTGGCACATTTGGAAAGCAACATTCGTGGTAGAAGAAAAAGTTGAAATTTAAACTTGACAGTATATTATAGACTCGAATCAACATAATCACAATCTCCCTTCTGTCTATAGATAAAACTTTGTACGCAACGCCATTCCTACCAAACCTATAAACACAAAATGTCTCCAATTATCTAAAAATTGTTTATTATAATAATTCGGTGTATACTTGAAAAATGGTAATGTTTTATTATAGTATAACTTACAATTATTATATTTTTGTTTTATATAGACTAAACAAACTATAATAAGTTCGAAGCTGACCTTCATACATGTATCTCTCTATAATCTAAATTTGAATGTTTTTGCGATGTTGATAATCCACGAGGATTTGATTGATGCTAATAAAGTTTCAATTTCCAATAATTGTGATATTTCTGATTGTTCATCATCCATGTAGTACATCCTTGATTAGGTGCCCATAGGCATCTAGACTAATAACAACAGGGACCCGAGTGCACAGTAATATAATTGAGCTTCCGCTTTGGCTAGTAAGTTCAATCAAGTATTGTTCTAAGATACTTAAAAGGTATCTTAAGGTATACCATATGTAACTGTTGGGCTAAGGGAGATGACCCTGACAAAAGATTAGGCAGCCTCGTCAACCTTTGTAAATAGTAGTGACACTACAAGAAACGTTCTTTATTCTTCTACGTTTGTTACGCTTATCAAGCCATCAAAGTCGATCGTTTATATGTTGTATAGATATGGAAAATAATGAAGAAGTGATCATGTCACCAACCAAAATATATTCACATTGCTTTCACACTACTTGCTAAACTAAATAAACTGTGTAAGTTTAATCTAGTTATACTACTCATAATCTATTGTACTAATATGTTGTAGCATTGCTTACATCGGTATAAAACCAAACATATAAACAACGAATTCTATTCACTTTATTATAGGAGTAACATGACTCAGTTGAACACCATTACTTAAACATGTATAAGAATCACAATCGTTAATTGCTAAGCGCATGTCGTAAAAGGTAATGGTTCACCGATTTTTGGTAACTTCAATATTAAACCGTTGAAGCCCCATTTCTCCGTCAAAAAGGCGTATCTCTATTTGCAAGTGTAAACCTGGTAAATTAGTATAAACCAAAAGCTCCCCGTTCTACATTTGGACTACATTATGCAATTAATTACAACAACAAACGTTGGTGGCAGAATCACCTCTTTATTAGATCCAAGTTCATATAGCATCCCGAATTCTTGCACGAAGAGGTTGTCACACGCGAATTGGGAAGGGGGAAGGAATAGATAAAATTTCTTGGCTAGAAAACCGCTTCTTTGCAGCAGGGCGATCTTTTTCGGAGGAATTGTGGGTTAACGGATCCACATACCTAACCGACTACATATGGTAGATGGATATTTTTTAAACATCTTGGGTGTGCTAGAATCCATTAACTGAGCGTAAGTCCAGTAAATGTTCAGTTGTACCGCTGTGTACTCGGTCCCTGCTTTATTAATCTAAAAGCACATTCAAGAATATCACTGTCATTTGAAATTGAAACTTTATAAGTATTACTCAAATCCTCAAAATCATTAGCATCCTAGTAATTAATTCCACAACACTTTATTTCTACACCGAAATTCAGCGGCACAAACAAGCATCAGTCAAAGAAAATCAAAACAATAAATTATTATATATGTACATTTTCTATATATACACACACACATACACCAAAGCACATCTATTCATCCAATTGACAAGTCATTGTATACTCCTTCATCAATTGACGTTTGCGCAATTTGGACGCGCGTTTGTGATGACATCGGCTAGTCAAATGCGATTGCCACGCACTGTGGTCGACAAAAGACCGATTCGAACATACGTGACAGACAAAAGGTCCTTGCAATGTCGACGACTCTTCGTCACACCACTCGAAAGGTTCGGGTTGGATTGATGGTAGTAGTGGCGATTGACACGTGTCGAATTCATTGTTGATGGCCGATAGAGCTAACTGGACGACTGAATCGAAAGCGGATTCTTTCATTTCATTCGTCGAAGCTTGCAATACGGTGTCCATATTGAGACGATATACGTGAATCGATCCTTCGGGAGGATGTCGAATAAAACGATTTTTTATCCAACGGACCTTGGAATAGTAGGGAAGTGATAGTACTTATAAGGTCTCAATTACCAATGTTTGTGATATTTCTGACCGTCACGTCCATGTGGCGTATTCTGGACTAGGTGTCAACAGACATCTAGACTAATAACAGCAGCGACCGGGTGCACAGCGGTATAACTAAGCTTTCACTGGATTCTTGTTCAGTGAATGGGTGCTAGTATACACCCTAGATGTTTAAAAGGTATTGCAAGGTAACTATTTGCCATATATAGCTAGTAATGCTTGTAAAACCGTCAACCGGCGTCAATCCTAAAGAAGATCGCCTTGCAGGGAAGCAGTTTTCTAGCCAAAAAACTTCATTTATTCCTTCAAGTTCAAGTCGCATCCGACAACCTTTTCGTATGGGAATTCGAGAAGCTATTAAAACTTGGAATTAATAAAGATGTGGGTCTGCCACCAACTTATGCTATGTTATGTTCGGGATGCTAATCATCCTGACAATTTGATTAATGCTTATAAAGTGATATTTCTGACTGTCGTCCATGTAACGTATTTTAGATTAGGTGCACCTAAGTACCTACACTAACAAAGGAGGGAACAAGTGCACAGCGATATAACTGGGCTTCCGCCTTAATGGATGGATGCAAGGAAACACGAAAGGTACTTAAAAGAAGATGAGCCAGTTACCATCATTGGATTTTATGAGCTTTACTCATATCCTTTAAATCATTAATATCCATTATTTCTATATTTATACGGCATATAAAATGATCGACTTCGACGGCTTGATAAAGGTAACAAAGGTAAAAGAATAACGAAGTTACTTGGATAAAAAACGGCATCCTTTGAAAAGCGCCACTGTTTCCAAAAAATAACAAAACCGCCTAAGCTTTTGTCAGAGTTATCTCCCTTAGCCCAAGGATTTATATATAGCATAAGATACTTTTTAAGTACCCTGAGTGTATGCTTGCACCCATCCGCCGAGGCAGAAGCCCAAATATACAGCTTTGCACTTGATCCCTGCTGTCATTATTTAAGATACCGATGGGTACCTATTCCAGGATACACCACATCGAGGTGGAACAGTCAGGAATATCACTATCATTGGAAATAGAGACTTTATAATCGTTACTCAAATCCTCAAAATCATTAACATCCTCGTCACACAAACAAAAATTACCCAACATCACCAATACTCACCTGACGACGTGCATATTGCCTTGTGGAAAACTTGACGCGTTGTACCGCGTCGGCCAACGCCAATTGTCCTTCGGTCGTGTTGCGGTCAGTCGGATTCAAAGACAAATAGTTGGAAAATTCTTTGAACCCGATGGTTTGCAAAATGCCACGGCAACTGATTGGATCCGAATTGGTATGATCGTTTTCGGCAAACATCCGTTTCAATTGATCCGAACGAATTGCTTCGTAATATTTGAAGCAAAGCAAAGCAAAGCGATAGAATAGAATTCATTCATTCATCTTAACTATTCCTATGTTTGTATGGAATATTAAACCATTGACTACGATGGCTTGAAAATCGTAACATAGGTAGGAGAATACCAAAGTTTCTTGACTAATAATCGGCATCTTTATAACGGTGCCACTTGACAAAAATTGACAAACCCGTCTATTTTTTGTCAAGGTTATCTTCATCAACCCAACGTTTATATATGGTATACATATACTTTAACACACGTTTTAAGTATCCTGAGTATATGGTTGTACCCATCCGCTGTATACTTAATCGCTGATAAGTTAGTCTAAGTTCTTAGGATGCACATAGTCCATGTGTAAGTGACAATCAGAAATATTACCATCATTAGAAATCGAAACTTTACAACAGCAATAGCAAATGCTGGTGATAAAATCACCTCTTTATTAATTCCAAATTCGAACTGTTCACAGTTTTCGGAGGCGTGCACAGATATTTCAGTTCAACGACTTTGCCATTGTTTCTAGGATAATGTCGCGGCCAAAATAGAGTGAAGATCGTCCCAAACAGCATCCATTCAAGTACGTCTCTGAACACCTTTCCTTTTCTTTCAATTGGCATTTGGACAAGCCGAAGTTACGGGTCATGATCTCTGACTCTGTAAGAATCTAGGTTTCAACTGCTTATAGAAGCACTGTATGAACCAATAAAGTGAACATGTTCATCCTTGTATGTGGATGAATGTTTTCTCGTCTCCATAATAGATTGGCAAGTCTACCAAACGCAACAACAGCTAAACAAATTCGACGATTTACTTCATTAGATGAACCACCATCAGAAGTAATTAAAGAACCCAGATATATATATTGATTTACGTTGGGAAGCACAACATTATTTAATACAATCCTCGCATCAAGAGCTTGTGACAAGATAATGACTGATATTTTGGGTTGATCTTCAGACAATATTCACCGGAAACTTTCACAAGGAAATCCAATGCATGCTGCAGCTGAATTTTATTTTCAGCTAAAAGAACAGCACCTTCAGCGTATTCTAAGTTGATGATGGGCTTTGTACCAACATGCGCATTTTCCATTTGTCCAGAAACCTTGACAAATATAGCATCGATTGCACAGTCAAACAAAAGCGGAGCAGCCATACAGCATTGACGAAAGTAACTTTACAAACATTACTCAAATCCTCAGGATCCAAAACACATAAAATAAATCCAAACAGACAAACCTTGTGAACAATATGTCAACTCATCACCGACAACAGACAATTCTTGAACAAATTGTTCCAACTCGTCAATAAGTCCAACTTCAATCATGCAATCAACGCGCTTGTCCAACGTTTGATTCAGCAATTCTGTTGAACAGTCTAACCACAGCAAAACGGATTGGTCAGGATATCGTACATGTTGAGATCGACACTTTGGCGGCACCGTTTGTAAATTGGCCTGTTCTTCAATGACCGCTTTTTTAATTTTACGCACGTCATTTGGATGAAACGCAGCTGCTCTAGCTGGATTTAGTTCTTGTAGCCATTGCAAACACAAAGACGGATTGTTATACCTTTCTTGACTAGAAAAAGGTAGACAATGATGTAACTGGTAGTTAGAGTAAAAAACTAAAAGTCGAGAAAAGAGGAGGATTGAAAAATATTTCCAAATGAACAATAAGAGAAGGGCATTGCAGCAAACGCTGACAAAGAAGTAAAAATGTGATTCCGATGGCAGAGTTGAATGAAGTCAAAAGGACGTTGAATTTTCAATACGCATAATGCCAAAAATTTTAAGTACAACTACATAGAACAATATTGTCGCTCCGTAATTTTTAAAGCGAATGGGGTTTTGTAATAATAATAATAATAAATAAATGTTGGGAACATATGCTGCAGCCTTTCAAACTCATTAGATACATTAGTGAAATAGCAAATACTAGAGCATGAAGCTATTTACCTAGGTTGAAACAAAGAGAAATATTTGTATCACAAACTGTGGAGTAAAAATCAATACTTTAAAAACAATTTAATCACTTTATAGTAATCATTTTTTAAATAATTGAACATTAAATACCACTGCATAATTCAGATAATGATCCTGAGGATTTGAGTAATGTTAATAAAGTTTCAATTTCCAATAATGGTGGTATTCTTAACTGTTCTTCCTCCACGTGGTGCATCCTCGACTAAGTGCCCGTATGCACATAGACTAATAGCAGCAGAGTCCGAGTGCACAGCGGTATAACTGGGTTCCCGCTTTAGCAAGTGGATGCAAGCATACATCCAGCATAGTCAAAAGGTATCTTAAAGTATACGTATACCACATGTAGCTGTTGAGTTAAGAAAGATAACTGTGACAAAAAATCAAGATGCCTCGTTAATCTTTGCAAACATTGACGTCGTCACAAGGAAACCGTCTTTTAAACTAAAAACTTTGTAATTCTTCTACTTTTTTTGCGTTTATCAAACCATTGAAATCAATCGTTTAATATACCATACAAATATAGAAATAATAAAGAAGTGATTATATCACTAATCACAATGAATGAATGATTAATTGAAAATCTTAATAAATTACAAATCTCATTTCTGAGTGTTAGTCACCAGGAATCAGGTGCTCCAACCATTCGAACATTTGCAAAGTACTTCATAACTAAACTGTAAAACCTATTATAGAACAAATTTTTTATTTTACCTACTCTTTAATTTTCTGAATCACTCCCGAAAATTCACAATAATCGGATGCTAAAAAATCACGCCATAAAACAGCCTCCAAATAATAATTTGTTCCTCCAGCCAGAATGGGAATCTTTTGTTTTTCAATAAGTTGATCTATTAGAGGCAAACACAAATTGCGATATGCGTGGACATCAAAATAACGACAATCTTGGGGCTGTAAAATACTTACTAAATGATGAGGTACATTTTCCGCTTCTTCATCTGTAATCTGAAAAATTGTATAACATATTATTATGATCATCATATGTAGCATAAGTATGTTTAAATAAAAACAAAAATTTTCAGCTCTACCTTTCTACCTACTTACGTCTATATCAGTCAAAAGTTGCTCACAAAAAATGCAGTAAAGTCCATTTTTTGCATGCAACATATTTAATGTTAAAATATATTTAGACTGATAAATATAAGGTAATTTAAATTAAATCTACAACTAATTATACAAATCGATAAAATATATTCCAATGCAACTTAATAGAAAACAAAAGACTAAAATATATTCATATTGTTCTGAACTGCAGCAGTTAATCAATCACACCTTATTCATTGCAATTTTCAGTCCTTGATAGAGTTGTATGGCATCTGTGTTGATAACTTCACCATTCAAAACTTTGGCTAATTGAACAGCCAATTTAGATTTTCCTGTACCAGTTGCGCCACAAATGCAAATTATAGGTAATTTCTTAAAATTCATATTCTGTATTCTAATAAACGAAATAAATTATTACAAAAACATACCTAAATGTAGAAAAAAATACGTTCATCTCAATTTTCAAAATGAATCAAATTTAAATAATTGTATTTAAAAAGTGTTATTCTGTATTCATGCTACAACTTTAAAACATACAATTCAGTGCAATAATCTTCAAAATAGAAGAAAAAGCTCCAATGGACGTGTATGCTACAAAAAAACGTACCAAAATTGCCATTCACTTATACGATAATTAATCTTTATATAACTAATCATTCAATAAACACTGCAGTGTCAAAACAATAACACAAAAGATAAAATATAAAAAAGTAATCTAAGGCACGTATTACATTACACGCTAGACAGGGCGTTATATTAAGAATTTTACTTTTTAAAAATTGTTACAGTACAAAATTTGTTTTAATATTCGTTGTTATAATTTCATTATATTTTCTACTTACCTTTGTAATTTTTAACTTAATTCATTCACTACCTTTCTATTTTTCATAAAATCTCTCCTTTACCTCACCCTCCAATTCCTATTTCCCTCAATAACTGAGATACAACAGAACCGAATACCAAAAAACTTTCGATTTATTCAACTCGTGTACAATCATAAATTATGGGTATTTATAACAATAGGAAAAATTGGGGAGCTAAGCTGAAGATAGAAGTATATGTAGTGAAGTAAAATGTTAAAATTACTAAAAATAAATAAAAATTTTAAATATTAAAAAAGAACTAAAAAACAAATTTCGCATTACAATGTAAGAGCATTGTAATAATATTTAAAGACAAAATAGAGAAAGTTTAAGATAATGCCCCATTTGACATCGGGCGTAATGTAAATATGTGCAATTATTATTAAGTTAGCACTTAATTCTATTGCATCTTAAATATAATATTAAAAGCAAAAGTGAGGTAAAAGGTGGAAAACAAATAGATAAAAAGGATTTGGAAATTGGAATAAAAAGAGAAATAAACTAGAATGATAGTAAAACTAATAATTAAAAAAATAACAAAATATTAAAATGTAAAAATACTGTAATAATTCCTAAAAAATATTTCAAAAGACAAAGCTTTACTTAATGTACAGTGTAATGTGGACATAATCTCGAAAGTAATAATCTTTAAAAAAATAATTGTACAGAATAAATCACTTATAGCATTAATGTGAATAATCGTACTTGTAAAACTGTTTAGTATAAATGTAACACTAATAATAATAAAAACTTTATCTGTAAAATAACACTAAAGCCTAAAATCAAGGTCGATAACTCAAAACACGCAATTATGAAGGTCATAAAAAATTAATTTTTATCACTTCGTGATACATGAAGTACGTTAAAATGAATTAATTAGTGTTTATTAAATAAAACATTTATTTAAAAAATATTTAAAGTGTTTTAAACGTTTAGTTTTAAAAGTTTAATAATATTTAAAAAAGTAAAAAATAGTTACATTATATTTCTGACCGCAGTAAGACGCACATCACGCTACACATTCATTGTAGCGTTATTCATACTTTTCTTTTTTTTTAAAAATTTTTTTTTGCAGTGTTCTTGCATTGTAATACGTAACTTTTTTTATTGTTGTTTTTGTATATTTATTATTTTTTTGAAACTTTCATAATAAATCGTGTATCAATACATCAGAAATGATTGAATCTAGTCAGTCCCAAGCCTAAATAAAGGAGGAGGGTTTAAGCCAAAGGTTAGCAACTTGGTCTTTGTAAAAAATTTATATAACTACAAAAACAATAAGAGGACGCCATTCCGACTTTAGACGTTTGGCTAATACGGATAAGGAATTGATCACGTACAACAAATTGAACTAAAACAGCTTATACTCCAATAGTTTGATCCGTCCACCTTAACTGGATAGAAAGAAGACGAACAAAATGGAAGCGTCTATTGTTTTGTAACCACAAGTCACGTACGCAAAACAAAAGTGAAGCTAAAGGAAGCTTCCAGAATATTCGTTACATTAAAACAACAAAAAATATATACAACAATAATAACAACAATACTAATAATAAAATTGATTGTTATAATAATAAAAATTATAAGAAATAGTTTTTAATTATTTTCTTTGATAACGAAACCGAAACGCTACACCAGCCCCCTCGTAGACAAACTGTCGCCGGTTATAATTTTGGAACTCTGAAATAAAATAGACATAAGAAAGAATTAGTTAATATAAAATATAGTTAGAAAACCGAACATTGTTTCTTCGTAGTCTTCCAAACTTGTTACTCGGAGGCGATGTTGTCTTGTCTTGTCTGAGGATTGATTTAAGTTTAGTTAAAGCTGTTGGAATCTTGCGCTCATACATTGGTTCTTTCTCCGCTACCACCTTTGTATCGTCACCTGGTACTGTTTCCTCCAGATGTGCAACCTTCAACCGATCAACACTAATGTTTTCTTGTTTATTTTTTTTAAATTGTGAAAACTTTATCTGTTCTCGATACCACTCTAAATGGTCCCTCATACACAGGTTCCAAAGGTTTCTTGATGCTATCGATAAGTACAAAAACGTGCGTGCAACTCTGTAGGGCTTGAGGAACAAAAATTTTTCTTTTTTGTATTCGAGTGTTGACAAGCCGTAACTTTTGCATCAAAGTAAATAAACGGGTAGCGTATAATGTAGGATTGTCAACTGTTGATCCTTTATCATTGAAGAATTGGTCTGGTAAACGTAACGTTGTTCCGTAGACTAACTCCGATGTTGTACAATCAATGTCTGTTTTAATAGTACTACGAATTCCCAGAAAAATAAGAGGTAATGCTTCTGACCAGGTTGTCTTGCCTACTGCCTTTAATGAAGATTTTAATTGTTGGTAAAAACGTTCGACTAAACCGTTTGCTTGGGGGTGATAGGCTGTAGTGCGAATACGTTTCGTTCCTAACAGGGAAATAAGGTTTTTAAACAATGCAGATTCAAATTGAGCTCCGCGGTGGTCGTAATTGTAGAAAGGCAACCAAAATTTGCTACCCATCTTTACACGAAAGCCTCTGCTACTGTTTCTGATGTAATATCTTTAATAGGAACTGCTATCAGCCATCTTGTAAACCGGTCGATACATGTTAAGATATAACTATTTCTTTTTGAAAACGGCAATGGTCCCACTAAATCGATATGTACGTGGTCAAATCTGGCGTCCGGTTTAGCAAAGGTAACTATGGGTGAAGGAATGTGTCGGTGTACTTTGATTTTTGACACGGAATACATCGTTTCGTCCACATTTTAATATTTCTCTGCATATTTGGCTATACGTAACGTTCACTGACTAGTTTCTGTGACGCTGCCACTCCCAGATGTGAAAGATTATGAAGAACCTCGAAAACGGTTCGACGTAAACTCGGGGGAACCAAAGGCCGAGGATATCCCAGAGAAATATCACATAATATTTTGTTTTCCGCCGACGAAATCTTTATCTCTTCCAAAATCAAACTTGATTGACGCACTTCATCTACCAAAGGCAAATATTCTTGTTGTTTCTTTGCAAAATCAACAAAATCAATTTTGTTTAACTTAACTGAGCTGATCTCAATTCTTGATAAAGCGTCTGCTACAA
Organism: Cardicola forsteri; assembly: GCA_025895645.1. Taxonomy (NCBI): domain Eukaryota; kingdom Metazoa; phylum Platyhelminthes; class Trematoda; order Strigeidida; family Aporocotylidae; genus Cardicola; species Cardicola forsteri. The sequence goes on along the minus strand of JAKXYG010001222.1, from coordinate 495,850 downwards.
CGTTTGCTTTACCTTGAATATGTCTAGTATCTGTTGAAAATTGGGAGATATAATCTAAATGTCTGACTTCTCGTGGAGAATAACGATCAGATTTTGTATGTATGGCATAAGTTAGAGGTTTATGGTCGGTTAAAATAACAAACTCTCGACCTTCTATAGCGTGCCGGAAATGCTTAACTGCCGCATAGGTGGCCAATAATTCTCTTCCAAAAGTACTATATCTAGATTCTGTGGATGATAAACGCTTTGAGAAAAAACCTAAAGGTTTCCATACCTCATCCACTTTTTGTTGTAGTACTGCACCAATTGCGTGATCGGAAGCATCTGTTGTTAAGCATAATGGAAGATTGTAATCAGGGTAAACCAACAAAGTTGAATCAACCACCAAATTTTTACTTTCTTCAAAAATTTTTTTGTTCGTTTCATTTAAATGAACTGATCGAGGGTTACCACGTAACAAATCCGAAAGTGGTTGTATAAGTTTAGCGCATTTTGGAATAAAGCGTCGATAAGAATTCAAAAATCCCAGATATGATCGTAGTTCTTTTATAGATTTTGGCTCTGGAAATTTTTTAATTGCTTCGATTTTTTCCTTACAGGGTTGTATACCTTCTGATGAGATTACATGCCCCAAAAATTCTAAACTTTTTACGTCAAAAACACACTTTCCTTGGTTAATTAAAATATTATTATTTGATAATCTTTCTAATAATATATATAAATGTTTCTCATGTTCCTCTATTGATTTTGATGCGACAAGTATATCATCCAAATAAACATATACAAAATTCAAACCTCTAGTAATATCATCCATTACTCTTTGGAAGGTTTGTGCTGCATTACGAAGACCGAATGGCATTCTTAAGAACTCGAAAAGGCCAAAAGGTGTTGTGACTGCCGTTTTGCATATGTCTGATTCGGCTACAGGGACTTGATGATACGCTCTAACCAAATCAATCTTTGAAAACATTTTTGAACCCCCGAGGTTTGAAATTACATCATGTATATGAGGAATTGGATAACTGTCAAACCGGGTGGCGGCATTTAACGCACGATAATCACCACATGATCTCCAAGTCCCGTCGGGCTTTTTTACCATATGTAGTGGTGATGCCCATGAACTACTAGAAGGTCTAATAATGCCTTTATTTAATAGTTCGCTAAATTCCTTTTTTGCAGATGCTAATTTGTCTTCGGATAAACGTCTGGGTCTACAAGCTACTGGTGGTCCAATAGTTTCGATATGATGCGTAGTTTTAAAAAATGTTCTTTTTCAACTACCAAAGGTTTAATTAATTTCGGGAATGGTGAAAGTATATCGTTCCCAATTAATTTCTCCGACTGCACTTTTAGACCAGTAATATAGGTACCCTTATGGTTAACATTACAACCGGTAAAAATGTCGTTTACCTTTGGGTCCAACAATCGTTTCTTTTTGGATCGACCAATAATTCATAAAATTGTAAAAAATCGATTCCAATTAAGCCGTGGGGTAGATCAGCCAACACGAATTTCCAATCAAAACGACGATCGGCCAATTGGATTGTTTTTGTTTGATAACCGAAAGTTGTTATTGCTGTTCCGTTGGCTGCAGTTAATGTTGGACCTGTCGCAGATTGTTTGAATCCTTTGCAAGGATAAACGCTGATTTCTGCCCCGGTGTCGACTAACCATTTTGTATTGTTTGCCTTATCGCGAATATAGAATAAACCGCTGTCTTCTTTTTTATGTTTGAAGTGAATGCGGTGTTGATCTTTTTTCGGGAGATTGTTTGTTAGAAAATGTACACGGGGGTGTACACTTTGTCGCTTTCTGTCCAAACGTTGCATGGTACCAACAGTATTCAGTTTTTGAAACACGCTTTGGGCATGTTCGTATTCATCCCCACCAATTTAGACGTTTGGCTAATACGGATAAGGAATTGATCACGTACAACAAATTGAACTAAAACAGCTTATACTCCAATAGTTTGATCCGTCCACCTTAACTGGATAGAAGAAGACGAACAAAATGGAAGCGTTTATTGTTTTGTAACCACAAGTCACGTACGCAAAACAAAAGTGAAGCTAAAGGAAGCTTCCAGAATATTCGTTACATTAAAACAACAAAAAATATATACAACAATAATAACAACAATACTAATAATAAAATTGATTGTTATAATAATAAAAATTATAAGAAATAGTTTTTAATTATTTTCCTTGATAACGAAACCGAAACGCTATACGACAAACAACGGCAAAAAAGTGATAGCACGTATCTGGGTAACAGAGTTACACAGATGACAGGTTGAGTGAAAGCCGATAGGAAGCTCAATCTTTAATCTGCAGAATCTTTAATGCCAAAACCTTAACCAGTGTTAGAACATGGAATGTGCGCATACTTTTTTGTACTAGACAGTTAGAACAACTCCTTCGAGAAATAAAAAGTACAACTTAGATATTTTGGGTATTAGCGAAATGCGATGGAAAGGCCAAGGTTATTTCAAGAGTGAAAATAAATTAATTTTATCTTCTGGACATGAAGAACATAATATTTATGGAATTGGTATTATGTTGAGTAAAAAAGCTGTTAAACCTATGATTAGATGGAAACCCGTGAGCGACCGTATCATTTCAGCCAGATTTAATACCAGATTTGCATAAGTAACAATTATGCAAGTTTATGCCTCCACTGAGTCTACTGAGGAGAACCAAAAAGATATATGCTATAATCAATTACAAAGTTTGTTAGATGATATGCCAAGAAGAGACATCAAAATATTGATTGGTGATTTTAATGCAAAATTAAACAAGACAGATCTGGGTATTTTTTAAATGTTGGACCAGATGTCTATGCTGATAGCATAAATGATAATGGTTATAAGTTGTTGACGCAAAACAGTCATTATGGAATGAGTGTTAGCAACACATTTTTCGCTCACAAAAATATACACAAAACAACGTGGGTTTTTCTAGACGGAAAAACAACAAACGAGATTGACTACATTTGTATGGCTAGAGCATTTTAAAGAAGTACTAAATCAGCCCATGCTAAATACTTTCATAGATTTTGATAATGATAATATTACGAATGTGACTCAAAATCCGGAAATATGTATTAATGGCATTTCTGTAAATTAAGTGATTTATGCAATTCAAAGGTTAAAAAATAATAAGGCAGGAGGACGTGACGAGATAACTGCAGAGATGCTCAAACATGGAGGTGATGTTGTAGCAAGTGAGCATGCCCATTTATTTAATGTTATATGGCATAATAAACAAACCCCAAATGATTGACGGCAAGGAGTAATTGTTACTCTTCCCAAAAAGTAGTCTGAATAATTGCAATAATTGGTGTGGAATAACATTATTGTTGTTAGGACGACACCGAACCACGATCGATAAGTGACTCAACGGACAAATCATAATGAAGTCCATTGTGGGACAGACAGCCAGTGGAATGGATAACAAGCCCACTCCTATATATATGTTATGTGTAATTGGTAATATTTGATTCTGGTCTAAACATGTTTTGACTTCTTGTTTTAAACCCCGGGACTAGTGGGTTAGCAAGTCAAGTATTCAGACAATAAGTAGCTCGGTTGAACACTAATCTGCCCAACACCCAGGCATAACAATTGTCTGTTTCTGGTAAGGTGTTTTGCAAAGTAATTTTAAATTGTTTAAGTAACGCGGTAGATAAACACTTTTGAGAACAACAAGGAGGTTTTCGGAAAGGAGGAGGCTGTATTGAACAAATACTGACCCTTCGTAATATTATTAAGCAAAATTAAGAATTTCAGAAATCACTTACAATCAATTTATTGATTTTATAAAATCTTTTGACAGTGTTAATCGAGAATGTTTTTAAAAAATCGTTAAGTTTTACGGAACACTGTTGAAATATGTGAATATTATGCGTTCGCTATACCATAATTCAAGATTCTGTATTCGAACAAAAACTGGTATACTACTATGTTCAAAATTGTCACAGGAGTACGTCAACGATGTATTTTGTCACCGTTTTTGTTTCTTCTGGTAATTGATTTTATTATGACTCAATCCATGAATAATTTGTCTTATGTTATTAAATGGAACCATAGCAGATTAACAGATTTGGATTTTGCAATGATATTGGTCTACGGCTTACGGATTAATTGTTTAAGAATAAATCTATTATGCACTAAGTCAAGCAATTATTTACCCATTAAAATTAGTAGACAAAATATTAATACTGTTGATTTCTTTACATATGTGGGAACCATCATTAGTAAAGACGGAAAAACTGAAATTAATGTTAAAACCAGACTTGGAAAGGTAATGTCAGTCTTCAATAGGCTTAAATCAATGTGGTCATCTTCTTCCATTTGCCTGAAAACAAATTTTTGTTTGTACGCATCAATAATCATTCCTAATTCAATATATAAGAGTGAAGCGTGGAAGCGAACGGACAAGATTGATAAAATGGTGGATCTTTCTCATTGCTGGTGCTTAAAAGTATTTTAAGGATTACCTGACGTGATCACATTTCAAATAACGAGATCATGAAAAGAACTGACTCTCGTTCACTACATGACATCATTACAATTAGACGAAAAAATTACTTGATTAAATTTTACGTTTACCGCTCAAAAGACCAGCAAGAACGGTTTTGGAATAGACAATTGTAAATGGTAAAAGAAAAGTTGACAGACCACAGAAAACTTGGTTAAAAACTATTCGGGAACATTTAATTAAAATAAATGTTTATAGAATCAAGCAAAACGTTTGGCAGAATGTTCAAATAAAAGGAAACATTTTGTTGTCTCATGTTCTTTTTGAATTACGAGATTTTGTTGTTACTATTTTTTGCTGTAATTATTGGTTTATTGCCCCATGCTCATTTTTTTTAGAGCAAAAAGTGTTTTGTAATAATAAATAATATAATAATTATTATATAATTGCCGATTACAAAAAACCTAATTTGTAGTAAATTAGTTTTTTAAATTGTATTGCATTTTATTATTTTTTTGTTGCTCCGATTTTTCTTAGAAAATATTTTTACAAACTTTATAAACAGCAAGCCATCACATCATCAAAACACCATTTTTACATAAGAAATTGTTTCGACATGAAATAATTTTTTCAGACACGTAGGTTAATTTAACTCACGCTTAACGCTTATGATAAGCATATATTGTTTTTGTTTATATAATTGTCATTATTCAATAAACACTTTATATAGTTTTACTACTTAAAATTTTACATTTGTTATTAAAGTCCCACATTAACTTAAATTTTCAGTTCCACACCTCCAATCTAAGATTTGATATTTAAATACATTAAGAACAGAAGATTATAACAAGATTTTCACTATACACTTTGTGTACTTTTATGTTCTTATTTTTTTATTTTTAAATTTATAGCACTTTTAAATTAGAATTTAATTTTTAAATTATAAATAAGCACATTTCTAATTTTAAAAAAATATTTAATATGTTGTTACGACTTGAATTAATTTTATTTTTTTAAAAAGTTATAATTTTTTAGTATATATATATTTATTAAAAAAAATTAAAATTATAATATAGATTTTTATTGTAGCAGTGACCACATTTAAAAAAAACATACATTATTAATACTAAAAATTTAATAAAATTATTTCAAGGCAATTTAATTAAAGTAGTAATGTAACACGATTAATGTGTAATAAGTATTATGTACGCAATATAATAATAATAATAATAATAATAATAATACTGATAAAAACTTACGGGGGTTCTGTGCGACAGAAAGATAACAGCAAGGACAAAATGAAAAATTTTTAAGACCGCTCCTGATGTACGGATCGGAAACGTAAAGTATTAAAAAAGGCCTAAAGAGAAAACTGGATTTAGTAGAAATAAAAATGTTTCGATGGTCGTTGGGAATATCCAAATTAGATACAATAGAAAGTGAAGTAGTTAGAGGAAAACTGAAATTTATCAAAAGTTATAAAAAAGGTTAAAGTGGTAGGAACATATTCCACATAAAAGAAAAACTACGTTACAAAAAAATGGCATTAAAAGTGAAAGGTAAAAAAAATCGTGGCAGACCAAAGAGAAGATGATTGGATTGTGTAGAAAAGGATAGGAAGGAAAAGGGACTAAAAAATTGCCGCTACAGACATAAACAAATGAAGAATGCTGACCAGAAACAACGACTTTTTATAAAAGAGGGAAAAACTGTAAAAAAAAGAAGAAGAAGAAGAAAAAGTTATACTTAAATTTGGAATTTTAATAATTTAAGGTAATGTAAGTATATTGTTAATTTAAATAAAATTAATATAAAATATTAAAAATTATATTTAATAATTTTTTTAATATTTTATAATTAAATATTAATTTTATTACATTTGTAAAATGTATCTGTTTTCTTTTAATTATTCAATTGTACAGGTCAATAAACGTAAAAATATAAAACTATTATGAATTATATTGCGTGCTTATTTTAATATGTCTGATATTGATCACAATTATAGTAGAAAAAAATCGTCTTTAATTACAATGTTAAATCCAAAAATGTTTATTGGTTCACTGAATTCTTTAGATTCATTATGTATTATAAACTTGATTAATGATGGTAAAATTTCAGTTGCAATAAATGTAAGTTTTAAATTTATCGTGTTTTATTAAAAAATAATACAAAATAAACATTAATTAATAATTTTATTATAAAGTATGTATTAATTGTTTAGTTTAATATATAGATAATTTTTTAATTGAAAATTATAGTAGAAGTTATTATTTTTAAATTATTTTTAATTTTAAATATTTTTAAATGTAGATTATTATTAACACATTGGCGTAAATATTTTTTATATACTAAAATAGTAGGGTTAACTAAGGTGTTTATGTGAACATAAATTTCATTCACATAAGAAATGGTAACTCTAAATGTTAATTTGATAAAAAAGGTTTGTGTAATATATTCAAACAAAAATTTACAACTTACATATAAACATTATTGTAAAAATAAAATTTTTTAACATAAATAAAAAATTCTATTTAACTGTTTATTAATTTAAAAATAAATTATAATTATATAAATTATTTGTTAAATATTTATTGAATTTTAAAAAATTAATTCAATATATTAATAAACAGAAGTAAAAATAGTTAATATTTTTTTTACAATAAGTGTAGTAATTTTAGAGCAAACGTTATTACATAATTTTATAAATTAAACTAAAAATGTTTATTAACAAAAACAACTTAAATAATTTATTAAAAGTGTTTTTAATATTATAAAATAAAATGTTTAAAATTTTTATTAGGACAAAAAGGAGAAACAAAAAGTGAGAAGATTCAGTGATTTAAAAAATACAATAATTGCAAAATTTAAATTTAATTATTTTTTATTGACAATTGTGGTAAATGTTTTATTGATTTCTCAAACCATAATAAATCATATTAATATTAAGAAACAGTTATAATAATAATAATAATAATAATAATAATAATAATAATAATAATAATAATAATAATAATAATAATAATATGTTAAAATTTTAAGTACAATAAAATAGGTTACGTCAAGCAAAATATCCCTATAGTGTGTCAACGAAACACTGATAGATATTTTAGAAAATACACAACTGTTTTATTTAAAGTTATTTAAAAGCATGCTAAATACATGTATGCGTGCATCAAGTAACTGTTATCTTCTGTTTTTAAAAAAATTTAATAAGCAGCAGTTTTTAAAATGTCCTTAAATGATTTTACTAATAATTTCTAAATATGTGATGTCTACTAATTTAGTTGTTATTGTAATTAAATTTTTAAAACAACAACATATAACTGAGAAGCAATATAACACCATTAAAAAAGTTAATTTGAACAATAAGTTAATAAGGTTATCAAAATAAAGCATTTAAATGTTTTTATATAAAGATAAGAAATTCTTAGTACTTACAAAAACTTAATATAGATAATTACATTATTTCAGTTTATTATGTAACTAAATTTATTAATGTATATACGTTGTTTTTAAGTTTTTTAGTCTATGTAATTTAATCTTACTTTATTTATTTATTTATTTATTTTTGGACTGATGTTACATACTGCTAATTGTATTGTATTTTTATAATTATACATATTTTTTTTGTATGCTGAAAGCTACTTCTACTGAAGTACCTAAACCGATAACCATAAATAAATAATAATAATAAAATAATATATATATATATATATATATATTAGAACAGCATTTTGTATACTGCTTCTAATTTGAAAAGTAGCTGAATCATTATTCAGTAACATGACTGGGTAAATCTATTAAAAGTTTTACCAAACTTTAAAAATTTGACATCTAGCCAAATGTTTGCCTTTGTTTTTTTAGTAATGATATAAATTGAACTGGCTATAAGTCTAAAATTAGACCGATTGCATAGAATTATTGTTTGGTTTTCGTGCAGAATTTAAGTCTTTTTTATCTGAACGTTTTAGTAATTTTAATAAAAACTAAATTGTATACAATTGGTTCAAAGCTAAATGCTATTTTGAAAAAGGTATCTTGGGTATTGGATTTATCTTGTAGGTTTTTCAGGATTCTAGAATAATCACATTGTTAACAGTTTTGAATATTAATAAATTTAAAAAATATTTAATTATAATGATATTTAAATTGTCTGGTCTAGAAAATTAATTTCTTTTTTTAATAAAAATAAAATATGTAAATTAAAATCTAGGTTAGAATTGTTATTAGAAAAGTTGTTAATATAGTCATAATTTGTATTTGTTAAAAACATATGATTTATTTGTACAATCGTTTATAAACCTTTTTTCTATTTAAAAAAAATTGTTTAGTAATTTAACTTTATTATTATTTATCTTGATTTGTATATGGTATTTTTTAGTTTATGTATTTGACGAGGTAATTTCGTTGTTAGTAATATAAAGCTTAGGTTTGAGACAAAATTTATTGTGCATATTTCTTAAAGTGTTAACAAAATGTTCTGTAGTCTTTTATAAATTAAGTGTGCTGAATGTGTTTAAATAGCTCAATAAAAATGCATTGTTTACCTTATTAATGTTTTTTTACAAAAAAATGTTTTACATAAATATACGTTTTAGTTATTGGATTTACATATTTACCATAATTTTGTTTAGAATAAAATTTAAAAAAATTTAAACCATGCAATCAGATGTTGATTATAGGGTTATTTATTTGCCAATATGAGGCATTAATAAAAACATAGTTTAAGAGTTGTTTTAGCAACAATATTAAGAATTTTGCTTTGGCCTAGTAAAAAAACACAGTAACATTAATACGATTAAAAGTTACAGCTAAGAAAATTCAATTTTTATCACAAATATTAATACAATGTTTTAGAACATTTACAATAAGACTTTATAATTTTAGATGCCTTAACGGACGGGGATATGTATATATTAATTATATTTACCATTTTGTAATGTTTGTTATAATTATGTTTTTATATTCACTTAACTAGTTTTTATCTAATTAAGTTTTTAAATTAAGAAAAAAGAATTTTTTAATTAAATTAAAAAAATGATTAATAATATTAAATTAAAAAACATGTCTACAGTGACTAAAATTTAAATACAAATTGAATATGCACGTGTTGCCTAAAAAACCAGCTTGGCCTACAGATTTAAATAATCTTTAAGGAGCCTTGTTTAGATTTTTGTAAATAGCCAAGATTGATGTTGAATGAGAAAAATATTTTTTACTACTCTAGTTGCATGTTTACAGTTGCATGTTTATAGGGTCGAACGTAATATTTTATTCAAATAATAATTGTAATTGATGTGTAAATGTTATTGATAATATTTGACTATTTTATTGAAAACGAATTTTGATAAATATACATGTTGTACAGAGATTTCGATAAGAATCCATTAAATTGGTCACGGTATTATGCTAATATTAAAAAATTATAATATTAATATTTTTTCGTAATAAATTCCCAACTTATCATAAAAAAGAAAAAGAATTCCTGCTTAAATTAGTAGTTGAAAAAACAATTATTTTGAAAAGATGTATTTTAGCCTAGAGCAGATATTGTGCCATTGTGTCAGTGTTTTTCCTGAAACTAAAATGTGGAGTAAACTGAAATGTGAAATCGATAAACCTTGTTGACCTAGATAAAAAACGAATTATTTATATTTATTTATTTAGTTCGTTGTTACTGTTGTAATGTTATATAAGAAACATTCAGTTAAGCTAAATTAGAGTCCACCTATAGTACTGGGTGCGGGACAATAAACCCATTTGAGTCTAGCACTGTATTACTTGACCACATTGGTATAACTAAAGGAATTTGTTGGAAAGTCATTTAATCGTAAAAAATATAAAACTAAAGTTGAAAGTAAGATGCTGGTACTAGATATTAGGTTTTTTTTATAGTAAATATAGAAACACTGTCGGTAAAGTTAAAAATAATCGATATACAAATAAGTAGTCTGAAGAAAAGTATAAAAAATGCAACTTTATAACTGTACTATTATTTTCAACCGAGTAAATGAATTACGACAAAAAACCCCCAGTTTTCTAACTATTCGTACTGTTTGTTTAAGTAATATTATATAGTTAGTCAGGTTGCGTTCTTTTGTCTTCAATGGGGGGCATTAAACAATATACAAATATTTATTATGCATACATACTGTTATTTACTTTTTTCCAATATATTTAATGATTTTTGGGATGCTAATGATCTTGAGGATTTGAGTTATTCTTATAAAGTCTCAATTTCTAATGACGGTGATATTCGTGACTGTTTATCTTCCACTTGAAGCCAGCAAGAACGGTTTTGGAATGAACATTTGACAGTTGCAAAAGGAAGGTTGCGCTAGACTCCAGAAAACTCGACCAAAAACAATTTGGGAAGATCTAACTAAAATGAATGTTTTATGGGGGATCAAACAAAAATGTTCGAACACACGGAATTATTTTGTTGTCCCATGCTTATTTTAAAACAAAATGGTTTTGTAATAATACTAGCACTAATACTACTACTATTATTATTATTATTATTATTATTATTATTATTATTATTATTAATAATAATAATAATAATAATAATAATGCACTTAAGTGTTCAACCTAAAGTTAGTGTTGTTAAGTAGGTTTAAACTTCAAACTACTCGAGTGTACATAATCAGTTATTGGTATGGATTGATTGAAAGTAACTTATTTTGATGAATAAGTTTGATGCAAATAAACTTAAATAAAAAAATGTCATTACAAACAATTGAAAAAAATTAATATAGCAAAGCATTTTAAGTTCAAATGTTTACTTTAACATTATTTTAAAACAACTAATATCACGTGAAAGTTTAATATAAAATTCCGCATACACAATTCAATAGTGTGTTGTTTTTTTTTGTCACAATAACGAACAATTTTGTTTAGTATGACAAGGTCATATTGATTTTTAACTACTGTATGATTAACTATTAAAAGGATGACAGTACTCTGTTGTATTCTTGCTTAATATGATGTCATTTATAGATATGAGTTTTCAAGAGTAGTTATTGGGATAATGAAAAATATTGGACTGATAAACTACAAAAGAAGACAAATTGCATGGGATGTATATACATAAATACATTCTATTTACTTACATTTTGGATAAAATTAAACAAAGAGGAATGAGACAACGATTGGTTCGTATTTATTGAATGAGAATAAAGTGTAAAGTGATTGCTTGGAATTTGACTTACAATAAAAATTGTATTGTATTGTACAAAACCCTTTTGCTTTAAGAATAAGCATGGGGCAATAAGACAACAATTACAGCAAAACAACAACAACAATAACAAAGTCTCGTTGGCATTAAATATTCTGCAAATCGAAGATTGCGCTTTCTTTCGGCTTTCACTCAACCTCGTCATCTGGTAACTTTACCATCCAGAAACGTTGTTGTTTGTCGGAATGACGCCATCTTTCATTGTTTCCGCAGCAGTATAAATTTTTACAGAGGCCAGGTTGCCAACCTTGCGCTCAAACCTTCCTCTTTTATCCAGGCTTGGGACTGGCTAGATTGAATCATTTCTGATCCAAACTAGGCGGAGTTACAATAATAATAGTATCAGATAATTGGTGATACAATCCACCAATAAAATGAAAGTAAAGTTTGTTACTTTCCTTATTCAAACATGTTCTTCTCTAATACAACGTGTGCAATTTTGTTACAAATAGTCAATAGAATTAAATATTTTCAATATTAAATCTTCAATATATATAAACATAACTATTTGAGTGTAATCTGTGCAATATATCTGTTTAAATTTTCCGTTTTTTATTTCAATTTACAGTCAAAATCTACTGGCCTTTCCCTGTTAGATGATGTTTGCAAATGTTTAGAGGTTACAGAATTTATTGACTATTTTGGACTTTCTTATAATGATTCACAAGGACAACGGGTAAGTGATTGCTAACAAGATAATAATGTATTTTTTGACACAATTTAAAATATGAAAATTGTTGTTATTCATTAAGTTGGAGTGGTTTAGACGTACAGCTCTGGAGTCAAACTTGAGTTGGATGAGTTTAAGTGCTACCGCCGACACTAATTACAGATTTCTGTTTGACTTTATTAATATGTATACTTACAGATAATTATTTTTGTTTATTATTTTTATTGGCTTAGATACTTCACTAGAAGTAGCTTTCAGCACGCAAACACAGGTACAATTATAAAATGCAATACAATTAGCAGTATGTAACACCAGTAAAAAAAAAAGAATTAAATTACAGTCTAATCACTGAAAAATTAATGGATAATCAAAAGTCATGTGCATTATGACAGGCATGAAGGGGGAAACGTACTACAGTTAATATTATAACAATATACATCAAATGTAAATGATTCATGTGTGAGTATGAGTATCAAAACAATAGCCTGGATTAGGGACAATGAATGGTCACAAAATGGAATGGGCAGATTACGGACAACAGTAATTGGATAGCCAAAAATAAATTTATGATTTATATAGGTTTATGTAAAGGTCACTTTTAACTTTTTTGGGATTGGATAGTAACTTTGTTAAATATTGCAATCATTGATGCAATAATAATAATAATAATAATAACTGAATGGTTATAAGTTTATCGTAAATTTGAAGTGAAGCTGTTTTAAGTATTTAAAGAAAAATTTGAGTATTTAAAAAAAAAACGTTAGTATTATATTTTTGTAAAAAAGTTAGAAAAGGTTATGATAATGATTATTATTATTATTACAACATGGATAAATTGTAAAAAAAATGTTTTCAATTATAATTCTAAATAACATTTAAATTATTTAATACACAAACAATGAATCGATTTTTTAACAATGCAGAAATAACAAAAATAATTTACATTGTTTTAAAAATTTAAATCTATAATTCGAAATAAAAATAATAGAAGACGTATACTATGAGATGAATTTATTTTGTATATTCTCTTCAGTCACAAACATAAAGAATCAGTATATATACATAAAATATATGATGTAATTAACTTAACATTAATCACTACACATACGCAACTTGCCCATATTAAATCCACGCCAAATTTAATAAAGTTACAAATTGTTTTTGTGCACACAAAATGGGTTTTAATGTGTGAATGTAAACAGATTCAATGGTGCTTTTAACACATTAGCGGTTTGACCAGTTATCAACGCTTTAAAGCAATTATTAAAATTAACTCGGTGTTTTGTTTGAACCAAATATTGACGAAGTGCACAAACGTTCATTTGAGTTGGACTTTTTATCAACTCAATTAAGAATGTGTTCTTTGGCCCATTCAGCTAAGCGACGAGTTTTCCGACCAATATATTTGTCATTGCAACTGCAAGTGGAGAACATTGCTTTAGCTGTTTTTACATCATATATATTTTATGTATATATATATATATATATATATATATATATCAATTCTTTAAATGTTTGTGACTGAAGAGAATATGCGAAATGAATTCATTCCACAGTTTACGCCTTCTATTATTTTTATTTGGTAGTTACATTGTACCAATGTTTGTTTGTAAATAGCAATTCATTTTTTGTCTAGAAATTGGTGTAGATTGAACATGTGCGACTATTGCTAGTTGAATGTTTAGTATTTTGTTGCAAATAAATATCGAAAAGCCTTCTGTAAACTCTTAGGTATTTCAGTTTTAAAATTTAATAATTTTTTGTAATTGTATCAAAAATAATTTGTTTGTTTTAAATATTGATTTTTTAAGGTTTATATTTTATTTTGCTTATGCTAAAATTGTTAAATATTTTCGCTTATTTAAGAATTCCAAATATATTGGTACACCTTTTTTTCAAAAATTTATTGGTTGTTTGTTATTTCGAACAAAACAATTTTTATCGAGTTAGCATTTTTGATGGCTTTTAATTCAGAGTGAATATTTAGAGGGTTTGCAAATCCAACTTGTTAGACACTGTACAATTTATATAGAATTAAGAAATTTTTGTTATATATTTGAAAATTGTGTTTTTTTGCACATCACAAACCGTTTCGTTTTAATAGTTATACTTTTTGCATTTTAATACCATTGAAATGTAAGCACAACATTTTAATTTTTTTCCAAACATTTGTTCAAACTGTTTAGATTACATGTGTTCATACATTTTACATTGTAGATGGTTACCTATTCATTATTTCTATAGTTGTAAGGCACATTAAACAATGGACCCAGATGGATTAATTGACTTTGAACCAATCCTTATGACTGCACCACTGTTCTCAAAGATTTATGAGACTATTTGATCCTTAATTTCAAGTTAAAGGACACCTGATTTTTGTCAGGATCATTGTCCTTACCCCCAACGGATATATGCAATGTATCTATATCTTAAGTTGCTCTTTAGGTACCTTACGTGTACGTCTGCATCCATTTGCCAAGACAGAGGTTTAGTTATTCCGTTTTGCACTCGATCCTTGCTGTATTAGTCTACGTACTTAGATGCACCTAGTTTAGGATGCATTACGTGGAGTTAACAGCTAGGAATATTACCAATATTTTGTTGTTACAGGAATTAATTTTTTATTTGTATTTTGGAATGAGGGATTTTTATGTAATAATGCGTGCAGTTTATTTCATAAAAACAAGACTGATATTAATTTTGGGCTTTAAATCTCGTTATTACTTAATCAGACATGGAAGTTTATTCATCTATTCATATCTCTTGCCAGAGTGGTTTAACTGCACTCGAATTTGAGTAGAAATGAGTTCGATCACCATTACTAGCATCAAACGCGAGTCTACGTTTGTCTTTGCTCATATGTTTACTTGGTAATAAACAAATGTATAATAATACATTAGATGAGGTTACGTAAGGTGGGGTCACATAATTCTTGAGTGATACATTATTATTATTATTATTATTATTATTATTATTACAGTAATAGCAAAATCAACAACAAATCTAGTTTTAAATATTGTATTCTACCCACTGTGCCACCGCGTACATATATAATTAAACCATTTTTAACATAAAAATAAGCATGGAACAATAAGATAACAGTTACAGTAAAAACAAACAACAAAGTTTCATAATTCAAAACGAACATGGAACAACATCATTTTGTCAAACGTTTTATTTTTTGATTCTATAAAACATTCATTTCAATTAGATTTTCCTTAATAGCTTTTTGTGGTTTAGCAACCTTTTTTTAACTATTTTCAACTGTCCATTACAAAACCGTTTTTGCTGGTTTTTTGGGCGGTACATATAAAATTTGACCAAGTAATTTTCTTCGTCTAATTGTAATGATGTCATGTCGTGAACGAAGGACAGTTCTTCTCATAATGTCATTATTTAAAATGTCATCGCGCCAGGTAATCTTTAAAATACTTCTAAGATACCGGCGAAGAAAAACATCCACCATCTTGTCTGTTCGTTTCTACGTTGCACTCCAATGTATTGCCGTGGGAATGATGATGATGATGTGTACAAACAAAGTTTTGTTTTTGGGCAGATAGAAGAACATGACCATATTGATTTGAGTCTGATTTGAGACTGAGATTGCCTTTCCAAGTCTGGCTTTAACATCAATGTGATGCATTTTATGCATTAAAAAGTGGAAGCGTGTCTGTTTCGCTTTACTCTACCTTTTCGTTCCTATTGGACGTGTTGCAGTTTTGTAAATGTAATATTTAAAGTTTCGTTTGATAAATTTTAATTTTTCCGTTCACAACTGGACTAAATTTAAAAATTGCATTTATGTTTTTTCTTGTCCAACAGCAATGGCTTAATTTGGATGAAAAAGTTTACAAACAATCAAAATGTAAGTGGAAAAAAACGTAAATATTGAAAATAAAAAAAATCTTATTTTAATGGCAATTGTTTTTTATAAAACGTTGTGACAGTGTAGAAGTTATTGGAGTTCTCGACGTTAGAACTCTACTGCATCGTTACTGACTAATCAGATATATCAGCAAAATAATGAAATTAAAAAAATTAAACATTTTAAAATTTGCATAATTTTCAATTTGATGTTTTACATCCGAGTGTGCCGCAACTGGCACCTGCAGAAGATCAGAAATAAACCAATCTAGGCAGTCCTAAATCCAGGTAAAGGAAGAGGGTTTACAGTAGGAAGGGCATCCGGTAGTAAAATACTACTTTGAATGTTTTACGGAAAACATGTTTGCAGTGGACATTTTAGCGAAGCCGTTGGTAGAAATCGAATCCAGGTCAAGGTCAAGCGCTCTACTGATGGACCACCCCGATACACAATATGGACAAAAAAGCGATCATCCATCAAAGAGGGACAGCTGTAAAAGAGTAAGAAGTGTGGAATTAAGTAGACATGAGTTTGTGTTTAACTACCACACTAAATGTGTGGGCGCTTGTTTAGCCTTGTTAAATCGCTTCCTCGCCAAAACACTTTCTACCTGTGGATGATGAATATTTCTTGTTGCTTATTTAGCAGAAATTAATTATTTTTGCAAATGCAAAGTTAACAATTCGTTGTTACGTATTACTAACGCAATATTGGTTCAAGCGAATCAATCATAGTGCAGTGATTTTAACAGCAGCCTGCTTAGCTACTCTATAACACCAGAAGGATGCCAAAACAATTGTATCATTTTATAATGAGCATTTTTGAAAGTAAAAATTACTGTTAGTAAATTATTTAAATATGGCGACAACCATAATCACTACAATCGAATATTTTTATCACTTGCGAATATTTTAAACGTGTAATTTTGTGTGTATGTTCGGAAACGATACAGTTTATCTTTTTGCACTAGATAAAGATTGATTATTGTAATTATTTCATGAATATATATATATGTATATGCATATAATCATTAGCAAACTAAATCTACTAAATTTTTATTCATTATAATTAGTGACCTTGTTGCATTTTCGTTATTTTTATATTTGTAATGTACATATTAAACGATTGACTGTGGTGGGTTGAAAAGCATAACAAACGTAGAACTATTAACGAAATGTCTTGGCTGATAAAGGACATTTGTGTGACAGGTACCAGTGTTCGAAAGTTTGAGAAAGTCGTTTTTTTGTTAGGGCTATCTTTCTTAACCAAGTAGCTACACATATAGTATACATGTATCTTGAGATAACTCTTAAGTACATTGGGTGTATTCTTGCATCCATTTGCCTAAACAGAAGTACAATTACACCGCTGTGTTAGTCTAGGTACTTAGGTGCGCCATGTATAATAGGCAGTAAGTAATATTATCACTATTGAGAATGGAGACTTTGATTTATATTTTAAGTTTGCAGAATTATCACCATTCCAACATTTGTCACATTTGTTTACTATAGTAAAAGTAACGAATTTACTCTTTTTGTTTATGTAGTAATACAAGCTTTTTACAATGGATTGGTTGATAACCTTGCGCTCAAAGCCTCTTTATTCAGGCTTGGGACTGGATAGTTTGATATATTTGTGATTTTCTCTAAGCGGAGTTAATGGTAAAATAATAAATCGTATAATTTACGTTATAGAAAATGCACATATTTATATATATTTTTATTGGCAACTTCAATATGACATTAAAATATTCTAAATAATTGTTTTGCGATAAGCATTTAACAAATGCCACTGTGGTAGGATTCCCACTCAAGATAAAGCCTTGATCTAATTAAAATAAGTTAATAAAATTCTGTCAATTACTAGCAGAAAAAATATATATTACATTATATATTATACAAAACCCTTTTGCTTTAAGAATAAGCATGGGGCAATAAGACAATTACAGCAAAACAACAACAACAATAACAAAGTCTCGTTGGTATTAAATATTCTGCAAATTGAAGATTGCGCTTTCTTTCGGCTTTTACTCAACCTTGTCATCTGGTATCTTTGCCATCCAGAAACGTTGTTGTTTGCCGGAATGACGTCATCTTTCATTGTTTCCGCAGCAGTATAAATTTTTACAAATATTTAAAATAATTGATTTACTGATTGAAGATAGCACAAAATTGCACACATATTACCAAATTTGGACCGTTATATAGAAAGAGAGTTTAAAATTGTTTTACTAGTACAAAATGAGAGTACTCATTTGTTTTTGCTGCATGTCCACTTGCTAAAACAATGTTTGTTGTGCATTAAACATTTGTCTTGGCTAGGAACTATTTGGGTAGGTCTGATTGAAAGGGTGGATCAAACAAACGTTTGGCAAAATGTTCAAATACGAGAAAAAATTTTGTTGTCTTATGTTTCTTTTAAATTATGGGACTTTGTTGTTGTTTTTTGTTATAGTTGTTATCTTATTGTCCTATGCTTATTTTAAAGCAAGAGGGTTTTGTAATAATAATAAAAATAATAATGATAATGATGATATACATTTATACATTTTGTTAATATTTTTATATTTAAGTTTACAATTTAATTTTATAGCTGGTGATTCCCATGAGTTGTCGTTTAATTTTCGATTTTGGTATTATCCGAAAGATCCAATGAAATGTTTTCACACAGAACACGTTTTGTATGTTATTGATTTTTTTCAATTATAAAATACACATAGAATATATTACCTTAACTGCATTTTAATTATTTATTAAGAAGGAATGCATGAGTAATCAAGATGATTATTAAAATACATAATCAAATTGATCGAAAAATGTAGCAGCGTATTTTTTTAACCAATTATCAAAACGCTTTTTAAACTGTTTTTTGTAGAGTTATCTTACTTACTTAGCGCCGGGACCAGGGTGATCACGAATGCTCTGGCCCCAGGTGGAGACTCGCCATTGCATCTCGGCGCGTTGAAGCTTGCGATAATTTTTAATCGGGCTTGCTCGGATCTGTAGTTTTTGCTAATGGGGAGGTCTACGATCATACCCTTCAATTGCCGGGGTGATCTAGCGGTACAGCGCTCGATTTAGACTTGGGTGGGCATGGGTTCGAATCTCCATTACCGGCACTAAAATACGAGTCCACGTTTGGCTTTGCCAAAATGTTCACTGCTGAAAAATGCGTTTTCCCTAAAAAATTCAAAGTACTAAAAATAAAATAAAAATGCTAGAAGAAGAAATGTACAAAGTTGTTTAATTAGAAATGGCTAACTGGTTAGTTTTTATTTTCGCTACTTTAAACGTTTTGGCCGAGAAATCCATCTTTCACAGTGGACATTTTAGAGAAGCTGAACGCAAGCCCGCATTTCGTGCCATTAGTAGTGATCACATTTATATCTACCTAGTTTCCATTTGATCTCTAGATCACCGCTAGATCATTCAGACCTTTGTTGTACTATAGAGTATATACATTCTATTTTATCATTAATTGCAATCATTGTGTACTCTGTGAAGAAAAGAACGATTGGCAAAATGTTGAAGCAATAAACTTTAAAATAAAGTTTTTCTGACTTGCACATATGGTGGCACAGTTAGTAGAGTGCTCACAATTGACACTGAATGAGGGTCCCCGTTTGGTTTCGTTAAATGTCCACTTGTTAGAAAAGTGGTAGTAGTAGTAGGGAGAAAGAAGGATGGGGGCTTAGTGGTTAAACAAGTATGAAAACGTTTTAATATATGTATACACATAATTATAATAATTATTTCTATTGTATTTTTGCACCATTAATACACATGTAGGAAAAATAAAATTAAAAAAAAATCAAAAGTTATCTACAATTTACAAAATTATTATCAAACTATTAACAATTTAGTTAGTTAGTCTATTTTGAAAACCTGTTGGCAGCTTCAAGAAAGCTCCATTTTTAACTTTTCATAAATTTGGATAAGTTTGACTATACCCAAGTACATTTTTGTAAATTATTTAATGATATTGGTTTATATAAATGTGCATTATAGTAAGTTGGATAACTTATCATTCTCTACGCTTTAACTTTTTTAAAAATTTATTTATTTATTTGTGCTACTTTAAATGTTTTACGTGAAACGCATCTTTCAGTAGTGGACATTTTAACAAAATCGAACGTGGGCTCGCATTTATTGCCGGTGGTGTAATTCGAACCCCCATGCCCACCCAGAGAGTGCTGTACTGTTAGACCACCCGGGTAATGAAGGTTGGGAGAGAGTGTTGAAAGTATTGATGCATTTATTGAAAATAAATTTTATTTAAAATGGATGCATATATACCTACATTTAGTGCATATAATCTATAATATATATTGCATAAATGTATTAATAATATTTTTTATTTTTTATTAACTCAGGTATATGTTCTATTTACAGCTACGTAGAGATTTTTTTGCGGGCAGAATGAGGGGAAATCATTTGTTGACTTACAAACTTGCAGCCTGTGCATTACAAGGTATTTATCAATTATTTCGGTGTTTGCAAAATTAAATAATTTAAATAATATTTTATTTGATTTTTTTTTGCAGAATTTGAGTTTTATCTGAACTCTTGATAGAAAGAAGAAAATTTTAAATCTATTTGCACATAATAATAATAATAATAATAATAATAATAATAATAATAATAATAATAATAATAATAATAATAATAATAATAATAATAATAATAATAATAATAATAATAATAATAATAATAATAATAATAATAATAATAATAATAATAATAATAATAATAATAATAATAACAATAATAATATTAACAAGCTTACATTTACAAAAAACAAATGCTTTGAATAAATTAGTTGCACACACGTTAAAAAATGCAAATTACTTAAACTGTGAGATGAATTCATTTTGTTCAGCTTGTCAGTTACAAACATAGAAAGTTTTAAACTGTGTATACCGAAGATTTAAGTTCAAATTAATGCAACTTATTCGTAAATGTATACACATAGTTACGATCTGTGCATAAACACTAGGTTTAAATATGCGAATAAATTTGAGGAATTTTTGAAATATTGGAATCTTGCAAATTAATTAACTCTTTGAAACAATTTTTAAAGTTAATTTAGTGATTGATGTGGTATAGACGAAGTGCATTAGTGTCTACCTCCGTTCGACCTCGTATTAATCCAATTAGGAAGATCTTCTTCAATCCGATTAGCTAAGCGACGTGTTACAGAAACTGCAGGTAAACTGGTAAATGCACTGTGAGCTGCAAAATGCTGCTTTGGCTGAACAAACGAAGATCCTTTTGTAGTGTACAACATTATTTGTAAAAATTTGATTAATAATTTAACTACTCAAGTATGACTGTAGACATTTAAAAATATAGATAAATTATATGGTAAAATTTGTGCATTATAAACAATTACATTTTGTTTTTTAACTTCAAAGTCAATTGTGAATTTTATTTTATATTATATATTAATTAAGTTGGCAGCTGCCTTTGGTCACACAAACTGGGTTTCAATGTGTAAATATAAATAGATTAGAAGGATATTTAACATATTGGAAGCTTGCAAAGTGCTCAACATTATGAAACGATTTTTCAAGTCAATGTAGTGATTGATGTGGTGATTCGATTGAAGTAGATAACGTGATAAAGAGGGAATGCATTAGTGTTTAGTTCCATTCAATGTCGTATTAATCCAACTAGAATTGCCGGATTAGCTAAGTTACAATTTAGTTGAGCAAAGTATTTGTTACGGTAACTGCAGGCAAACTGATAAATGCAATGTGAAGTGGAAAAGGAAGATTTTTTGTAGTGTACAACATTGTTAGCTGGATCAAGGGAAAGGTCTCTTCGGTTGGTAAAATAGTATAAACATTTTTTCTATAAAAGAAATCCTGTAAACAGACGTAAGAGAACAATAAAGGTTTTGTGACGAT
This sequence comes from Cardicola forsteri, assembly GCA_025895645.1. Lineage (NCBI taxonomy): Eukaryota > Metazoa > Platyhelminthes > Trematoda > Strigeidida > Aporocotylidae > Cardicola > Cardicola forsteri. Next base: position 473,695 of record JAKXYG010001222.1, on the reverse strand, counting down.
TCCATTGTTGGTAAAAATTGACCAGATTGGTGTAAATTTCCTATTTAAATAGCAACAGATTACGATGTCTTTCTAAAAACCTCGTAGTGTTTGTTTTCTTTTTTCCGCTGAAACAGAAACACAGCTATATCAATATGCGCTTTGTCTTTATTTTATCCCTGGGTGCACAATAGGGAGTTCGAACGAGCATATTGACGTTGAATAATGATCGAATCCAATAGTCGTTATTTAGCAATACTTAGTATTTAGGTATTTGCCCAGATAAGTTGTAATAACAGAAAGTAAGCAAACTATAACCAGCATTTACTCAATATAATTTATTGAAGTACAGTATACATTGTATTATATTATACAAAACTCTTTTGCTTTAAAAATTAGCATAGGGCAATAAGACAACAATTACAGCAAAACAACAACAACAACAACAAAGTCTTTTTAACATTGAAAATTCTGCAAATCGAAGATTGAGCTTCCTTTCGGTTTTCACTCAATTCTGTCATCTGTATAACTCTGTTATCCAGATACGTGCGATTACTTCTTTGCCGTTGTTTACCGCAATGGCGTCCTCTTAATTGGTTCCGTAGCGTTATACATTTTTTACAGAGGCCAGGTTGCTAACCTTGCGCTCAAACCCTCCTCTTTTATCCAGGCTTGGGACTGGCTAGATTAAATCATTGTATAATAATCGAATCCAATAGTCGTTAATTATTTGATTAATGTTTGATGTTTAATTAAATGGTTATAACTAGAAAATATTAAAACTTGGATGGTTAAATTGTTTTTAATTCATTTTCATAAATTAAATTTGCTACAGATTCAATGTGTTAGAGAGTATCGCCGTAATTGGAACCAGAAAAATATAAGAAACATTAAAGAGTGTCTTTGGAATTAATAGAATTTGATAAGTAGTAACATGTAATAGGAATACTATTAATATTAGTAATCTGTAACAAATAATTAATTTTTTGAAAGTATTTATTTTTAAATTAATTATTGACCTCAATTTAAATTTATTACAAAAACTATATTTGAAATATGAAACTATTAGTTTGGAAATTAAAACGAAAAAACTGCAAATCTAAAATAAAGAAATTATTACTCGAGAGTGGTAATATGTTCATATAAATGATTGTAACATCCGATGCCTTAACTCGTATTAAAAACGTACTTGATATTAATTATTGACTTTACTTTATATACAACGGTTACAAACGACTTAAATTAGGCCAAACTTATAAAAGCATTTTAATAAATAGTAAAAAGCTTACTTTCCTTATTTTTTGTCGTCAAGTTAACTCCGATTTAATTGGTTTAAAAGCGTAGAAAGCACGAATAGCAATTATGTGTTTATGAAAAAGATAATATTTCAAGGTTTAGGAAACACAATGAAAACCATTTTACGACAATGCTTCTTAGTCTACAAACAAATAAACCAACAAGTAACTGTGCAACCTGAAATGTTTGAAATACAGGGGTGGTCTAGCGGTATGGCACTTGACGCGGACCTGGTGGACATGGGTTCGAGTCCCATCACCAGCACTAAATGCGAGTCCACGTTTGGCTTCGCCACAATGTTCACTGCTGAAAGATGCGTTTCCCGTGTAAGAATTTAAAGTAGTTAAAATAAAAAATAATAAAATAAAGTAGAGAACTTTAGTTTTAAAATGTTATTCAATTTGTATTACTGGTGAAGAATGAATGTTTTTTTTTCTCCTACATTTGAAAGCTGAACATGGTTTAACAGAAGTTACATCAGATTTCGACATAATACATGTTCCCGGTGGAATGAAATTATTTCAGTGTATCTCTCCAAATATTGTGGTCGGTGTCAAGCAACACTTGAAACTTATTTTGTAAGCTTTGTTTGTTTGCAATGTGCTAATTTGTTTGCTATTTAGCAGTTTCTTTTTGTAGTAGAGCCATTTAGAAAATTTGAGTCTGACTCAATTTTACACGTTTAGTGTCAATTCATTTAGTCGTTGAAGTTAGAAGTTTAAATAGATTGACACTATATTAATTGTGGTTGTTGATATAGTCACCTTTTCATTATTTTAAGTATCTTGAATTCAACCTAAATAATAAACGAACTTGATCTAATTACTTAGATTTCGTATTTACAAATATTAGGCATTTTTGCTATTATATGAAAAGATTAAGATGTTTTCATATTAGCAACAAAATAATTAATTAATTTTTTAAGTCAACCCTTTTCGCAATAATTCTGTACTGCTCGCCAGTCATATTTCCAGGTCTGTTAAAAAAGAATTTTGTTATTTTAAAACAATGCATCCCTATAATAGCTAAGTTAATAGGCATTACACATGCAGAAATTACCAACAAAATAATTGAGGGACACTTTAAGAATTGTCGTCTACTGATCAAACGAATAATGGAGGACAATCATCACCCCTTACACGCCGACCTCAACAAACCAATTTCAGCCGGCAAAACAAAAAGAAAATTTATTTATATTCAATGAAAGATAAACAACTACCATAATTTGTGCATTCCTTATAAAGAATGAACTATTCTTGTCTTTTAAATATTAATTAATGTGTATTGATGTTTTTACTTTAAAGACCACTTATCTTTTTACTATTTTTTATTTTATGTTTGCTACTTTGAATGTTTTGTTAGAAACATCTTTCAGCAGTGGATATTTTAGTGAAGCCGAAGATGGACTGGCATTTTAGTGCCGGTGGTGGGATTAGAACTTATGCTCGTTCAGGTCCAAATCAAGCGCTGTACTACTAGACCACTCCGGCATTTTTTGTATAAAATTTGTTTTTTTTCTTATTTATCTATTTTTCTTCTTTCATTTCATATGTTGTATCCTATGACGGTGAATATTCTTCTACTGAAGCATTTAAGTTGACAGTAATTGTAAATTGTAAAATTGTATTTCGATAGATGTACAAAATATTAAACAAACGACTCTGATGGTTTTATAAACACCAAAAATGTTGGAGAATAACAAGGTTTTTTGGTTGATTAATGGCAAAATGGTTGCAAAATGGACAAGATATGTTTTAAGTACCCTGGGGATATAATTGTTTTTATTTACCCAACCTAAGCCAAGTTATACCGTTATATAATCAGTCCCTGCTCTGTTAGTCCATATTTTTAAGTGTATTTAGTTCAGGATACGCTATCTCAAGGTGACAAACACGAATAGTACTACTTTTAAGAAGTGAGACCTACGCAAATTCTCAACATTATACGCAATTAAATTAACATCTACTTGGAATTATTATTAGTATGTAAAATTAATTATTTAGACAAGTAATTAACATTAGTTACAGTGATTATACATTGGTGTATATTACAAAATATTATTTCTGATAGAAAAACAATCGTTGTACATACATGGCAATACTTTTTATTAACAGTTAAAAAAATGTTATCAAAAATTCCGTGCAACGTTATCATTTGTCAGCAGTGAAATATATTTAAACTATGTGTCGACAAGAAGAAAAAATAAAAAATCTCTCAATTTAATAAATAAACAATTTACGATTACAATAATTAAAATGTTTGGCACTTTAAATTTTATTCGAAAAAGAGAATTTATAATAATAATAATAATAATAATAATAATTATTATTATTGTTATTATTATTATTATCATTGATATTATTATTCTTCTTCCTATTATTATTAGTATTATTATTACTACCCTTATTATTATTATAACTATTATTATTATTATCATTATTATTATTACAATTATTATTATTGCTATTTTTACTATTATTATTATTATTATTACTATTATTCTTGTTATTATTATTATTATTACTACGCTTATTATTATTATTATTATTACTATTATTACTATTATTATTGTTACTATGATTATTATTTTTATTATTCTTGTTATTATTATTATTACTATTAATATCATTATTATAATTATTATTGTTATTACTATTATTACTATTATTACTATTACTACTATTATTATTATTATTATTATTATTATTATTATTATTATTATTATTATTATTATTATTATTATTAAGTTCGTACTGGTAATAAATATAAAATTTTAATTTAATTTACTTATTACATACATACTTATTATTATTAATTATACAAAATAAGTTAATTTTAGCTTATTCTATTTTTACAACTTTAAGTGTTTTGACGAGAAACGCATGCCTTTCAACAGTGGACATTTTAGCAGAGCAGAATCTAGGCCCGCATTTAGTGCCGGTAGTGTGGATTGAACCCATACCTACCCATGTTCAAGTCGAGCGCTGTACCGCTAGATCATCCCTGCAATTATCTTTTCCCAAATAAATCAAATAATAAAGTTATAAATTTGGTGTATAAGCAACGTTAATTAACAAATATGTAACATCTTTCTTTAAGTATTTCAAGTTTAATTATCAGTATATTTTTCTAATTTATTGTATGGGTGTGTTTGGGTTTAACGTAGTTGAACAAAACCCCACCTTTATCTCTGATAATAAATCTAGTAACTTACCTTGTGTGTGTGTGTGTGTGTGTACAATATTGGTACAGTTTATTAAAAGTGCCGGGGTGATGTAGCGGTACAGCGCTCGACTTGGACCTGGGTGGGAATGGGCTTGAATCCCATCACCGGGACTGAATTTAGGCCCACGTTAGGCTTGACTAAAATGTCCATTGCTGAAAGATGCATTTTTCGTGCAAACATTTAAAGTAGTAAAATAGAATTAGCTATAATTAAAAGGGCTGATTAAATGTATTTATTTGTTTTTTTTGTATCGTGTTTAACAGAAACCTATCTAAAAACGAAGCCATGAAACGTTTTTTTGAAATCTCCATTACATTCGATACGTATGGAATGCTACCCTATCAAGTGAAGGTGTGTGAACATTTTGTCCTCATTTGCAGCAGGATTAATTGAAATATACAATACCATTTTTGTCAATTTATTATATTGAACGTTACCATTGTTTTTTAATAATTTTTATTTATGTTTGCTATTTCGAATGTTTGGACGGGAAATGCATCTTTCAGCGGTGGACATTTTAGACAAGCCGAACGTGGGCCCGCATTTTGTGCTGGTGGTAGAATTCGAACCTATGCTCATCCAAGTACAAATCGAGCGCTGTAGCGCTAGATCACTCCGGGTTGTATTATTGCATTTCTAAAACAAAATTCATTTATTCATTTGGTTGGTGACGTGGTTACCTCTTCATTATTTCCCATATTTATACGACATGTAGAACGATCGATTTCGATGGCTTGACAAGCGTAGACAAACGTGGAAGAATAAAAAAGTTTCTTGGCTGGTAGAGGACATCCTTGTGACGTCGCCACTGTTCGCAAAGATTGACGAGGCCGCCTGATTTTTTGTCAGGGTTATCTCCCTTAGCCCAAGGGCTACATATGATATACGTATACCTTTAGATACCTTTAAGTATCCTGGGTGTATGTTCGCACCCACCCGTCGTAGCGGAAGCCCAGTTATACCGCTGTGCACTCGGACCCTTCTGTTATTAATCTAGATGCCTAGGGGCACCTAGTCCAGGATGCACCACATGGAGGACTAACAGTCAGGAATATCACCATCATTGGAATTTGAGATTTTATAAGCATTACTCAGGATCATTAGCATCCCCTCTAAGAAAAAAATATACTACTATTTATTATTGAGTGCAGTATATATATATATATATATATATAGTTAAAAAGCTAACTATAACTGAGTAATATTGAATCTGATTGTTTTTTTAAAAAAAAAACTTGTTAAAATAATAATTTATTGTATTTTTAAAAATTTTGGTTTTGATCAATAATATGATGTAACTCCAACTTGAATGCTGTGCTTAATCAATATTAATTTTAACCATTAAGAAATATTTTGAAAGTGATATTCAGCAAAGAAATTAATAATAAATTGATTATTATAAAAAAATGTAAATTTTGTTTATTAATTACGTTTATATAGGTGTTAATGTTAAATTCTAACTTTTTTACTGTTTGTATGCGTGAAAATAAATATTTCTAAAAATATATAATTAAATATACAATTCTTTGTATTATTTTTTGCAATAAGTTGTTTTTACAAATTGATTATTATATAAGTTTCTTGAAAGTAGGAACAAATGTGGACATACTATTGTCTTTATCGAGATGTTTATTTATTTATGTATTTTATGTTTATTACTTTGAATGTTTTGATAAGAAACATCTTTTAGCAGTGGATATTTTAGCGAAACCAAACGTGGGCCTGCATTTTAGTGCCGGTGATGGGATTCGAACCCCGATGCCCACCGAGGTCCAAATTCAAGCGCTGTACCGCTAGACTACTCCGGCGCAATAGTTACAGTCGCATTGAATATAATTTTAATATTTATGTGTTTAATAAAATCTTGATGTTTTACATAATAATATTTGATGATTTATTTTATTGTTAAACAGGATCAGCGAAATAACGGTTTGTGTATTGGATTCAATTTTATGGGAATTTCAACTTTCAAAGATCGTTGTACTGCTGTCAAATTTCAATGGTAATATTTTCTAGCAAAATAAAAGTGTTCAAAAAATGATGATACTTTGAATTACATATATTAGAATGACAGTTATATAATAAGCAACTCCGCTGTCAATACCACACAAATTTAAATATTATTTTGTAAATTTTTTTAAATTGGAGAAAGACATTACGGTATCCGTTTAATTACCGCTCGATACAAATGAATACGTAATATTTAAAACAGTTTTAAAGGAGACGTTGCATTATATATATATTGTTGTTTTTTGTTATTATATTTTTACCATTTTAAATGTTTTACGACAAACATTTTTCAGCAGTGGACATTTTAGCGAAGCCGAACGTGGGCCAGCATTTAGTGTCGGTGATGGGATTCGAATTCATGTTCATCCCAGTCTATATCAAGCGCTATACCGCTAGATTACCCCGGCATAAAACAAGGGAGTACCGTGTGGTTTCCCTACTGGTAAAAATTGCGCGCCTGAGCGAACCCGATTAAGTATCGTCGCGAGCTTTAACTCACTTAAGTGCAATGGCGAGCCTCCACCTGGGGTTAGAGTATTCGTGATCACTCTAAACCCGGTGCCAGGTATATGTCTATATTATTGTCGGGGTGGTTTAGAATTACAGCTCTCGAATACGGACCTCGGTGGGCATTGGGGTTCGAATCTCACCACCGGCACTAAAATGCGGTCTTACGTTTGGATCGACTAAAATGCCACATCTGGAAGATATTTCCTGTAAAACATTTAAAATAGCAAACTTAAGTAATATATATATATATATATATTATTTTAAAGCCCTTTTGTTTAAAAGAACAATAGACAACAAGGTCGTTCTATAATTTTGTACATTAAAGTTTTGGATTTGAAGATCCTGCACATTGAAGATTAAAATTCTATTCGGATTTCGACAAACCCCTGTCATCAGAATCATGCTACTTACACTCCTTTGCCGCAGTGTAATTAAATGTTATCCTCTTGATGCTTCTTTACCAATATGTTTTTACAAAGATACGGTAACTAATCTTATGTTTAAACCATTTTCCTTTTTTAACTGGACTAGCAACCAGCTACGTAGGAGTTATATATATATATATGTAACATTCATTTCAATTAGATCTTTCCGAATAGTTCTTAGCCAACATTTCTGTGGTCTGCCAACCTTTCTTTTACCATTTTCAATTGTCCATTCCAAAATCGTTCTTGCTGGTTTTTCGAACGGTAAACGTAGAATTTGAATAAGTAATTTTCTTCGTCTAATTGTAATGATGTCATGTAGTGAACCAGAGTTAGTTTTTTTTATGATCTCAATATTTGAAATGTGATCACTCCAGGTTATTTTTAAAATACTTCTAAGACACCGGCGATTAAAAACATTCACCATCTTATCAATCTTGTCTGTTCGCTTTCACGTTTCACTGTAGGAATGATTATTGATGCATACAAACGAACCTTTGTTTTCAGGTGGAAGGAAGAACATGATCATATTCATTTGAGTTTATGAAAGACTGATACTGCCTTTCCAAGTTTGGCTTTAACATCAATTTCGGCTTGTTTTTGTCTTTACCATATATATTTGAATAAATAATTTTATAATTAAGTATATTAATGTTTTTTAAATGCAGGTCTATAATAAGAAAAATAGATTACAATAAAAAGAATTTAATTATAGCCGTTGACGGAGAAAAAGTATGTTTAATTTATTACAGTGATAATGTCTTATATACTTATATTCTAATTTTAACATGTTATTTTATTATTACGAAATTCTTTTTCTGTAAAAAACATGGGGCAATGAGATGACGATAACAATAGAAAACAATAACAAATTCCCATAATTTAAAAATAGCACAGGTAAAATTTTATTCTAACTACATTTTGTCATTGTATTTGCACATTGCTGCTTAAATGTTTGCTAAGAAATGATTAGAAATGAACCAATCTAGCAAATTCCAAACATGGATAAAGCAGGAGGCTTTGAGTGCAACGTTAGCAAACTTGGCCTCCGGAAATATTCATATTGCAGCAGAAACAATAGGAGGACGCCATTTCAGCAAACAACGACAATTAGAAAACGAAATTTTCTTGGTTTGTCCGAAAGACCAGCATGGACGGCTTCGGAATGGATAATTGATAATGAAAAAATTAAGGTCGATTATAAAAAAGGCAGCTAAGGATTAGTTGGGAAAATCTATAATTGAAATGTATGCATTATGGGATCCAATAGACATTTTGGCGCAATATTCGAACACATGGGATCATTTTATTGCCCTCCATGTTCTTTTAATTATATAGGACTTGGTTGTTGCTTTTGCTGTTACTGTTATCTTGTTGCCCCATGTTTATTTTAAAGCAAAATGGTTTTGTAATAATAATAATAATTGCAATAATAATAATATTAATAATAACATTAATAGTAATAATAATATTAGTAATAATAATAACGGCCTCGTCAGTCTTTGCGAACAGTGGCGATGTCACAAGGATTTCGTCTACCAGCCAAGAAACTTCGTTATTCTACATTTGTTACGCTTATCAACCTATCAAAGTCGATCGTTTTATATGCCGTATAAATATGGAGGTGATCACGTCACTAACCAAATTATTTGCATCATTTTGTTTGGTATTAAGTCCATAGCTTTAAGTATAATAACTATTTTTAAGTTGCTTTATTATTTCCATGCGTATTGGAATGTTAGAATAATAATTAATTTGTTTAATTGGTATAGTCTTTATTTAATTTAATAACGCATTTGAAACGCCGTCTAGGGAAGATCAGAAATGAACCGGTCTCAAACCTGGATAAAGGAGGTGGGTTTGAGTGCAAAATTAACAATATAGCCCCTGTAAAAGTCTATGTAACTACAGAAACAATAAGAGAACGCCATTGCGGTAAAAAAAGAAGTGACAGTAGACGAAGAAAATTGTTAGGTCAAATTGTACCGCTTGAAAAACCAGCAAGAATGGTTTTGGAATGAACATTTGACAGTGACAAAAGAAAGGTTGCGCTAGACTGCAGAAAACTCGACTAAAAACAATTTGGGAAGATTTAACTGAAATGAATGTTTCATGGGAGATTAAACAAAAATGTTCGAACACATGGAATTATTTTGTTGTCCCATGCTTATTTTAAAGCAAAGTGGTTTTGTAATAACAATAATAATAATAAAAAAAAAATAATAATAATAATAATAACAATAATAATAATTGTAATAATATTATTATTAATAATAATAATATTAGTAATAATAACAATAATAATAAGGGAAATACATTGTTTTTAAGCAAATATACATTTAGCAAGAGCGCTTGAAGACACATAATCGCGCTTTTTAGTGTTAATTGTGGAATTGTCAAATTTGCCAACTATTAATCTATTTCGTTTATATTTTATTTTTAAAAATTTTAAATATTTTAAATGTTTTACCGGAAACCGTCTTTTCAGTAGTGCACATTTTAGAAAAGCCAAACGTGGTGGAGACTGAACTCATGTCTATCCAGGTTTGAGTAGGGCACTGTACCGCTATAGAATTCCGGCATAATAATAATAATAATAATAATAATAATAATAATAATAATAATAATAATAATTATTATTATTATTATTATTATTATAATTATTAATTGTTGGTTTGTTTTTTGTAGGATAATGAAGAACGAAAGCTGACACTTGGGTTTAAATGTTATACTTCCGAACAAGCCAAAACGTTGTGTAATTTCGCTAACAAATGTAGAAATTTTACCAGGTAATAAAAAACATGTATTTAAAAAAATAATCAATTAAAAACAAAAATAAACGTATTTTATTTCTAGCAATTTTTTACTATGAAGTTTATTTTTTCACATATACATTTGTTTGTTGTAGAAAATGTGAAGCTTCTCAGTCGTCATGTTTGCTTCAATCTAACGACGAAAATATCAAAAAATCAAGTGAATTGGAGTTAGTTTCTTTGAAATATTTTGTACAAATTTTTACAAACTAAGTTATAATATGAGTAATGATAATTTTTACTTACAGGAGACAGGTTTTGGTTTAAATAGTAGCGTTAAATATTTCAGTGCAATTCAACAAAGTATTCATTGAATGGGGGAAACCGACTCTTACTTTGCGCGTTTACAGGTGGTGGATAGTGGAACGTCAAGATGGCTGGCCGTAGCTAACTGGTATATATGCCCACGGTTGAAACTCTTACAAAAATCAAACCCCGATGCCCACTTAGGTCCAAGTCAAGCGCTGTACCGCTAGACGCCTTTGATACAATAATATAGATAGAATTATAATTGCCTACAAAGTTATATAATTACCTTGAGTACTATATTTATTTTTCTTCAAAATTTTAGACATTTGGATCAATTAATTTACGATCTTTCAAACTATTCAGAAGAAAATTCATTAAATGAAAAAACATCTAATGAACATTCGTGCGTTTTTATTGCATTTAATTAACACAATGTTTTTGCTTGATCTTATTTTATATTAATGACGTTTTTGTAAAATGTAGAATGGTATACAAGTTGAACAACATTTTGTATTGAAAACGCATTTGGGTGAACCAAAAACACTTAGTACTGTTGGTGGAACACCTTTTTATAAAGATACAACCTGAGAATTTTCAATACTTTACTACTGCTACAGGTTGATTTAGTTTTTTAACATATACAACATGAAATTTTTAATTTAAAAAATTAATGTTGTATTTACTAAAAAATATAGTTAACGTTTAGACTTAATTTTTTCTGACCTCTTATTATCGACGTAGATAGTAGTAGTATGCGTATTATCCTCAAAGAGATTTAATTGCATAATAACAAATTAATTTATTTATAACGAATTGCACATATATTTTTTTGGTTGTTGACCTGGTCACCTTTTCATTATTTTCCATATTTATACGATCGATTTGGATGGTTTGATGAGCGTATCCAACGCAGAAAAATAACAAAGTTTCTTGGTTTGTAGACGGCATCCTTGTGACGTCGCCACTGTTCGCAAAGTTTGATGAGGCCGCCTGATTTTTTGTCAGAGTCACATTTCCTTTAGCCCATCGGCTACATATGATATGCGTATGCCTTAAGATACCTTTTAAGCATCCTGAGTGTATGTTCACACTCACCAGCCGTAGCGGAAGCCCAGTTATACCAAAGTGCACTCGGATCCTGCCGTTATTAATCTAGATGCCTAGGAGCACCTAGTCCAAGATGCACCATGTGGAAGACGAACAGTCAGAATTATCACAATTATTGGAAATTGAGACTATATAAGCATTACTTAAATCCTTAGGATCATTAGCATTCCATTGTATAAATAAAATGTTCAGCACTGTTCATTATATAATTTATCTGAAATAAACTATAGTGTATAAAGACTGCATTTCATATTATTAAAAAATAAATCGTAATTAAAATATTGTTTGAATAAAACATTTTGTACATGATTAAAACAGCATACGGAACAGCAGCAGCAAAGCTATAAACTAATGAATTACTTGTTTGTAGCGTCCAATTAATACCAACACCATTTAATCAATTTCTGAATTCAATTTTTTTCAACTTGAGTTAGTACTAACCAAATCAAACATAAACACTAGGCCAAATACATATAATTGTTGATGTAAGACAAACAATAGAAAAATCAGTATATACAAAATATGTCGATAGGCGATCGATTCAAACCTGAGTGGATATGGGTTTGCATACCAGTCCCAACATTGCGACCATGTTCGACTTCGCTAAAATGTCTACTGCTGAAAAATGAAGACATAATAAATAAATTGTTTGTTCAAAGTATTTTTAAACAAATCAAATTATTAAAAAAAACAATTTTTTTAACATGTTTTATTTAGTCTATCCGGCGTGCCTACCGATTTAAAATTATCCAGAACATTTTCACTTAATTTTGACTTAAATAAAGAAGAATTTTGGAATAGCCCGGTTGGTGAAACAAAAGCCAAAATTCGCATTTTGCCCGCTCATCCTCGTCCATCACACACGACAAAGACAGATAAACATATCGATATTACTCACTTGAATCCGTTGTTAGAGTCACGTACATGGCACGCAAGTTCTACCAATCTTTTGGCTCCCATTGGTAATAAGAATTCCAACTTATACGGTGGAACCAGTATACTTGGAATTAATACAATTGAACACAAATATTTAAGTTAAAATGGACACGTGTTTGTTGCAAGTAGCCTGCGTTATTATTATTATTATTGTCATTATTAATATTGCATTGGTTATATTACTTAAATGATTTCCTAAAAAACGGATATTTATTACAGATATATAACTGATGTGTCAGTATTCTGAATACAACTTTCTTTATTCAGAATCAATTTTGGCAATGTTAATGTTAATTTTACACGTTACTGGAATAACGTAATAATTGTAATCTTACATTAATAATCTATAATAATAAATTATAATAATTTATTTATTTATTTATTATGTGGACGCCAAACATACAACCTAACCAAGTTATATTTTGTTCAATTGTGATGATGTTATACAGTGGACAACTGCTAAATGTTTTCCTACTACATTTTGGCTTTAGCAAAATGTTTCAAAAGTATTGACACCAAATACTTTGTTAAATTCTACGTATATCTTACCAAATAATATATTTACTTGTCGATGGATGTAGCTCACATTATTTGAAATTACTGGCTAGTTAGAATTAATCAGTTTACTACAAGGTCGTCCTTATCAAATGCCCATAGTGGATAAAAAGATATTTAAAAAAATTAGCATGGGTTTAAATTGGGATGAATGCAAGAAAATAGTTATGAAGTGTCACCTTATAGGGTTAAATTATTATTTGATAAAGCCAACACTTTTGTTAACATATACATTTACACAAAATATGTATTTTTTAACAATAAAACATGAAGGCTGCTATAATTAAGATGAAAATCGATTGATTCAAATATGTAGGCCAAAATTATTTATCATATTTTATCAAATAATTTTTGAACTGCGCAATTATATATATATATATATATATATATATATATATATATATATATATATATATATATATATAGCTAAAATGGGACCTATCAAAATTAACACATTAAAATTGATTGACTTTCCTTACATCACTTAAGTATATTAGGCACATCGATATTGTACTAAAACAACCATTAAATATCACATTAGTAATACCATTATTTAAAACATTAAAAATATTTCTTTTTTACAAATAGTATTAACAAATTCCCACTTAGACTAAAAACCCAGTATTTACATATTTCGATAAGATAAAAATACTACATTATTTGCTTAAAAATAAATTGTATTATGAAATATGTACATATATACATAACATACATCACCAATTGTCCAAAGTTCAGAGGATAGCCATGATTTTTTATAACTTCTTTTAACCGTTTCGGATAAGAATCAACCAAATTATTGGTAAATCTTGTGGAATTCGATTGTTCAACACATAATTAATTTTTTCCTTGAGTGTGCCTCATTTTCCGTCCGATTCACCTCTCGTTTAAGATAACTGAAAAATTTTTCAATTACATTGAGATCTGGGCTGTATGGAGGCAATTAAACAAAGCTCAGTTTTTTTATTTAAAAAAATCTTTGGTCTAAACAATAAAAAATGCGTTAATTTTTAAATTATGATAAAAACCAAGTTACCTTTTTCGATGTATGTACCGGAGCATTATCTTGAACAACCACCAAATGCCTTGAATCATTTTGTTGTAGTTCAGACTTGAAAAATTTATTAAAAATAGCTACAAATTCTGGGTTGTTTAGATGGCTACTTGTTTGACTCCATTTTGGTAGTTGCCTGTACTTAATTCCAAAATATCCATAAAGACATGATGGATGTGCAATCTTTTTAACAATGCAATTGTTGTCTTGAGGAAAATCGGGACCACAGATAAACGTAGACTGCATTGCCCATGGTTCATATTTTAAAGCACACTTGTCTGTAAAAAAACCGATCTTCAAAAACATAATGGATGGTTTTTATATATTTTTGCAAATTCCATGCGTTTTCTTCTATGTTCTGCAATTAAGGGAACCTTTTTTAACGTTTTCCTTAACCGTAGATTGGCCGATTTTATTCGATTGCGGATAAGTGAATATGAAAAATTTGGCAATTCCTCTTTTTGTATTTGTTGAATTGGCTTCATTCTGTTTCTTTTTAGTTTGGTGATAATAAAGTATCATCTCGTTTACTCGTTAATGGTGCAGGTCCTGTTCCTGCTGTTCATGGACGTGTATAATCTTTTAAAACTCAGTAAACAGTACTTGTACTTAACTCAAATAAATCAGCAATTTGTTCAAGTCTAACCAAAATTATGACTTTTTTTGATGTGTTTGTAAATTTTAGCACTTAAGAAATAGCTTCCACTATTTAAACTTATTGTAATCATATGCGATAAATGTTCAAAATTGTGCCAAGGTCAAGTGTTCAAATTAAAATGTTGGATAGGTTGATAAAACAAAAATAGATGTCAAGTATTTAAAAATATTTTTTTGTCTTTACACACCATAATTAATGTTAAATTTTCTAAACATACAAAATTTGGAAACTGATCAATTTTTTTAATATAAAGTGTATGCAGTGACGTGTGCTGGGTTATGTAAGCACTTATAAAATTATGTAAAGAAAAAAATTTTTCTTATATTATTAACATAATATGTACATAATTTTTAAGTGTAACTATTACCATTTACCCATTTGAATGCCATTTATACAACAATTCCAAGACACTCAACTATTTATAATTATATAAAAGTTAAACAACAATTCACTTTAAGTATTGATAGTCCATATTATTTTAACATAATTACTTCGTTGAAAAAATACATCTCTTAAGTTAAAACAACAAAAATTGAAAACTAAGAGTTTACTGACAAGTACCATTTTGGACCCTATATATATATATGTACATATATATAACAATATCTCTGAAGCTAAAATACAATTTATTTATGCCAGGGTCACAAATATTTATAAAAAATAATCTGTTATATCTTTACAAAATTAGTTGTAATTATGTTTTAAATTATTTTGCTTACATGAGAAAATTAATTTCAAAATAACACGAGCTAAAATAAAATTTTTATATCTTTGAAAATTGCTATTTAATAAGTTCTAATGTTTATTATATATATTTTTTTGTATAATAAAACAAAACATGTAAGCATATTTAAATCAAAAAAATATTTGTCTAAATCAATTATCTGTTAAAATTTAAATAACAAACCTATATCAACATCTAACTAAGAGCATAACATTGTAACCTTAAAAATGAGATACGTTTTGCATTTTAAAAATATTTGACGTAATATTGTATGTCGATAATTTTACTCAATTGTACATTATGAGCCAGTTAACATTTTATGTAAAATATATTTCTGTCTTTCAAATTATAATATAACAATATCTCTGAAACTAAAATACAATTTATTTAATATATAATTTATTTATATATATATATATATATATATATATATATATATAGAGAGAGAGAGAGAGAGAGAGAGAGGGAGGGAGTTAGTTTAAACTTGTAAATGTTGTAATGTATTGAGTTAAATGCATAGTTCAATGTCGTTTTTTTATTTTTCTAATTTCAGGTTTATGAATAAATGTCAATTATGATTTCAAACCATACAATATATATAAGTCACCTCTTCAACACAACAACATATAATTTGAAAGACAAAAATATTTTTTTATTTTTTCATAGCATTTGTTTGATATGCACTACCTGTACTTTTTACATTCACCAAACACATGATATATGTGTTATTTTTTATTCTATTGACTACACAAATATTGTATTTTTAAAAGAAAATGAATTAATTGCTTATCCTTTATTTTATATTTTTATACAACATTGTATGTAAATCTTAAATAAATATCACAATGAATTATTTTATTTAACAGTACGTTGTTACAAAAAAACTTGCTAAAATGCACATTTGTTTATTTATTTATTTTACGACTTTGAATGTTTTTGACGCGAAATGCATCTTTTGACAGATGACATGTTAGCGAAGCCGAACTTGGGCCTGCATTTAGTGAGTCGGGTCCAAGTCGAGCGCTGTACCGTCAGACCACCTGGGCATAAAATGAGTTTCTATTTTGTCTAGTAAAATACTAATTGAAACTAATAAATTTAAAATTTGTTATTTATGTTTAAAAAACATACATTACAGTAATCATATGCTAAATAATTAACTATTTTGCAGTTCGTACGAAGTTCATGTTAATAGAGAGACAGAGAGAGAGAGAAAGAGAGAGAGAGAGAAATGACAGATTTTGTGAAGATCGTCTCAAACAGCATCCATCCGTTTTTGACCTTATTTCCTTTTCTTTTAGTCGGTATTTGGACAAGCCAGGGTTAGGATACGTGAATTTGCATCAGGATTTCTACGAAGAACGCGTCCAAATCAGCGCAATCTTTGTTGTCGCGATACCAATAAAGAAAGATCATAAATTTAAAGGTCATTTCGAATTTGGCGGTTACTGATCTTTTTCATCCAGTCTCTTGATACAGATGACGCAAAATGTGTGTTGTGCCAAATGTATCTGAGACATCTTGCTTCAAATTTATCAAGCTGCTTGATCTCTGACCCCGTAAGAGTCCATGTTTCAGCTGTGTACAGAAGTATTGTGCAAACACATGAAGAGAAAATATTTATGTTCGTGTTTGGGTTGATGGTTTTACGTCTCTATAGTGGATCGATAAGCTTTTCAAACGCAGTAGCAGCCAAACAAATTCGATGATTTACTTCATTGGATAAAATACCGTCAGAAGTAATTGAGGAGCCCAGATACATAAATTCCTTTACATTGGGGAGCACAGCATCATTTAATACATTCCTCGCATCAGGAGCTTGAGACGACATGATGACTGATTTTTTTGGGTTGATCTTCAGACCATATTTACTGGAAACTTTCACAAGGAAATCTAATGCATGCTGCAACTAAACTTTGTGTTCAGCTAGAAGTACAGCATCATCAGCATATTTTAAGTCCGTAATGGGCGTAGTACCAACATACATACCTTCCATTTGTACAGAGATCTTGGCAAATATAGCATCAATTACATAGTTAAACAAAAGTGGAGCAGCCACGCAGCCTTTCCGAACACCACTACAAATTTTGAACGGCTTTGTAGTAGATTTGTTGCAATTGCGGATTACAACAGTTGAGTTCTTGTACAGAGCACGTAGGAAATTTACAAGTTTTAGAGGTGTTTCATCACGTAACATAGCGATCCAAAGTTTTTTTCTATCTAACAAATCAAATGCTGAAGAGTAGTCAATGAAGGCTACATACGTAGGACGCTAAAACTTTGCCCGAAATTTAGGAATGCGTCAAAGCGTATAAATTTGGTTGAAGTATTCCATATTAGGATAAAAACCAGTTTGGTTAGGACAAGTGGTCTTCTCCCTTTCCGGGCGGATCCGTTTAACTATTGCTGAGGTAGCAATTTTGGCAGTTGATGCCTCTGTAGTTAGTCGATCTCTTTTCTTGTGAACAGAAACAATAGTAGCACGGCGCCAGTCTTCAGGGTGCTGCTCAGTTGTCCAGAAATTTGTTATGATGCCATACAGATCTTCAACAAGTCTCGAGGGACCATATTTGAAGATATATGAAGGAATTTTATTAAAACTGGCGGCTTTCCTAGCTTTAAATTTTTTGCAAATGCGCATAATATCATCGATAGTGGGGGGTTATACGGATATTGGATAAATTGCCAAAGGAACTGTATCAAGCATGGATTGGTTTTGCAGCCATCCTGTTGTGATTTCAGGGTGGTTTAAAGTCTGATTAAAGTGGAGTAACCAGTCTTCGTCAAAAATATCAAACGATTCAACTTTAACTTAGTTACCACGGCATAGCTGATCCAATTTTCTGTAAACTTTTCCACAATTGTTATGGAAGGCAGAAACCTCTAGCTCATCTACTACAAAGTCCCAATGTTTTTGCTTGTCCTCCTCATAACTCTTTCGAAATTCCGCACGCAATGTCTTTCTTTCACTTTTTCTCTGAGCTTTCTTTGTTTGTGCATATCGATCTCAAGAATTGGTGGACAACCAGTTTGGGCCTTTGAAGTTAATTGAATGAGGAAGCACCAAACTAGCTGTATCAATCTTTTGCTTTAGAGTGTTCTAAGACTGATTTATTCCCATGTCACAGTTCGGGACAGCAACTGAAGCTGCTAAGTAGGCTATAACAAACTTGGTAGCATAATTGCCGTTTGTGAGCAGAGAATAATCCGGCGCCAGAATATTAGGTCTAGTCTCGGCAGTTTTTAGGCGTAACCGAAACGAACAAAAAACAAGTGAATGATCAGAGTCATTCTCACTACCCGTTCTACAACCTCTGTATGCGCGGAAACTTTTGATTGCACTGAACCAACGTTTACTAACCAAAACGTAATCGATTTAGGAGGAATATCTACCACAACTTGAACAAAATGTATAATGTTTTACAGGATGTTGAAAAAATGTGTTCGTGCTACCCATATTGTATCTTGCCGCGAATTCACTTAACCTTCTGCCGTTCTCACATTGTTTGCGCGATTTTGTCTAAGAGCTAAGGGGCAAAGATGAACAATGGGGAAAGTGTAGTATATTTACAAACTTTAGTTCCACGTTATATTTTCAACTTTTGTTTAAAAAAGTAGGTGTATTTCTAAACGGTACACACCAATTTTGGGCTTACACTTTAAAAATACATACTCGGCACACTTTCCATATAACATTTTCAAAATTACACTCAATATGCTTAACAACCCAATCCTTAATGTAATTGTAATTTCATTATTAAAAAATGTAATGTAAATAGCTTAAAAAATAAAATTAATTATTTAATACATAATTAAATTTTACAATATTAGGCTTTAAAAACGGAGGGATTTATATTTTGAAAGCGTAGAGGTAATTATAAAAAAGAATGAGTATTTAAAATATAAAAAAGTATAGTATAGTATATGTACACTTATTTTACAATGCAAGTTCGGGTGATGGATTTGGCCAGAATAGATAACAAATAAATAATTTAGAGCTATTATTTAAAAAAAGATTATATTGTAATTAAATGTGGAAATTTCTAAAAAAATATAGTATAATTAGTCATTGTTAAAGTAGCACTAAAATTGCCAAAAAATTCAATATATCTACCGGCGTGGTCTAGCGGTACAGCACTCGATTTGGGTTCAAAACCCACCACCGGCACTAAATGCGTGCCCATGTTCGGCTTCACTAAAATGTCTACTGCTGAAAAATGCGCTTCCCGTAAAACATTCAAAGTAGCAAACATAAATATATACATGAAATATATTATTTAATCTTTAATTACAACCCGATGCTTTAGTATATGTTTAAAAAATGGTAAAATTTTAATAATAATATTAAAATAAATATCTTTTTCATTTATATAAAGCGCAATATCCTTGAATAGGAAAATGCTTACATTCATTCAATTGCTTTTAGACAACACAAACATTAACATAATTGTAACTTTTGTTATTTAAAAAAAGTAATGTGAATAGCTCATAAATACAAAATTTAAATTAAGAAAATTGGTTATGCAATGCAAAATCAAATTCTACAACATTAGGTTAAAAATACAGGGATTTATATTTGGGAAAAATAGAGGTTATTGTGGAAAACCATGAATACTACCTAAAATATAAAAAAGATACAGTTTTTATTTTGTATTTATTACTTTGAATGTTTTACGGGAAACATCTTTCAACAGTGGACATTTAGCGGAGCCGTTTGGCCGCATTTTAGTTCCAATGGTGAGATTCGAACCCATGCCTATCGAGGTCCAAATTCAAGCGTTGTACCATCCCGGTATTGAATCGTTAAATTAAATTTTATATTATTTAGCATTTTTAAAATAATAAAATAATTTTACATTTAAAAAAAGTTGTTTTATAAAAAAATGTTTTTCAAAAATTTACTATAATAAAAACAATAACAGCCTGGAATATTCAAACTCAAACTACTTCGAAGTTAAAAATTTAAATTGTTTTAATTTTAAATAAATTTTTAAATTAATTAATAAAAAGAAATATTTTATAACATAAATATTTTTCTTGAAAAAAAGATTATAATTTTAAAAATATGTGCCTACATGTAAACAAAGAAATTTGCACCATACATTTGATTAACAAATTATTACACCATTTTATTAAAAATTTAGTATAAATAATTTTAAAACAATTTTTTTCCGGATGATTATTGTTTAATAATATGTAGTTACATGTACAAAGTTAATAGTTTAACGCCTGTCGTTTTTTTTACAGAATTTTATTCCGTTATCATTCGTTATCATTTATCAATCTAAAACAAGTCAAAGTATTGATCAGCAATACAAAGAAATTCAAAGTTTATATAAAGATAATGTAAAACCTAAAGTAATCGCTAAAGCATTTGGAATACATTTATTTTATATTTACTTATTTATTTATTTATTTTATGTTTATTACTTTGAATGTTTTACAAGAAACTTCTTTCAACAATAAACATTTTAGCGAAGCAGAACATGAGCCCGCATTTTAGTGCCGGTGGTGGGATTCGAACCCATGCCCACCGAGGTCTAAATTCGAGCGCTGTACTGCTAGACCACCTCGGTACTGTCCAGAGAATGATAAACAATAAAACCGGTCTCAAAACGCTTACAGGTAGAATAAAAACATTGACAAGCAAACAGGATGATCATTTTATTATTATGGAACTAAAAAGACACAAAATAATATTAAAAAAAAATTATTATTTAATTATAAGAAGAAGCATAAAATCAGCAAAATTATTGTTGAAGAAAGCAATTAAGAAACCTTCAGTTGAGTCGAATAAATAGGCCAAAACGAGTGGAGTTTGCTAAGAAGTACGAAAATAAGCTATTGTGTTTTTGGAAACTATTGTACTTTACAGACGAGTATGCTTTCACTTACAAACTATGGACCGAAAACTCAAAAGTGATTTATAATGAAAATTTTTTAATTGATGATACCTGCATTGCTCGTAAAATGGCACACGCATCTTGAATTAAAGGATATTTTACTTTGAAGTACAATCAGGCACCAAAATGGATTCGTACGAGCACTAAGTTTAATATCAGAGAATTTATTAAAAGTTTCAAAGAAAGTTTTACTATATTTACTATATTATCCATGTATTTAGACTGTAAAAGGTATAACAAGTAAAAAGTTGACTTATGTTTAATTGCCTCTCTACAATTCAAATTTGAATGTTATTATTACAAAGGATTATATTAATACCCTGATCGACTTGTATTCAAAAAAGTTACAAAAAGTAAATAAAAATAGACGCTCAAGTTTGAAATATTGTAACATTTATTTGATATATTGATGCATTTTACTCAATAGTACTAATTTTTTAACGAATTATGTGTTTTGATTTAAGTATTATCAAATGGCGGTATTATACTTTATTGCAAGAATGGATGTTGCTATATATTATAATTATAAATTAATTTAGCGAATAATGTTAATTGATATATATTGCTAAAATATTATATAAGATGTATGTATTAGTAAGAGTTAGATATATCTAAGATAAATAACTAGAGCATAATGATACAAAATGTTATGGTGCTTCCATTTTCGCACATCAACCATTATTTATTGTTTGTACAATAATGAGTTCCAATATATACATTTAAATAAATTAAAAAACATTTTTAAGAAAGAAGCATTAATATAATATTTAATATTTATAAGGAATTTAAATAGAAATAATAAAATAACTAATATTGAGTTATATATTTTATTAGTCATATGTACGTATTGAACAATAAAAATTTACATATATAATTTACTTTGTTTAAAGCATAACAAAAATTCAAAAAACTGTATTTTCAATTTATTTACGAATTCTTAACCCTGATTTTTAATTAGATATATTTCTCCTTATTAATTTAAAAAAAAACAAAAAATTAAATGAAATTACTGAATGATCATAGAAAGAAATGTTTAAAACATTCTACCAGAAACAGTGTTTGTACAATAATAGAGTTTTATTGTACAAGTCTGAACCTACATATACGGTAATATATATAGTATAATTATTAAACAGAAATGTTATGGAAAGCATTGGTTTTCCTTTATAATTTCAAACAAAAATAATTAAAGACGTAAACTGTGAGATGCTTATCAAACACTTTTCGGTAACGATTTTACATCTCAAAGCAATTATCTTATCCAGTACCAACAGTTCTTACAAGTAGACACTTTTTTAAAAGAATTTGTATACGAAATGAAATTATCTCACAGTTTACATCTTCTATTATTTTTGTTTAAAAATGTTATAAATAGTTAACTGAACATTATTAAAAGAGAATTGTACAATTAATAAGAATTTATATTGGAAGTATAAACAATAAAGAAATTAATGTGTTTTATAAAATGTTAGAACAGTTTCATTTTAAATATACCAATTGATTATAGGTAAAACCGTTTTACTTTACAAATATTGTTAATAATAATAATAATAATAATAATAATTTTATTGTGATTGATGAAGCCTAGTCAATTTTATATTATTTCTATATTTGTACTATAAATTAAACAATAGACTTCGATGGCTTGATAAGCGTAACAAACGTGAAAAAATAAAGTTTCTTAGCTGGTAAACGGTATCCTTATGAGGTCGCTACTGTTTGCAAAAATTGACAAAGCCACCTGATTTTTTGTTAAGGTCATCTTTCTTGGCCCAAGGGCTACATATAGTATACGTATATTTTAAGATACCTTTTATGTACCTGAGTGTATGCTTGCACCCACCCGTCGTAACAAAAGCCCAGTTATACCGTTGTTCATTTGGTCTCTGCTGTTATTAGTCTAAATGCCAATAGGCCTCTAGTCCAGGATGTACGATGTGGAGGACGAACAGTCAGGGATATCACCATTATTGGAAATTGAGACTTTATAAACATTACTCAAATTTTCAAAATTATTAGTATCCCAATAATAATAATAATAATAATAATAATAATAATAATAATAATAATAATAATAATAATAATAAATAATAATAATTAAACATTATTTTACAAACCATTTATATAATTAAGATAATAAAAATGCCAATCCTATATTAAAGAATTATATAAGTGTAAAAATTATAGTTTTATTAAATACTACTTCTCGACTTGACTCTAACCTTGGTGAACATTGGTTTGATTCCCATTAAATGCGGGATTCCGTTTAGATTTTCCAAAATGTTAATTGTTGAAAGATGTTTTTCTCGCACAACAATTAATGCAATAAATTTGTTTTATTAAGTACTTGCTGCCTAATCAAAAATTTAATGTAACGTTTACTATCTTTTGCATACCCAAAAACGGACTATCAATGTTCAACCACCTGAAGTTCAGTGGTTAATGCACTGACCTGACTCCAGATAAGGCATGAATTCAAGTTCATGTGTATGTGTATTTGTGTAAAACTTAAAAAGTATGCATTGCTGGTGATTCCAAGCAAGAACGAAACATCTGTACAGTGCTCGTGGTTTAACTAAAACCAAGTGGTTTTGACAATTCTAATAATTCACCCTTGAAAAGATTTTATAAAGATTTGATTAATAATGTGTGTATGTGTGACAATAGTCTAAACGTATAAACTAGTCATTATTGCTTATAATGGTTACCGCAATTGCACTGTAATCGCTCTCATATTTGGATAAAGAAAGAAGAAGTATTGAAAAGCAAAACAACAAGACAATACTATTCCATGAAGCTACGTTAGAAAAGTAAAAACATAATTTTCATAACAACATTTAACAAAATTAAAATTTAAGATCATTCTTCAATATACAAAAATTTTAATTCCAAAAGGTAGAACAAACAATATTCACTTTATTAAATTTAAGAAATAATGCAAACTGAAAAACCATTATACTTTTATCCAATGTTTTGTATTTCTATATTGCATAATGTATACCATTTTTTAAGCAGTATCATACGTATGCATGATACGTATCCATGTATATTTATTTTGTTTTTATTGATTTATAAAGTTATACGGATAATACAAGTTTCGGCAACTAAAATTTGGTAAAATGTTGGATAAGTGTAATGGTCTAGCGGTACAGCGTTTGACTTAAACTTGGGTGGGCATGGTTTCGAATCCCACCACAAGCACTAAATGCAGACCCACGTTCGGCTTTGTTAAAATGTTTACTGCTAAATGATGCTTCCCATAAAACATTCAAAATATTGAAAATAAATAAATTTTGAATTAAGCGTTAAGTCATTCCCGACTGGCTGGTCGTGCATTTGGTTTTATGCAGACATGTCTTGGTTAAGACACTGGATTTGGCGAGGTAATTTGATCATAATTGAATGATTATTATAATTACATTTTCACTGATTTCCTATTAGTCTAAAGTAACTCTGTGGTTCTAAATATCATGGCTAGTAAACCGAACAATTCCACTAATTGAAACACTGAAAGAAAATTATAGAAAATGATGAATGTTCTGGAGTAGTCTGGTGGTACAGCACTGGACTCGGATTTAGGTTAACATCAGTTTCAACGCCACTGCCAACACTAACAAATTGTTATTTATTATTATTATTATTATTAATAATAATAATAATAATATTATAATTATTAGTTTAAAACCCTTTTGCTCTAAAGAGCATGGGTCAGTGCAAGATTGTTCTCTATAATTGTAGATTAAAGTTTTGGTTGAAATTTTATTCGGATTTTTCTAAACGCTGTCATTGTAATCATAATGTTTTTACTACTTTGATGTAGTTTGATAAATTTTTTTAATTTTTATTTTTGTTACTTTAAATGTTTTACAGTAAACACCTTTCAAATCAAGCGTTGTACCGCTAGACCATCCCGACACAAATTCTTGTCTATTGTCAACCAGATTTGGAACCGGATACGGCAGAAATATAATCAAATGAATAAATAAAAATAGAGTATTAAAAATCTACAGTTTTTATTATTTACTTTCGATTTAAGTTCGTTACTTACTAAAGTGTGTCAAAGTGTGTCCAAGTTTGACCAGAAGGCAGTTTTCATTTTTTGTACTCATAACGTCTTCATTTAAATTATTATTATTATTATTATTATTATTATTATTATTGAAGAACCGTGTCAATTTAAAAATAAACATGGGACAACAAGATAGTAGTAGTAGCAAAAAAAACAACAAACTCTCATAATTGTACAAGAAAATGTAGGGCAACAAAATGATTCAACGTTTTCGTTTAATTCTACATGACATTCATTTTAATTACATTTTTGAGAATGGTTATTAGCCAAGTTTTCTGTGGCCAATCTCAACCTTTCTTTTGCCATCATCAATTATTCATTCCAAAGCCCTACTTACTGGTCTTTTGGGGGGAGACCGACCTCTACTTAGCGCGTCGACGGGTGGAATGACCTTTAGCAATAAAGGTTAGCTGTGAATAAAGCTGTGCCAAATAAACAGCCGTGGACCAAACGGATACTCAGGCGTTAAGGTTGTTAACGCGTTGACAAAAAGGCGACAACGGTTATCGGTGTCACCCTGAGTATTATCACCAAGCAGCCCTATTTAGAGACAGCACTGCTTGCTCCACTCGGAGAGAGGCCTAGAAAAGGTGGTTTAAAAATTGCTCGTCTTCTCACCAGGATGGCTGGCCGCGGCTAACTGGTCTATATACTCGCGGTCGAAACTATCTCAAAAATCAATTAAAGGCCGTGGTCAACAGGGTAGATACTGATGACCAATTTCAAAAAACACCATTCTCAGAGCTTAAACAAGGCGACGCTACTGCCTGCTCTGTGAATATTACTCACGATAATGCACCGGTTATTAAATCTAGGATTTACCTATTAAAACCGAAATGTTGACTTATGGATGATGGTCTTTCGGGCAGTAAACGTAAAATTTCACCAAGTAATGTTTCAAAATTAAGCTACCTTTTGCTTTCTGAGTTATCATTTGCCGGAATAGCGTCTTTTTATTGTTTTTGTAGCAATATCGGTTTTTTACAGAGGGCAAGTTGGTAACCTTACGCTCAAACCCTCCTCATTTATTCAGGCTTGAAACTGGCTAAATTGGTTTATTTCTAACCCTCTCTAGGTGGAATTCTTCATCGAAAAATTACAATTTTTATCAGCAAACAATTCTGCCCTGTTAAAATACACATCTATCAATTCTAAACAAATCACAACATTTTAATAATTCGAAAAACCAAAAAATTAAATTTATTAGATATAACAAATAATGAAAAAAAATTAAAAATTAGTTAGTACTATAGCAATTGTTAAATGTTACTCTTTTAAAAAGACAATGTAAATGGAATATATAAAAAATATTAATTAAATAAAACAAAACACTTGTAAATGTTTGGTTCCAAATTTAGGATATGTTACATCGACTATCCCGTTTGAGCTTAAGATATTCCGGATCATATAAATTGGTATTTTCATTCAAATAATCAATCTTGTAATTGTCTACCTTTGTTTCAACTACGCAAATGGGCAAACTGTACGCAATAACTTTGCTTTTGTCATGTATCAATACCTTTAAAGCATAATTTAAAAAATATTTGCATTATAATTAAAAATTGATTTTATAAATAATTATAAAGTCTGTGTTTTATAATTTAGTTTATACAATAAGTATATTAAAAAAATATATTTAGTTTATTTTGAACAATGAAATATGTGTATATTTTAAAATGTAGTCTTGTGCGTAGCATCAATTTAATTCCATCTTTTCGCAATGTGATATATGTGTAATTGTATGATGTATTGAATACACATATACAAGATATAAATTTAACGATCACCACTTCAATCATGTTCATGTAACATAAAAAATTGGTTATTAATAATTGAACCAATCAACGTTGAATAATGTGAGCTACAAAATTTACTCAAATATGTGACCAAATAATTTGAACGAATAAACTGAGATGGTGTGTGAATAGAATAACTGCATTTTATAACTACTGGCAATGGGAAATGCAGTCAACAGTGTAAAAAACATATTTAAAAAAAATTAAATTTCTTGATGAATTTTTCAAAATAAATTTTACATGTTTCTTAGAAGTTGGTAACGTACAGCAGTTCAAATTACTAAACAATTAGGAATAATCTAATTTGCTATAAATAATAAATTCACAGAAGCTGTTTTAATCGCCCCTAGCTTAGTGGGTAAATTTGTGTTCTAAAACCAGAAAATATGTGCGTTTAAATCCATTGCTGATAATTCCAAACAGGGATAAAAACGCTTCTGGTAGGCTTAAACAAAGTATATTTATTTTTTAATAAACTCATAATAAAAAATTAAATTTATAATTTTTTAATGCCGTATAAATAGGTATAGCCATTAATAATTATCTATAACTACCTTACAGATTAACATAATATTAAATGCAGTGTGTTATTAAATTCATAATTTTTCCAAATTTATTAAAAGAATAACAAGACATAAATAAAATACTTTTTTTAAATGTACAATTTTCTGAATTAACAGGATATATTGTTAGATATAATGTAAAACATAGATTATTTTACAAAACAGCTTTAAATAAAAATAATAGAAGACGTAAAATCTGAGATAAATATATTTAGTATATTTGCTGTTCACAAATATTAAATCTATAACACTAACTATTACACCAATACACATATACAACATACGACTCACAGCTAAGTTTGATGTAGTTACAGATTATGTGAATGGACACGGAATCAAGTGTTTCTAATATATTTAAGGTCTAAACGGTCATTAAAACCTTAGCATAATTATTAAAATGAACTAAGTGCTTAATGTATTTGTGATTGCAAAAATTTTATAAAATTGATTCATTTCACAGCTTACGACTTCTATTATTTTTATTTGGAATTATAAACAAAACTCAGTAAGTAATTACCTGATTTATGGTAAAGTGGCAACGTTAGTATCTAACACGCTAAATTTATATTCTGGCAAAAAAAGAGTTCATTCTACTAAAAATATCTACTTACCAAAAAAGTTTATTGTTTTATGTCAAGGTGGCTGAGTTAGTACAGTGCTTGACTCAAAACTGAGGATTTAGGTTCCGTTAACGACTGTAAATGCATGTTTAACTGTGGTTTTGCCCAATATATATTTATTTAAATATTCGTTTTGTCGTCAAACAGATCGGCTTACTCTTATTTTTTTCTAGGTGACCTCTGTAAAGACCAGCAAGAACGGTTTTAGAATTAACAGTTGATAATGGCAAAAGGAAGGTTGTAGTAGACTACATAAAAATTTGGCTTAAGCCATTCAGGAAGATATAATTGAAATAAATGTCTTGTGGGATTAAACAAGTATTTTGGCAAAATGTTCAAACACATGGAATCATTTTGTTACCCTATGCTTTTTTTAAATTATGGGACATTGTTGTAATTGTTACCCTTACCGTTATCCTATTTAAAGGAAACAGTAAAAACCTTCCAAAAACAATAGAAAATAAACATACCTAAAACTTACTCTTATGTAGTACGTAATTTTTAATTGTTCCAAACAACACTGAGGTACAGATGTTATGGGTACGTTCAATGTCAAATGACATCCAGCACTACGAGCATCGCGTGGCAAATCGCTCAACGTATCTATCAACATACTTCGGCTGTTGGCTTCGACTTCGCCCAGCGATTCCGTCGACATGCGGAAATTGCGATATTGACTTGGCATATGACGCACGCTGTTGTTGTTCAATTTATTTGCTGCATTTTCTGCTTCTGCACTGTAAGGAAGCGGAAAGTTGGACGTAAATTTTTGCTTTTCCGATTGAAAGTCGACAAACACGTTGGGTGGATATTTTTTCAATTTGTACAACGCTTTGTTTTCGTCCACTTTGAGTCCCGGAATGTGAAATATACGCAGCAAATAGGCTTCGGCGTAACGCAGTCCCTTGGGATTGTCGGTAAAAATGTGAATATTGATGTCTTGCGAATCTTGAACAAAAACGTTGTCTACCTAATCGGTGGTGTTTTTGGTCCAGAATGTTTTAGAATTAATTAGATACAATTTAGGTTATAAAGTTAAGTAGGGGTTAAAATTAATATTATTAAACGTTTTAATATAATTTGTACATATTGGTGTTATTTCAGATAAGTACTTACATATTTTGTAAATAAAATTAAAAATATATACTGATAAAACATAAGTAAAACACAAATTAAAAAATGTACAAAATCTCTTAAAATGACGATATAACCGGTACAATATACCAAAACCTGTGTGTGCAAAGCTTTAGTAGGGAAAATGACTTATTTACTTGTTAGCAATAGCAGCGCGCAGTATTTAAGGATACCAAACAATTAGCATGAATCACCTACAGCATCGTGACTAAAACATTAGTTTGAAACCAGATAAAGAGTGAATTGAAGTTCGTGAATCTTAAGCATTGTCTAATAATTTATAAACAAGAATAAAAAAGCTGAACAGTGCGCCTGATCTTGCTGATGGGGTTTGGTAAAATCCAAATAATTATTGAAACAATATTTACCAAGAATTATTATTATTAACTTTTTTGTTATCTATTTAGACTTTTAACTGCTTGTAAACATTTAGCCCAGCCAACCGAGAGCCCGCATTTAATATTTGCACTTGAATTCAAACTTATGCCCATTTGGCTTTACACACAGCGCTCTACCAATTTTGCTACTCAACACAATCGTTAAAAAATAATGTTTCAACTCACTTGTATGAGCATTTGTCTATTTTTCATATGAAATGTTTGCATAATGGCGGGTATTTTGCCTCCGTTGGGCAAAAGCGGACTAGTTGGTCCGCAGCTCATAATTTTGAAATTCAATTCGTCCGATCTAATTGTAATCGATTCGTTTTTTATTTTCGGTTTTTCGAAAGTCATTGTTGCAAATATTTTGTATCTAATTGAACACCAATGACAAATGCAATAGTATTAGATAATTTAAAAAAATACATCCTGCTTATCTATATTAGAAAATGTTGTTCGTTGCTGTGTCGGGGTGGTCTAGCGGTACAGTGCTCAAATTCGGACCTGGGTGAACATGGGTTCGAATCCCATCACCGACACTAAAATGCGGGCCCACGTTTGGTTTTGCTAAAATGTCCACTGCTGAAAGGCATGTTTCTCGGTAAACATTCAAAGTAGAAAACATAAAATTAAAAAAAATTATAACATTTTATTAATAGACTGCACGTAGCCAACACTCAGTATAATAGTGTTCGATTGTTTCAATTAGAAACAATTAGATCTTGGGAAAACGTTGTGTATTAAGGTTTTAGTCAATTAGTCAAATTAAATGTAAAAATTGTACAATTGAATTATATTTTATAAAACAAGTTATATACATAATTAGTAATATTATTATTAATAAAAAGATAATGTAGGGTATTAATATGTTCTACATCAAACATATTTTGGCAAGTGGATAGTTAGCCCAACCAGAGGCAGGCCCGCGGTGTTTGCACTCAAACCCACGCCCAAAATCCAGCGTTTTACTAACCCTTCTATTCCAATAAACAAATATCAAGTTAAAAATTGCGTTTATCTAAGCCCTAAACAATAATGTTTATCCAACCGACTAATGGATGTTTTAACCAGACCAAACAATAGTCCATATCAAATTAAGGTTATGCGATTAATACATTTCTAGTTACAGTACAAGTTTAACGTTTTGGTTACTATTGCCAACCCGGTAAATAATAATAATAATAATAGTAGTAACAATAATAATATTAATAAAAATAATAATAATAATAGTAGTAACAATAATAATATTAATAATAATAATAATAGTAGTAATAATAATAATAATAATAACAATAATAATAGTAACAATAATAATAATAAGAATAGTAATAATAACAATAATAATAATAATAATAATAATAGTAACAATAATAATAATAATAATAATAGTAATAATAATAATAATAATAGTAACAATAATAGTAATAATAATAATAGTAACAATAATAATAATAATAATAATAATAGTAACAATAATAATAATAATAATAGTAATAATAATAATAACAACAATAATAGTAACAATAATAATAATAATAATAATAATAGTAACAATAATAATAATAATAATAATAGTAATGATAATAATAATAATAACAAAAATAATAATAGTAACAATAATAATAATAATAATAATAATAGTAATAATAATAATAATAATAATGATAATAATAATAATAATAATAATAATAGTAACAATAATAATAATAATAGTAATAATAATAATAATAATAATAGTAACAATAATAATAATAATAATAATAATAGTAATAATAATAATAATAATAATGATAATAGTAGTGACATCAACGTAGCCCGGTTAGCTCAGTCGGTAGAGCATCAGACTTTTAATCTGAGGGTCGCGGGTTCGAACCCCTCATCGGGCGATTTGTTTTTTTGTCTTACATATGGTATACATAGTGCTCTACATGTTGCGCCATCACTTGATTGTTGTTTAGAGAATGTTGCTTGTGTGTGTATGTCTATTTGTGTATACGTCATTGCGTGTAAATAGGTGCGTGTGTGCGCACGCTGGCAATCAATTGGATAATTATGCGTATAACATTTGTCTGTGTGTGGAAATGTTCCGGCGTTACCTAGCGGACTTGGACCTGGTGGACATGGGTTTAAATCACACTGCTGAAATATGTTTGTCGTAAAAATAAATAAAATTAAAAAAAAACCAATAATAATAATAATATAAATGATGATAATAATTGTTATTATTATTACTATTTCAATTATTATAGCAATAGTAAAATGTTACTAGCATCAATAATTTAATTCCATTATACCGATGCACAATTTCAACTTCGTTGGACATGCCAAGTTTGCCTTTGAGTAAAATAGACGGATGAAAATTGGTGTTCGTTGGAAACGCAAACGGTATGCCGTGATGTCCACGTAGTAATTTTACCGGTCCAGCGTAGGGCACATAGGACGGATCGTCAAAATTGATAACTTTAATTGGAGGCTGACCAAATTCAGGCAACTGGTGTGTCAATTTGTTTGGCGGGTTTCGACGTTCCATCGATTCGTTGTCAGTCAGTACTTCGTGTGTAATAGGCACGTGTTTCTATTATAACAAATTACAACTAGCACAAGTTAATTATATAAAATTGTAATACTTTACTACGAATGGTAATTTTTATAAACTGACATCAGATAGGGCGTGGGTTCAAGTTCATGTGTGTGTGTGTGTTTGTGTGTAACACTTGAAAGATGTACACTGCTGATGATTCCAAATAAGGATAAAACAGCTGTAAAGTGTTTCTGATTTATTAGTCAAGTAAATCTGACAAGTCTATTAAAGACCCTTAAAAACCCATTAACAATATACTATTAGTTTTTTTACTTGCAAGCTGTTTTTAATTTGGTTATTACAATAGGTAAAGTTAGTTGCATTGCAAGTTGGTCATGTTTTCATTTTGTATGGCATGGCATCCGCCATATTTGTTTTCGGCTATTAAACGTTTGTCCTTCAACAGTGGGAATTTTTATTCAAACTGTTGATTTCATATAAATTAGTGCAATTTTTTATGCTGGTTTTTAATTGATAAGACAATAAACTTAAAGTCCGATAAGGTAACAATTTATATTATATTATATATATTTTTATTATTTTTTTTTCTCTTCCTCTTCTTATTATAATAATAATAATAATAATAATATTACTATTACTATTATTATCATTATTATTATTATTATTATTATTATTATTATTATTATTATTATTTATCATTATTACTAATATTATTATTATTATTATTATTATTATTGTTATTATTATTATTATTATTAATATTATTATTATTATTATTGCTATTATTATTATTATTATTATTATTGTTATTATTATTATTATTATTATTATTATTATTATTATTATTATCATTATTAACTAATATTATTATTATTATTGTTATTATTATTATTATTATTATCATTATTATTAATATTATTATTATTATTATTATTATTATTATTATTATTATTATTATTATTATTATTATTATTATTATTAATATTATTATTATTATTATTATTATTATTATTATTATTATTATTATTATTATTATTATTATTATTATTATTATTATTATTATTATAGCTAGAATGCTGTACTGGAAACATTTTTTCGCTCGTAAACTTTTTTGGCTAAACAATTGTCGATAATTAGTACTATTGGTATGACTCAAATCTATGTTTACTACAGTTCAGGTTGAGCGGTGTATCACTAAACTACTACAACACAACATTCAAATATTTTGTTTTTAACTAAAGCATATATATATATATATATATATATATATATATATATATATATATATATATATATATATATATATATATATAAACTATCTAACCTTATTTCTAACGATTATTTTTAAAATTGGTATTTAATAATATTTTTATAACTTAGCTATTTCCTAAACAAACTTAACAAATAAAACAGCAGGTGTATTACTAGTAGCGTAATTTATCTCTCGTAGACTAATCTAGAGTTGACGACTCAACTAGAATAAAATATAGACCAGCAGGCAACTCTTGGCAATTTTAGTACACACACGTCCCCATATTGCGTCAATATCATGATTGTGTACAACTTTTCAATCAAGCCATTAGCACAAAAATGATAGGCAACGTTTTTGCCACGCCAAGTATTATCTACTTGATTAAAAATAAAATATCATAAAAGTAGACAAAATAATTTACTCAATTACCTCCATATTATCTTTATCATTTTGTGTTTCATATTTAGTAATTATTTCAGCCGTCAATTTGATATTGCTCAAATACAACATTTTGTTCAAACTCAAATGGATAATTCCACGCAAAGATCCTCCTGGTATTACAACCGAATCGTACAACCGCATTACAACACGTTCCAAAGAATCGTTCAAATCTCCAAAATCGTTGTAGACAACGGCGTATTTTGTGTCGGGAACATTTGTCAAATTGAGATCTTGGGCACAAAAGTAATTTGACATGCGGTTCGATTCGGATTTTACTGGACTTATACATTCTAAAACAAAAACGAAAAAATAGTGCTATTGCTATTATTATTTTACTGTTTAAAGCGTTTTACGGGAATCATATTTTAGCAGTAGATATTGTAGCAAAGTTAAATGTGGGTCCGCATTTGGTGCCGGTGGTGGAGATCAAACACATGTCCACCCTGTTTTCTATCGAGCGTTGTAAGTAAACGACTGTAAGTTAAATTTATTTTAATAAAATGTTATGCTTAATTTTGCAATATTGTTAAATCAGTTTATAAAAGCTTCAGCTAAATTCGGACCTATATATGCATGAATTATATAAAGTGTAACATTCTTGACTAAAATAAACATAATATTTAAACAATTGCCTCCAGGCACCACAATTCTCAATATAATTGTAACTTTTTAAAATAATTTAAAAATATAATATAAGAATTGAAAAAAAATAATTAAGAAATTTGATTATGTGATGCAAAATCGAATTTCAAAACATTAAGTTAAAAAAGGAGGGATGTTTATTTTAAATATTTGCACGAAATTATGATAAACAATAAATGTTACCTTAAATAATAAAATTATGTAAATGTTATTATTTGTTTTTTATCTATTTATCAATATTTTATAATTTAATTTTTTAAGCAACTTATTTGCTTATTTTTTACTTTTTCAAAAAAATAAAAAATAAAAACTTATTTTCAGCATGAATAAGAATTTTGTAATAATATTGGTAAAAAGTATCAATTTTTGTTAAAAGATTTTATAACTATTCCTAAGGTAATGTAAAAAACGTTTTTTTAAATAATACCTAAATTTAAAACATTGGGTTCTCTTTATAATTCCAAATAAAAATATGAGAAGACGTAAACTGTGAGATAAATTCATTTCGTATATTCGCGTCAGCTTTGTGTGCACAAAAACAGTTCGTCACTACATTGAACTTAGCTTGGTCGTAAGGATTGTGTGTGTATGTTTGTGAGTTGTACTAATGCAAATGTTATCTGTACCCCCTTTTTTGTATATATATATACTAAAATGTTACATATTTGTGACTGACGAGAATATACGAAATGAATTCATCTCACAGTTTACATCTTCTAATATTTTTATTTGGAATACCTAAATTTGTTTAATTTATATAAGTAATGCTATAAAAACGAGTCAGTCGTATTGTATTCATTTTGACGTAAGTCCCCTTTAAATACCCCTATGTTACTCGCTAGTGAGGTTAAGGATGATACGTGTAGCACTTTTTGGTTGAAGATTTATAAGGCATCTATGTCAATAGGAACATCTTTAGTCTGATTAAAAACCCATTTTGTGGTACACAGAAACAAACTATAACAGTTCCATTTGATCTATTATGATTGCAAATTTATTTAACTGTTTCTTAATAAAGTAAGTAATTTTTATTTGACTGTTATTGCCACAAGAAATACATATTTTGCCAGGTGGTTATGGATAAAGTCTTAGACACGGAAGCTCAACATATTGTAGGCTGATAAAAGGGTCTTAAACCAATACTCAACTCGAGAGCTTTAACAGCATTTATTACTTTGAGTTGTTTTATTTGCACTGTAACTGATATAATTAAACATAATTAAACAATGCAACCAATCCAACGTCTGGTTGAGAAAAGAGAAGGGTTTGAGCACAAGATTAGGAACCTGACTTTTGTAAAAAATTGACATTTCTAAAAAAACAATAACAAGATATAATTTAATTAAGTTACAACAAAGAACGGAAAAAAGCATGATTCCGATGGCAGAATTTGGCAAAATCCGAATAAACGTTTGTTCTGTAATAGGTACAATCTTTAAGGTCAGACATTTAATCTAACATCATGTGGAATGATCTTGTTGCTCCTTGCTCTACAGAAAAAAAGGGTTTTGCAATAAATAAATAAATAAGTAGATAATAAATATTTCAAAAAAACAAATTAAAAAATTGAAACAACAAAAATAACTATATTTGTATTATAATTAAAAAACATTTATTATTTATTTGTTTATTTTTACTAATTTGAATGTTTTACGAGAAACATCTTCCAGCAGTGGATAGTTTCGCGAAACCAAACGTGGACCTGCATTTAGTGTGGGTGGTAGATTTTGAACCCATGTCCACCAGTTCTAAGTCGAACGTTGTACCGCTAAACTACCTTTACACACCGCAACTCTACCTTGGCATAATAATAATAATTATTATCATTGCCATTACCATTATTATTGTTATTTTATTTAAGTTATAATTAAAAATTTTACACTTACGTTCCTCTATGATATCAGCTAAGTAAAAAAGATTATATAGAAACAAACATTTAATCATTATCGTATATTTTACCAAATAAATTAAATTTTATTTATTTAAACTAATTTACTTGTCAACAAACAAATGACGAAAAATAGATCTTATTAGGTTATTTTATGTCATTTATGGTCGGTAATAGAATTCAAACTGATAACCACTATATTTTTAGCCTGGCTGTCTAACCACTGTGTTATTATTACAAAAATCATTTATAAGTAAATAAATTTTATAATTTGTATATTATTAAAATTTTTGCATGTTTTAAAATAATAAATATAAATTATTTCAGCTAAGTAGGTAGGAAACATTAAAACTATATACGTTACCTATTTTACACGGACTAAAACTACGGTTTTTCATGCTATACACCTAATTTTTATCTATTGTACTATAAGTAGCTAACCCACATTGCAAATGTAATATTTACAATAAATCAAATTAATTTTAATACTTTAATGACATAAAATGCTGTGCGTTGCTATCGCTGACAATAATATGAGATAAATAAACTCAAGATAAATAATTAAATATCAACAGAAACAGTTTTATTCTTAATGTTTTCATCTTTAAGCTACCCCGTTTTCACAAAATATCACGCTTCATATTTGTATAAGATAATATCTACTGAAGAGTTCAAAACCAATATTAACAATAAAATATTTTGTTTAAAATCAAAAGTTACTCTAATATAAAGCACTTTTTATTTACTTAGTATTAGTGTTTATATTGTGCATAACAATTTATGTAAGAAATTATTTAAAACTCACATTTGCCTTCTTTTGTTGCTACTGGATATAATGCATGAATTTAGTTATTTACATACAAATTAAAAAAATATTTTTGTGTAAATTATATATAAAATAAATAATATATTGTAAGGTGTGGGTGATCTAGTGTTGGAGCGCTTGACATATACATGAGCGAGTACAAGTTTGAGTACCATTACCTGTAATTAAGACGGGCCTTGTTAAAAATGTTTTTTGTCAAACAGTGTAAAATACATTTATTCTCATTTATTACTTTTTATAATAATTATTTACAAAACTATTTTGGTTTAATATTTAAAAATTACATAAAAATACAAAGTTTTGAAGTGCGTTGAGTAGCATGTTCGATAAGAAATTTCTAATCGATTACGCTGCGTCTATCGTTTGAGCAAAATATAAAAATACCCAGACATTTTGCATTTTGACTCTGCACAAGAAAGTAATTGTCTGGTGAAAACAACAATTTGTTAATTCAACAACCTAAAATTTTGAAGCCCAATAACTATTTTCAAAATAACCTAGACAAATTAATAGGCTCAAATTTAAAATAATGAATTGAATAATTAGGGTCTTTAAACAAAAAGGTGTAAAAAAATCAAAAGTTATTGAAAAAATCGTAAATAAATAACAGTTATTGTAATTGTAGTTGTAATTTAAACGTCTTAAGTTTTGTAATTGTAGATACAACGTTTATCTTTAAACAGATTTTATTATTACGAATGTACTAATTAGTTAAGCACAATACAAAAATAGTTGTATATACTCACGTTTATTATTTGTTACAGGTGCAGCAGCTGATGCAATACAAATATAAAATTTTTTAAAAAAGTTGTATTGTTTTCAAAAACATATTATAAAATTAGTTTAACGTAATTAGTTTTTAAAATTTTTTATAATGAAATATTCGAACTTTATCTAATATTCAAAATTTTAATTATTTAAATTGTATTAATTAGCTTATTAATTCATTTATAAATTAATTACTTAATTACAAATAATTTTTTAAAAATTTATTTTATTCTAAAATAAATGTTTACATAAATATACATTATTTTATATGATGCAATTAATTTGTCAATTCTTTCATTATTTTAAAAATAAGTTAAGTTAACTTTCTACCTCATGCTTTTATTTGAAATTATTATTGGTAACCAAACAACCAGCGTATACTGATGTGTTATTCAGACTTATAATAAAATAATAGTGTTATTTAGAAATTTTACATTTTCCAATTATGTTAATTTTTTTTCTATTTGATTTCTGATGCTTGAGCGTGCTACAAGAAGCATTTTTTAACAATTGGATATTTTAGTAAAGCCAAATGCAAACATCCATTTTGGTACATTAATGATGAGACGTGTATGCAAATATTTTTAAAACACAATACATTTGATATTGTATACACTCACATTTATCTTCTATTTTGGCTATATATGTATATATACAGTTTATACAATAAAATTTTGTGTTTTAAATTTTCTAAATAAATAAAAGTATATTATTTGTAAATTTAACATTTTTATTGATATTTACTAAAAACATATATTTAGGCACGAAATATTTAATGCGAAAAAAGTGTTGACATGAAAAATAAAATTTCTTATACTACTTTGAATATTTTAAAGAAAACACCTTTCAGTAGTGGACATTTTAGCGAAACCGAAAGTGGGCTTACATTGAGTTCCGGTAGTGGGATACAAACCCATATTCATCAGATCCAAGTAGAACTCTGTACCGCTAGACTACTCCTGTGTTAAAATCAACACCCTCATATTTCCTTCTTAATTGCATTAAATTTGATGTTATAATATGTATTTATATGTCAAAATTATATAAAGTACAGTTTTGTAAAAGAATTTTATTATTTGTATAATTAGTTTTGTATTTTAGTATATTTTAAATAATAAAACGTAAAATAAATATGTTTATTATTTGAGCACAACACTCATAAAACCAGACTTATTGTATTTTGATTTTGCACAAAAATCTTTAGTAATATGCAAAAGTATGTTGTTAAATTTTGGGAGATAATTGAGGGTTTTAAAGTAAGAACAAATAGGCAGTATCCGTTCAGTAAAAAGAGCAATCTACTAACTACACAACATAAAGTTTTCAAACTTATTAAACGCTTTTGAAACAATCTAGATAAAATAATATTTTTATATTTAAAATAACGAATTAAATAATGGTGGTCCCTAAAAAATAAGGTATAAAAAAAATTTATCGGAAAAATCGTAAATACATATTAGTTATTAAAAACTCAAAATATGTTATGCTTTTTATACTACAGTATATATTTAAAAAATTTTTAAAAGTAAACAAACTGTTTAACATTATACACCTTTTCCTTTACAATAACCAGTACGGCTCAAATATAACATTTAAACAAATTACCAGTTATGTGATTACGCTGTACCAATTTATTAATTCACTTATTAAGTTTTCACAAAATTTTGTGGTGATTTTCGTATTTTGCTAAAAAAATTATATCTTTTAAATTGCACATTTTAATCATTCTCTTCACTTAATATATCTATATACTTACGTTCAATTAATGGTCCATCTGTAAATGTTAATAATAATGAATACTACTAATATTAATACAATAGTAAAAGTGCGCAAATGGAAATATACATATCTAAGTGGTTACAGATGCAATTGGTTAGTAAAACGTTTAGATTTAGCTTTTATGTTGAGAAACGTTTTTTAAATTACAAATTGTTTACAAGGTTTTATATTTTACTCTATTTCAAGCTTACATAAATTGTATCTACTTACATTTGTCTTCCAATGTTTCTAAATCTACAAATATAAATACATGTACTTGTGCAATAAAAGGTACTACATTATTCTATTTAAATTAAATTAATTTTTTTATTATTTAAAAAACTCTACCGCAGCCGGTTTCATGTCCGGTTGAGCAAGGAGAAAGGTCTGAACGCTAGCTTAGCAAACTGGCGTCTGAAAAGAAAACTATTGCTAAAGAAACAACAAGAGAACACCATTTTATTAAACCACGGAAAATCATATAACCAGCATAATTCCAATAAAAAGGTTTGACGAAATCCGAAAGCCAAAAATTTTAATGTACAACAGTATAGAACAATTTCCATGCTCTTAGAGCGAAATAAATAATAATAATAAACATCTGAAATATATTTAAAGCTTTCTATATAGTTTAAATCAGTTTAGTACCGAGATGGTCTGGTGATACAGCTCTAGATTTAAATTTGACTGTTACTACCGGCCATATCTACAAAATAAAGTTTAATTTTGCTAAAATGTTCACTTTATAAGAAATGTTGTTTGTAAAGTTTTTAATCAATCAATCAATAATAATAATAATTTATTAATGCTATTGATTTTGAGTTAAATAGTCCACTTGAAGTAATGTTGAGTAGTATATAAGTAAAGCAGTTGTTCAATAATTTAAAGAATTTATATTTTGAAAAAACTATTCAAGTGTTTTATTAAAAGTAAGAAAGTTTATACATGTTTTTTATTTACTCATATATTTTAACCAATTTGTTTATTTAAAAAAAATATTTTATGTTTATTAATTTGAATACTTTACGAGAAACATCTTTCAGCAGTAGACATTTGAACGAAGCCGAACGTGGTCCCGGTGGAATTCGAACCCATGTCCACCGAGGTCCAAATCAAGCATTGTAACGCTAGACCACCCCGGTAAACATCTTTTAGCAGTGGACTTATAAACAAAGCCGAACGTTGGTCCGCATTTGGTGGGTCAGTGGTAAAATTTGAGCCCACACCCACCCCGGGTTCAAGTGACAAATTTGAACCACTTACTTCTAACTTAATTATTTAATTAACACGTTCATTTATTCCCTGTTAATTGTCTTATTCATTTTTTGCACAGAAAATTATTAGTTAGAATGTAGACAAAATTTTATTTTGTGTTCAAATACGAAAGAATGTTGAGTTCAATTTATCAAAGTAGAAATCTAGTAACTTAGCCACTTGAGTTACATTTATTAAATTAATTTTATAAAATATGCATATTGATTTTTATCAAACAGTATTGGTTGTGAGTACTTACGTTTTTCATACGTTGGTGCTTTACATTAATAGAAAATTGAAATGAAGTATCACATTTACATTAACACAACTTATTAATATAATTAATTAATTAAGAAAAAATACAGTTTATAATCACATTTTGTAATTTAAATAAGTTCTTACGTGTTAAACATGTTAGAGCTACATACGTGTGTATATAGATAAATGTTTTGTTTTATACATTTTACAATAATATAAATATGCAACTAAAATTCTTGAGTAGGTAAAAGTTAAAATTTTGCTACCAATGTTAAATTAAATTGTTACTTTAAATTCTCTAAATATCGACTTGCTGATAAGTAGATTCCGTACAATATTTAAACAAAATACATAATATATAAATATATATATTATTATTAAAACATAAACGTTTTTTCTAGATTTATTATTTAATTATCTTGTAAAATATATCGTTAAGCAAAGAATCATTTAGCTGAACCAAATGAATACTTATTGTACCGAACTTGTACACATTTTATTTATTAGTGTTTAAATAATTGTAATTGTAGTTGTAATTTAAACGTTTTAAGTTTTGTAATTGTAGATACAATATTTACATTTGAACAGATTTTATAATTAGAAATGTATTAATTATTTCAACACAATACAAAATTAGTTGTATATACTCACGTTTATTATCTATTACAGGTGTAGCAGCTGATGCAATACAAATATAAAATTTTTTTAAATGTATTGTTTTTAAAAACATATCATAAAATTGGTTTAAAATCAAACGTTTTTA
The DNA here is from genome assembly GCA_025895645.1 of Cardicola forsteri. Lineage (NCBI taxonomy): Eukaryota > Metazoa > Platyhelminthes > Trematoda > Strigeidida > Aporocotylidae > Cardicola > Cardicola forsteri. The sequence continues at coordinate 431,299 of JAKXYG010001222.1, read as the reverse complement.
AAATTTTTTATAATAAAATATTCAGACTTTATGTAATATTCACAATTTTAATTAACTTAATTTTAAAAATTGTAATAATTAATTTTTTAATTTGCTTATAAAAAATGAATAATTAGAAAAGTAATTATTTAATTACAAATAAAAATTTTAAAATTTATTTTGTATTAAAATAAATGTTTAGATAAACATTTAATTAATTAGTCAATTATTTCACTAATTTAACAATAATTTGATATAGATGCCGGGGAAATCAAGTGGTACAGCGATCGATATAAACCTGGATGGGTATAGATTTATTCCTACTATCGGTACTAAATACGGGCTTTGCTAAAATGTCTACTGCTAAAAGATGTTTCCCGTAAAACACATTTAAAGTAATAGACATCAAACAAAACAAATTTTTTTGTGTAAAACAATTTTAGCATTTTTACTAAGCAATTTTAACACAAAGTTAACTTTTCTATCTGATGTTTTTATTTGAAATAATTATTAGTGAACAAACAATCAGTTTATACTAATGTGCTATGCTAATTTATAATAAAATAATAGTGTTATTTAGAAATTTTACATTTTCCAGTAATGTTAGTTCTTTTTCTATTTGGTTTCTGATGCTTGAGCGTGTTTTAAAAAGCATTTTTCAACAATTGGATATTTTAGTAAAGCCAAATGCAAACATCCATTTTAGTACAATAATGATAAAACGTCGTCCCATCCATATATTTAAACGGATTTGGTTATTACGTGTATGCCAATATTTTTTAAACACAATAAATTTGATATTGTATACGCACACAATTATCTTCTATGTCGGATATATATATATATATATATATATATATATATATATATATATATATATATATATATATATATATATATATATACCTTTTAGCAGTAGACATTTTAGCAAAACCGAAAGTGGGCTTACATTGGTTTTCGGTAGTGGGATACAAACCCATATTCATCAGATCCAAGTAGAACTCTGTACCACTAAACTATCCCAGTGTTAAAACCAACACCCTCCTATTTACTTATTAATTAGATTAAATTTGATGTTATAATATGTATTTATATGTTGGCAAAATTATATGTACAGCCACTGAATAAATTAGTGTTAAAAATTCAGAAAAAAATTAATATAAATTAATTTGTTACCTCCAATTATGTTTTAGTAAAAATAAATATTAATAATTTAAAATAATGTAAAATATGTAATAGATGCTTTATATTTATTTAGAAATATTTATTTAAAGACGCTCAGTCGGCCAAAATAGCATATTTTAAAAACAGCAGTCATATAAGCGTGGATAATAAGTTGAATCTATATAATTTTTATAATAATTGGTCGTTTATTAATTTGTGTACTTAATTTTATTAAAAATAAACAACGTTTAATAGTTAAAATTTAAACATTCAACTTTGATCCAGTTGTACCGTCATAATGCTAATTAAAATTAAAATTTAATTACCTAAAAATATATTTAAAAAATTATTTATTATTTTTTTGTAAATAAATTTTTTTTCGATAATCTAAAAAAAAATTTTAATTTTTAATTATAATTGACCTTGAGAATCAGATTAATTTCGTTATTTGTTTTCGTTCTGTAAAATGAATACCAACGATAGAAAAGATTACCATCTTAATGACAATAAACACCGTGTTATAAAAAAATTAAAAAACTATGGATTTTTGCCTAAACAACTAGCAGAATTGTACAGAGTAAGTCTTACAACAATTTATCGTGTTTTGAATGGACAAAAACCAAGAAACTATGATAATAATGGTAGAAAAAGAAAAACAAGTAAGACAGATGATCGAAAAATTTTAATGGAATTAAAAAAACTTACAACAAGCCCATTTCGAATATTGTAAAAGATAATTTACAAGAATTTAGTTATTCGATGGTGAGAAGCCGTTTAAGAAAATTTGGTTTAACACGTGAATCACCATTAGTTAAACTATTTATTAATAAAAAACAAAAAGAATGTAAATTTATGTTTTGTAACAAGTGGATTGAACAAAGATTGTCTTATTGGCGCTCGGTATATTTTGCTGATGAAACAATGATTCAGGATAAACCATTTGGATATAAAAATAAAGTACTATGCGGGCCTAATTTTCAAAAACATTTACTTCCGGTAGTTAGAAAAAAAAGCCCACCCTCGACAAGTGATGTGTTGGTTCGGTATTGAGTATAATGAACCTATTAAGTGGAAAATTATATCCGGTACCTTAGATAGTGAAAAATTTGTTTCATTAATGAAGGAAGTTTTTTATAATGAAATACAACACACTCACACCGGGCATACTAATGTTTTTCAGGACAATGCTCCATGTCATACGTCCAAAAGGTAATGTCATATTTACCTAGGTTTACTTTATTTGTTTTATATTTACATTTAGACATTAAAAGGGCTAAAATAAAAAAAAAATTTTTTTTATTCAATTACCACCTAATAGTCCGAACATAAATGTTATTGAAAATTTCTTCAGTATGCTAAAGCGCAACATCAATAAGCATACTGAAATTGAGGATTTGTGTGATTGTATTCAGTTTGTTGTTCAATATGAGATGAAACAAGAATATATCAACAATCTCATCGACAGCATTCCAAACCGCCTTGATCAAGTGGTTAAAAGAAAGGTGATCACATTACACCCATTTTAACAATTACCGCAAAAAATTACAAAGGTATTAAATCTAAATTAATTTGTTATGTCCATTTGTTTTTCCGTAAAAACAACTATCGGGAATTAAAAATAATGTCTAGTGCTTAATAGATCCTTTATATATACTTAGAAATATTTATTTAAGAAGGCTGAGTCGGCCAAAATAGCATATTTTAAAAGCTACTTCTATATTAACGTGGATAATAAGTTAAAATTACATAATTTTTATAATAATTAGCCTATTATTATTTTGTGTGCTTAATTTCATTAAAAATGAACAATAACTAATTCTTAAAATTGATGTTAAACACACATTCAAATCTGCTCTGATTGTGATGTCATAATAATTATCAAAATAAACATTTAATTATTCTAATCTATATAAATAAAAATAATAGAAATTTTTTTTCTTAATTTTAAATAAAAATTTTAAAATAAATCTAATAATTTATTATTTACGTTTAACCTTGAGATTCCGCTCAGCCGCTAATTCTGCTTTCTGATTGCATTGTTTTTGAAATGGAGAATAATGATAAAAAATGCTTTCATCTTACTGAAAATGAACACCGTGTTATTAAAGAATTAAAAAATGAAGGATTTTCACCAAAAAGATTAGCAGATTTATATAGAGTTAACCTTTCAACAATTTATCGGATTATCAACGGTCAAAAACCCCGAAATTATGATAATGTTGGAAGAAAACGTGCAACAACAAGTACAGATGATCAAAAAATTATTATAGAGTTAAAAAATTATAATAAACCTATTTTAGAAACTAATAGAAATAGTTTAAACAGTTTTACTTATTCCACTATAAGAAACAGAGCAATCGAATCTGGTTTAACTCTACAATCACCAAAGATCAAGCCATTTATTACCAAAAAACAAAAGGATGACCGATTAGCCTTTTGTAAACTATGGAGTGAACGACACTTATGTTATTGGCGTTCCGTATACTTTGCTGATGAAACAATGATTCGGGATGAACCATTTGGCTTTAAAAACAAAGTGTTGTGTGGGACAAGTTTTCAAAAACATTCACTCCCGGTTGTTAGAAAAAAAGCCCACCCTCGACAAGTAATGTGTTGGTTTGGTATTAAGTATAATCAACCTATCAAATGGAGAATTATATCTGGTACCCTTAAATAGTGAAAAATTTGTTTCAGTTATGAAGGATGTTTTCATTATAAAATGCAGCACACTTACACGGGGGTTACTACTGTTTTTTCAGGACAATGCTCCATGTCATACGTCCAAAAAGGTAACGTCATATTCATCTAACTTCACTATATTTGCTTTATATTTACATTTAGACAGTAGAGGGGCTAAAATCAAAAAAAGCTATCTTTCGCTCAATTGCCACCTAACAGCCCGGATATCAATGTTATTGAAAATTTTTTCAGTATGTTAAAGCGCAATATCAATAAGCATACCGAAATTGAGGATTTATGTGAACGCATTCGGTTTGTTGTTCAATATGAGATGAAACAAAAATATATCAACACTCTCATTGACAGCATTCCAAAACGCCTGGATCAGGTTGTTCAAAAGAAAGGCGATCACATAGATTATTGAATTTTTTGAACGTTGTAATGTCCTTAATCATTTGGTAACTGAAAAAATTGCGTGCAATCTGTATTTTTATTAATAGTTGACGTTATAAATCATGTTAATCATTTTACTCCATTTCCGATTTTGCACCCGTTGATATTTTATATAATTTTTTTTACTTACAATATATATGTATATATAATTATAGTTTTTTTCTCAATTATTATATAGTATTGTATATTTTATAATTGAAGTGACGTTTCTCTTGTATGCTATGTAGATGCTAGAGAGGTTTTAGTTTAATAATCACTTTTTTGCAGTAATTGTTGTGAGGGTTGTAATTATTAAACATTTTGTTCATTATTATTCAATCAATCATTTGGTAACTGAAAATATTCCATATTTTCTATTTTTTTTATATTTGACGTTATATTTTATATTAATAATTTTACCAGATTTGTAATTTTGAACAAGTTTAACTTTTATACAATTTTTTTTATAATAACAATAGTTATTAATAAAATTATAATTGTATTTTATCTATTATATAATATTGTATATATTATGATTAAACTAGTTCTTTTTTTGAGTTATGTGATTGCTACAGATGTTTTATTTTAATAACTACGTTTTTAACACTAATTAGCTCAGGAGTTGTAGTACAGTTGTTTAATAGCATTTCAATATTTTAATAAATTAAAAATGTACAATAATTATGTTTAAAATTTGTATGTACTTTAACATTCTATCTGCTTAACCAATAATAATAATGATAATAATTATATTAATAATGATAGTAATTTATTAATAAAATGTGCAAGAATGTAAGGAATTTAGAGTTTATGACGCATTTGACAACCTCTCATGTATATTGAAACATGGTTAAATCCGCGCTTACCCAAGATTGAAATTAGCGCAATGCTATTAGGCTACCATGACAGTTATTTTTATATTTATACTATTTTACATGTTTAACGCTAAACATATCTAAGAAAGTGGACATTTTATTAAAGCGAAACGAAGATTCTGATTTGTGTCGAACAATCTACCGCGAAACACAAAATGAATGTATTTATATTTTTAATTAATTTAAAAACAAGAAGTGAATTAAAGTGATTTTAATAGTAGCAAAAATACTTACGTTGTTGAGTTGGTTGAACTATTAATTATATATATATATATATATATATATATATATATATATATATATATATATATATATATATATATATAAAGATACAGTATTTGTTGATGCAAACTGCTTTATTAAATTTTATTTAATTCAAAACTAGCATTTATTTTGTATCATCAAATTATATGGTATTTATAAGCTTACCGTCTTTTAATGTTTGAGCTATATATATATATATATATATATATATATATGCATTTATATATGTTAAAAAAGGTATATATCATTGAGTTTTTTCAAGTTAATTATGGAAAATTATTTATTTATAAACTTACTATCTTTAACTAGGTCAGATACATGTATTAAATAATGTATATTGTTTTTTATATTGTTAAAATAAAATGCACATTACATTGTTGTGCATTGATAATATTATTTTTCAATACAGTGCAATCGAGACAGATATACACGCGGTTTAACATACCGTATTTCAATGTGCAAACATTTAACGAAAACACTTTGATCGGATTTAAACTTATGTTTATTTGGATAAAAATCTGTCCGCTTAAACAATATGGTACTATAGATTTGTGCAAATAAATAAACCTACTTTTTAAACAAAAATAAATAATATATAATAAAACCATTACTTAAGGCTGCGTAAAACAGCTTAATAATTATATACATACTAACAATATTAATTATACTACTACTTCTGCTACTACTACTACTACTACTATTACTAATGCTACTACTAATAATAATATTAATAATAGTAACAATAAAAATAAAAATAGTAGTAATAAAAATAGTAATACCAAGATCAATATTACAGGGTCTAAAATGGGACTTGTCAATAAACTCTTATTTTTCAATTTTTTTATTTTGATTTAAGAGATTAAAAAAAAGTAATTATGCTAAAATAATATGGGCTATAAATACTTGAAGTTAATGGTATCTTAAGTATTTTATAATTATAAATATTTAAGTGACGTAGAGTTTTTGAATAACTAGTTGCAAATGGGTAAATAGCATTAGTTACAATAATAAATTATATACACATAAAGTTAATTATATAAAACGATTACGCAACAATAATTTTAAAAAAATTATTTTTTTTTTACATAATTTTACAAGTGCTTACGTAATCTAACACACGTTCCTGCATATATTTAATTTATAAAAAATTAATTGGTTTTAAAATTTTGTATGTACAGAACATTTAAAAATAATTATAATAAAAAATATTTAAGAAAATTTGAAAAACTTGACCCCTCATTTATGTTTTATCGACCTGTCAAAAAGTTTAATTTGACTGGCACAATTTTAAACATTTACCATACGTAATTACAGTGAGTTTAAATAATGGAAGCTTTCTTAAACTGCTAAAAATTACGAGAAAATAAAAAAGTTATACTTTTGGTTTAATTATTGAACACATTGCAGATTTATATAAGATAAGTACAAGGACTGTATACAGAGTTTTAAAGGATTATAAACGTCTAAAAACAACCGGAACTAGACCTGTAACATCTACGAGTAAACGAGATAATACGTTTATTACTATCAAAGTAAAAAAAACAGAATAAAACCTATTCAACAAATACAAAAAGAAGAATTACTAAATTTTCCATATTCACTTATCTGCAATCAGATAAAATCAGTCACTTTACAGTTAAAGAAAACTTTAAAAAAGTTCCTTTATCAGTATAATATAGACAAACACGTATAGAATTTGCACAAATAAATAAAAACCGTTTACATTGTTTTTAGACATTAATTTTCTTTACTGATAAGTGTACTTCAAAGTACAAACCATGGACAGTGCAATCCACGGTTTTTTATAGTCCCGATTTTCCTCAAGACTACAATTGCATTGTTAAAAAGGTTACGCATCCATCATGTATTTATAAATATTATAGAATTAAATTTGGACAACTGCTAAAATAAAGCCAAAAAATAGCGACTTAAACAGCTCAAAATTTATAATTATTTTTAAAAATTTTTTAAAACTGAACTACGTTAAAATGTTTTAAGGCATTTAGTAATTATTGAAGATAATGCTCAAAAGGTAATGTGCTTTTTACCATAATTTAAAATTTAACCCATTTTTTTATTGCTTAGAGTGAATATTTTTTGCATGGTAAATACTGAGCTTTATTCAGTTATCCCCATATAGCCCGAACCTCAATGTTATTTAAAATCTTTTTAGTTATCTCAAACAGGATATGAATCGGACAGAAAATAAACGCACACTTAAAGAAAAAAATGATTATGTGTTAAAAAATCAAATTCCACAACATTTTATCAATAATTTGGTTAATTCATATCCAGAGCGTTTTAAAAACGATAACTTGTCTTTGAATTACCAAATTTGGATAATTAGGAATATTTATTTTTCTATGTATATATTTTATAGTATAATTTATTTTAAAGCAAATTATGTAGTACTATTATTATGTTGTCAAAATGTGTAAATTCTGGGTTTTTAGTCTAAGCGAGAATTTGGTAATGCTGTTTGTAAAAATAATATTTTTATCGTTTTAATTATGATTATTGCTAAAGTGATGTTTAAGGATTATTTTAGTACAATGTTGATGTGTCTAGTATGCTTAAGTTATGTGAGAAAAATCAATCAATTTTAATGAGCTACTTTTAACAGTGCTCATTTTAGCCTACACAATAATAATAATAATAACAAAAAATAATAGAAATAGAAATAATAATAATAGTATTAGTAATAATAATAATTACAATGGTAATAGTAGCGATAAATAAAATAATAAAAATAACAAAGATAATTATAAAAATAATCGTAGTAGTTAATATTACTTTAATTACAAAAAAATAAAAATAATTTAAAAATAAAAGTAATGTTAACGATTATGACAATAACAATAATAATACTAATAATAATTTTATTAATAATATTAATAATGCTACTACTACTATTAATAATAATAAAAATAAAATTAATAACAATAATAATAAAAGCATTAATATTTACCAACTTATTTCTTACCTATTTCTGTGTATTTATATTTTACAAAATATATTGTATTAATTTTTCAATACATTTAAATGTTGCAATTATTTGTACTATTACTTTTTTATATTGATGGTAAAAATGTATTTTACGCTGAATGTATTTCTAGTGAGATATTAAAGCTTAATAATAATAATAATATATTAAATAATAATAATAATAATAATAATAATAATGTTTATAATATAATGTATAATTTTTAAATGAAGTCAAATGCTCACCTGTTTCTGTTATTTGAGCTTTATATGCATATGTAATTGTTTATTGTATTGTTACAATGTTAAATTTTTTAATGTAACTTATTTACCATAGTCAAATTAGAATTGTCGTATTCACTTGGATAATAAATTCACCAGATTTTAGGTTAACCAGGAGCACTGTACATCTGTTATATCCTTATTTGGAATAATAAGCAGTGGAGAAAATGTGTTTTTAATCCACTTTTTACCGAATTAATTATTGTCGATAAACAAATACATAACAGTATATACTTTAACAACAATAAAAAATCTACTTTAAATAATACTAATAAATACATTAATAAGGGTCCCTATCAATTTTCCTTATGCCTAAGTAAGTGATAATACGTACAATAGTATAATATGTGCACTTTCTTATATTATCAATTTTTAAGTAGACTACTATTAAATTATACAACGATTATTAATACATACAATAACTTATACGCTTCACTTTTAAATAATACTAAGTATAAATAAGTTCATAATATATATATATATATATATATATAATGTATTTACTTGCTAATTGAGTATATTAAAACGTAGTAGCAAATTTAATATTATACGTTCAATCTTACATATGTTAAAAAATATATTTTTAACTTAATTATAATAACTATAATAATAATAAAAATAATAAAAATAATAGTAATAATAATAATATGTATTTAATTTAAAATGTCAGTTTTTATTAGTTAGAACAAAATTCAAGAATAAATTTTTATTAATCGATAAAAAATATTTGTAGGTTTATTAATTATCTACTTATAAAAACTTGTTTTTAAAACAATCCATTAGCAATAATAATAATAATAATAATAATAATAATAATAATAATAATAATAATAATAATAATAATAATAATAATAATGATAATGATAGTAATAATAATGATAGTGATAATAATAATAGTAATAATAATAATAATAGTAATAATAATAATTGTAAAAATAATAATAATAATAATAATAATAATAATAACATTAAAACTATACATTATGTTGTAAAAAATTGTTGTGTTTATTGTGTGTCAAAGTGTCATATTGTTTAGGTATGTACACCTGTGCCCTAATAGACAAAATTACATGTTACTGTTGGTATCAAATGTAAACTCTCGATTTTTTTCAAAAACAAACAATAAAATTTAAATATTAAAAAATGCCAAGTACAAAAGTATAATTTAGTTTTCAAAAAATATTGTAATTTAATTTAAAAAATCTTTAACCCACATTGTAAAATTTATTTAATACTGAGTACTTACATTTTTCTACCAATTTTGCTATAAAATCACATAATAAATGTTATGTTTAGTGTTTTATTATTTATATTTATTTATTGTTAGATAATAGTATGTTAGTTATAGTATGTTCAATATTACTAGTGCTAATTCACTGTTGTTGGTATTTCAAGTTTAGTCGAAAAAAAAAGGTTTGGAGAGTAAGGTTTGCAACTTGGCCGTTTTAGAAACAGTGTTAAAGAAATAACAAGAGCACGCCAATTAATTAATCTACAGTATAAGAGTAAAAGCACAACCGTGGAACAGGTAAATAAAATTTCAATTTTTTATATGTAAGATCTCCTAAAGTGTAATGTACAATTATTGCCATATTTTCTTCAAATCAAAAACATATTTTAAAATAAATTAATAAACAAACAATAGTATGCTAAAGTGTATGTTTGATTATGTATGCTTACGTTTGCCTATTTCTAAAACAAGTTGTACATTTTATAGTTTATTTTTTATTTTTAAATAAAAAAGAATTATTTATTATAATAAATTTATTTCGCATTACAAATACAACTGAAAAGTCATTATCTTACGTGCTTCTTCTGTTTGAACTTAAATAATTGTACATTTTATTTATTAAAAATATATGTGTTATTAAAATTGATTAGTTGAACTTATATAATAGCAAAGTTTTTAAAATTATTGTTTTTTTAGCTTCCATTTTGAAATGAAAGTTTTTAATTTTGGACAAATTATATTGTTTTCGCTAATTTTTTTCAAATGGTAATAATAATAAAAACAATAATAATAATAATTATTTTTATAGCAAAAAGTACGCTTAGTGGGGATTACAAATTAATTGTGATAGTCAGTCCCAAGTAAAGATAAAAGAGGAGGATTAACAGCAGGAAGAGTATTTGGTAGTAAAACTTTACGCCATAACTATTTAATGACTATAATAATTTATAATGATATAATGAAAAACCGAGTGTAAAGATCCTTTATAAAAAAGGGAATAGCTGTAAAAAAACAGATAATTAAAAAAAAAATTAAACATTGTTACTACTAGCTGGCTAGGCACTAAGTAAACTTACTATTATCACCTAATATCAGCATTTTTATACAAATCCACTTTGTATTTTCAATTAGAGCAGTTTTGGGTAAGTAACACTTTAAAATTATTGCACATTTTATAGATTATTTGTCCTCCAGTAACACATTATTGTACAAAAAATACTGATAATTCTAAATAAGGATAAAACAGCTGTATAGTGCTCCTCGTTAACTTAAAAACCTAGTGAATTTATTATTCAAGTGAATCTGACAATTCTAATATAACAATTCTAAAAACAAATAATAGTATTTTTTGTGCTTACTTGTCTTGCATATTGAAGCTGGAAATGTATATGTATTAATTATGTATTTTGTATTATTAATATTTACGTTGTTACTATTTATGCTATTTATTTTTAAACGTTAATTGCTCCAAGTTGAATTTTATTTCCAATTTAATTTATTTCTTTTGCCAATCAAACAATTTAAAAGTGTTATACATATTTTTTACCGTTGTTTTAATACAAAATAATTAATTAAATATTATTTTTGTAATAATAAAACCATTATTTTGTTTATTAGTTGTTATAAAATTGTTAACATTGCGGTTGGTTTGAAACATGTATAATTTTTCAACTCTGAATACGCTATTTTTATCCATTTAATTTGTACTACTTTGAATGTTTTACAAGAAACATCTTTCAGTACATATTTTAACACGGCCGAACGTGGCCTTGTTTATGATGTTTACAAAAATGATTTAGACACGTTAGTAATTGGAATCAATAACATAATTAGTACATCATTGAAAGCCGCAAGACATCTCTATCCTATTGAAACTAATTAGTGGTGCTGTTGCTTCTACAAAAATTCAACTTCACCAAATTAACCAATAAGAAAGTCTTCTTTAACAAATCAAAAATTTAATATTTTTTTATTTATTAAATCATAAGATAGGGTATTTCTTATATGTGAAATACATTTATTGCAGCCAATTTATCAATATAAATGTGCAAGAACGTTTTCATTAAAGAAATAGCAGACTGATGTAAAATATAACCTAAAATAGTACAATATTTTTTAAATTGACAAACGTTAAGATTACAAAATTTTGTTAATTATTAGTGTTTAAAATATAGTTTAAAATAAATTAAACAAAACAATTAGGTAATAACAAACTTACGTAAACGCATTAATTCTTGCTTTTCTATTTCATTTGATATTAAATCGCGTCTAAATTTTGGAGGTTTAGAATATACTAATTCAATTTTTGGTTGATGTCTTAAAACAATTTCGTTATCTTCACTGAACGATGGATTCCGCTATAAAGTCAAATGTGGTTATTATTATTATCAGTATTGTTAGTGTTAGTATTGTTAATTTATATTGTCATATTAAAAAAAACGAGATTACTATCACAGTGTTAAAAATTGTTTGTTTTATTCATAATTGTTTGACTAAAAACATTTTTAAATAAGTAGAAATTTTAGTCAAGTCAAGAAATTAAAAGTACGAATTAAGTTCATTGCTACTGAGGCCTGAGTCTGGCGTTTAAAGCAACTTGGTCATACCAGCACATAGACTGAATCAATTTGAGTACAAACCTCAATTCTAACTATCAATCTATCCTACCTCTAACTTTCTTGTATCCAGTCTCAAGTTTAAATTAATAATAAAAGACAACTAATCGAATAGATAAAAAAGATCTATCTTTATAAAATATGTAGTACTGCTACAAAAATAACTAGGCATTTCATTTACAAAAGGCAATTTTAGTATATGTATAAATATAAAACTATTTTAGTGGCTACTGTTTTATGTTACACAAAAACACTAAAACTAATTGGAATCAATCTAATTTCAATGAATAGACAGTTGCTTTTAAAAACCAAAGATAGAACTTTGTTTGTACGTATTAATTCGCATTTTTACTGTTCTATATACAAGTTAATGTTGGAAGTAGACAAATAAAATTAAAAATATGGCTAATAATCTTTTATTGTTGATGTTCTACATATATTCTGGAAACAATTGTTAGTAAAATTAAAATTTCAACAAGAGGAACTGACTTTAGTCTACTAACTAAATAATAATGGTTTTGAATATCTGTTTGAATTCTCGGTTTATTTAAAAAAAACACATTCTTTTCATTTTTAAAATAAAAAATTGAAAGTGGTTAAAAAGGTCGGTATATTGCCATACTACTATCTAGTTATACAGATTAAATCAAATCGAGTAACGTTCTTCTACTTGTATTATAGCAAATTAAAGTACTTACCATATAGTTGCTTTTCAATGATATTACATTTGGTTCTCTATCGTAATTTTGCACCCGATGTGGATTGATATTCATAATAATATTGTCGTTATTTACTGTACTAGTGTTGGAAACATCGTGATTCTAAAAAAGTATTAGTTTTTGGTATTAAAACAAGTAGACAGATAATAATATGTTTATTCTTTTATTTTTTTCTAAGCATAATATAAAATGATACATTAAATAAAACATTTGATAAATATAATAAAATAAATTGTAAATACCTTAATCATAGATTTTAAATCACGCTATGATAAAATAAAATATGTAAAAATTTTCTTTAGGTTATGTTTATAAAAATGTAAGATTATTTTTTAATAAACATTTAATTTACTGATGGTTTTTATAAGATTTATCATATTCACATAAATAATAAATCTATTTAGTTTTAGTCAACCACAAACAGTGTAAGGCTGTTTTATAACTTTCAGGTTTAATCAACGAATAATAATAATACTATTAATACTACTACTACTGCTACAACAACAACATCGACTACTACTACTACTACTACTACTACTACTACTACTACTACTACTACTACTACTATTACTACTATTAATACTATTACTACTACTTATAATAATAATAATAATAGTATTTGCTTTAAATGCTTTGCAAAAACCATTTTTCCGTAAGTAGAATTAAATTATTTTTTGAAAAAAAAAACATTTTGTAAGTGAGTATTTATTTATTTTTAATCTTTATTACTTTAAATGTTTTATGAGAAGCATCTTCCAGCAGTGGACATTTAGCGAAGCCAAACGTGGGCCCGCATTTTAGTGCCGGTGGTGGGATTTGAACCCTGATGCCCACCAAGCGCGGTACCACTAGACAACCCCGGGTGCAGAAAATAAGAACTAATATAGACGTTTATTAATTTTACTACGACGTAGAAAATATTTGCAATAAACATGATAATCATTCTTATTATATTGAAGACTTGTTTATATCCCAACTAATTAAAACAAAAAATATTGCAATTAAAATATGTCAATATTATTGTTAACACAACTAGTTACCGTTATAAAACACAATAAAAAGAACACATTTGTTCAATGTGTACTGAAAACGATTAAAATGGTGTCTCTATAAAAATTTATAAAAATTTATTATTTAAACAAATTACAGGTCTTTATTTAATTGTACTGAGTTATCCAGTATCGAATCAAAAAAATATTTTACAACCTCTTATTAATTTATACACAAAATATTATTAGTCAAAACTCACATATTTATATTTCATTGGAGACCTAATTTTATTTATATCCGAATAATTATTGTTTTCTGCATCACTTTGATGCACTTGATCTATTGAATCATGGTAACTCAATCTGGGATAATTCAAATAATCACTTTCACAATATGACTGATTATTTGGCACAGAAAAGTGCTTCTCAATACACCTTGGACTGACAATATTTGATTGCTCGTTATGTTTTCGACGTAAATCTATTGATTTGGGTACAAACTAGAATTAAGTGTAAAAACGGATCAAATAAACATTACCGAATAGCTTCTCATAGCAGATTTTGGACTGCATACATTGTTTTGTTTAATCAAACCAGCGGGCTGCTGTGAATTATCGTGATAATTATAATAATAGGATGAATGATTGTTGTTGTTCTTGTTTCTTTCTGGACTGACGCTCATCTGCCTAAATCTCGATGCTGATGGACTTCTGTAATTCGTTACTGACAATGGTCTTTCAAAATCCTTAATAACCTTCAGCATTCTACTTCTATTCTAAAATGCAAATATAAAATAACTTGTGCAAAATAAAATATTTTTTAACCGAATATTTGTATTACTACTTTAATTGTTATATAAATAGTAAGATTCCAATTTTATCTATATACAATATCGATTTTCAATGGGTGGCCTAACGGTACAGAAAAAAGTTTTTGTTATTATAAAAAAATTACTATGTATCGTGCAATTTTTAAAAGTAGTTGTTTCTTTCTATTTGATTGAAGAGGAAATAATTTAATATCTTGTGACTGACAAGAATATATCTAGGCCTTCTCATATATTTAATTGGAATTGTATAGAGAACAGAGTGCTTTGAATAAAGTTATACTTTACGTAAATTCTTTTATAAAAGAATAACTATAATGAATGTTTTTTTCATTTTCACTACTTTGACTGTTTTACGGAAAGCATATTTTAGTAGCGGACATTTTAGCGCAGTGGAACGTGGGCCCGCATTTAATGTTAGTGGTGGGATTAAAATCCATGTTCACTAGATTAAAATTGAGCGTTGTACCACTAAACAATCCTGGGTCTAAATTAAATAATGAATAATTCTATTCAAAATGTTATATTAATTAGCGTACTTTAATAATTGAATAGATGTGTGCCTTTTTATTAATGTCAAATGTTTACACTACTTATTATGTAAAAAGTAGTAAAAACATTTAAATAATTTTTCATACTGGTTGACTTGTTTGATCAAGAGCTATATCTTCGTCCGATACTTTTGAATATTCATTGTTAATTTGATTTGTAATAGGAATTTTGCTTGACTCAATTTGTTTTGGTTTATCAGCGTTATTGTTTTGTCTAATTTCGTGAACCGATTTACGAACAATTTCAATATTTTCAAATTCCTCTTTCTAAAATTTGATCATAAAAATAGGTTGTTTTTAAAAAAATACTAATTATTTAGTTAATATTTAGTTTAACAAATAATTGAAAATATTACCATCATTTACAATTTATAACAAAATTAAATTTTACAGTTAACAATAATTATGAAAATTATTAATAACCTTAGATGTTTAACTATAAGAAATTATTAAATTCTAAAATACTTCATATGTATTTGTTTAAAAGCACTTTGTATAATTATGTATAAAATTGTGCAGATTTAAATAAAACTTATAAAGTTTTAATATTTAATAATAATAATAATAATATTTTTAAATACATAATTGTATCTAGTGCATTCTAAACTAATACACATTAAGGATCAACTGCACAAAAGTATAACCAGGCTCCACAAATGCAAATATACATTTATGTACGTAAAAAGCTATATCAGAGTAAATAAATGGTATATGGATTTACGGGATAAACATGCAATACAGCGTTCGACTGGGTGGGTATGGGTTAGATTCCCACCACCGGTACTCAATGCGGGTCCACATTTGGCCAAAAATGTTTCTCGTATAACATTGAAGATAGTAACAATTAAAAAATATTAAATTAAGGAAGACTACACTGACAAAAAATAATTAATTATTTGAACCCATATAAACTGTAGTGCTATTATAAAATTGCCGTTTATTAGATACAAATTGCTACACATTTTATTGTGTGAAGTAAGGGACGAATTAATAGTGGTTTTATAAAACAAAACCAATCCAGTGGTTAATACATCTTCATTGAACAAAAATAATAGTTTGACGCATTTATTTGAACTAATTTGGATATCCTGCAGCATAATGTAACAACTGTGCCTAATAATTACTTATTCAATGCATAATAATTTTGAATATTTTTTAAAAATCACATGTTTACTGTATTGACTATATTTATATTCATTAACATATGACATTCTATAGTGTTCCCGCTTAACTTAAAAACCTAATGAATCTGACAGTTCTAATATAATCATTCTAAAAACAAATAATCCTTCAAAAAACCAATTGACAAATATGCATTAAAATTTACAATTATACATGTCGACGTTTAAATATTTGACAAATTTACCTTTTCAACAGTTTTGTCATTTTCTGTGGTTTTCTAAAATTATAAAAAAAGTAAAATGACAGTTTCATAGACAATTATTGTAATAACGAAGGTACAAAAGACAAATAAAATGTGTCAAAACAAAATATGTTTTAAAATAAAATTTTGTAAAAATTTTTTTAATAATTATATTTAATTTAAACAAAATTATTGTAGGTTAGTTATTAAGTTTATTTTTTTAATATTCTTATATTTACAAACATTTAGATATCAGTTTATAAAATTAATAGCAAAAATAACTTCATAATTGTGTTAAACGTTTTTGTTTTAATTGTACAATTATGAATTTATTTAGCGTTTTATAAAATATTTAAAGGTGTTTTTTAAATTTATTATTATTATTATTATTATTATTGCTTTTTGGTTATATTTTAAATTTAGCAATTCATTGATTTGTAATTCAAATAGTGAACCCTTGTTTAGATGCCTAATCTATATTACATTTAAAAAATTAAGTTTAAAAATAATGACGCTTAAATTATCTACTAAAATATTTAAATCAACATAATAATAATAATAATAATAATAATAATAATTCAAATTATAAACTTCTATTCAAGCGCGAATGCTACTTTTATGGAGTTGTTAGTAATAAAAAAACACGAACCATTATCAAAACCAAATTTATCATTTCCACAAAGTGTACATTTTGCTTTTATTCACTTACTGTACTTTTTAAATGATGAAAGCGTCGATAAATAGTATTTTCATTGTCTTCTGAACTACTTTCTACAATTAAAAGCCAAATGAATAAAATTTTTTATGAATCTGATGTACACGTATTAATACAACAAAATACCAGTATTATGCAATGCAACAAATAAACAATAAAGTATTTCAATAACACTGTTTAATATTTTATCAAAAAATATGTCTTTATTTTATTTTTAAAACAGTTATAAAACTAAATTTATTTATTTCTGTTAAATTTGTTATAATGATTAAAAACTTTTTATAAAATATATGACTGTATTTTTTACTTTGACAAAAAGATTAAAACTATAATTTAAGTTTTGTGATGTGCATTAGTAATCAATATATTGTTAAATTTTTAAAAACTTGAAGAGTAAGATTTGCAATTTATTTTTGTGACAACTGCATTTCGTGACAAAAATTGCGATTAACGGCACAAAGATATAAAAAACCGTGTTGAATAACGGTCAAAAGGAAGCTCAATCATTACTTTATTTGAACGCATTGAATTAATCAATTGTTACAGATCTAAATCAACTGTCGAGGAAATAAAAGTGTTAATCACTAATTTAAGTAATTTTGAAATGGAATAACCACATATTTATAATAAAAACAACATTATTTTTAAAAATAAACAATTGTTGTACAGTAATAAATTAATATATTTCTAATTATTTTTCAAAATAACGTTACATTGTTAACATTAAAATTTCTACCGATTAAAAAGTAAACTAAGTAAATTATAGACAATATTTATTGTTTATATATATATAATTATTTTACTCTCAAATACATGAAGCAAAAAGATTGTGGTTTAAATTTTTGGTTTTAAAAATTAAAATTTTATTCGGATTTTGTCTAATCCCGTCATCAGAATCATGCTGCTTCCACTTTTTTTTCCCCAATTTAATGAAATGATGTCTATTTTTGTTTCTTTAGCAATGTGTTTTACAGAGACCAGGTTGTTAACTTCTTGCGCTGAAATACTCTTCCTTTTTCAACCGGGCTGGAAATTTGCTACGATGGAGTTATACGCTATAGTATGTTTTATAAAAGCATGTATTTCGTTAGTAGATATTTTAGCGTGGTCAAATGAAGTGTCACTTGTAAGATTAAAACACTGATTACTATATAAATTACAATTATTTAAGCAATTCTACTATCTGTTTCATTTAAAAACACAAATTAATACAAAATAAATGTTAAACAAATCATACCATATTCAATAGATTTTATGTAGGTTGTTGATCCTGCACGTGGTGAATTTTCATCTTAAAAAATATACAAATATAATGTTTTTTAAATGTATGTAATATTAATTTGTTAATTATTATTTTGTAAAAATTACATTTTAACCAACGCTTTATTTAAATACAAATGTTTTTGTTTTATTGCTAATTTATTTTGTCTATTTCGTTTATAGTGCCTTGAACATTTTGCATTCAAGATTTTGTAGCAAGTAGCCATTTAACAAGGTTAAACAAGAACTGGCATTTTGTGACGGCAATTGAACTGAAATCCATGCTCACTTATTATTACGTTTAGAGTTCTTGCCATCATTGTTTCTCCAGAATTAATTACTTTTGTTAAACAATAATTATGACACTCATTCACTACATGACATCATTACAATTAGACTTTTACTACCCAAGAAACCAGTAAGAACGGTTTGAGAATAGAAAATCAAAAATGTAGCTAAGAAAAATTTGGGAAGACCTAATTAAAGTGAATATTTTATGAGATTAAGCAAACCGTTTGGTAGAATGTTCAAATTCATGGAAAACTTTTGATGTTTCATGTTTTTTTTGAATTACAAAACTTTGTTGTTGTTGTTTGCTGTAATTGCTTATTTTTAAAGCAAAAGGGTTTTGTATAATAATAATAATAATAATGGTACCGGGGTGGTCTAGCGGTACAGTGCTTAAATTTGGACCTTGGTGGGCATGGGTTCGAATCCCACCACTGGCACTAAAATGAGGATCCACGTTTGGTTTCGCTAAAATATCCACTAATGAAAGATGATTCTTGTAAAACATTTAAAGTAAGAAACATAAAAAATATATATAATATAATAATATTTAACATAAATAAAGAAATACTGACGTTTCAAAATTACGTAGGACAGTTTAAAGTTTTACCAAAAAACTTTAACAATTTATGCAACATTAGGATTGTCATTAAAGTTTTGGCTTAAAAAATTGTACATATTGAAGATTAAAGTTCTATTTGGATTTTACTAAAATCCGAATTGTTACTTTCACTTTTTTGCAGTAGTTTAATGCAATGGTGTCCCTTTAACAATATTTTTTGTGTAACACTATTGTTGTAAATACAGGGAAGTATTAGCAAACTGAATAAGATGATAATCTTATCATATCGAGTATTTTAAGTTAACTTGATGGAGATTGTATATTTTTATATTTTACGTGTGCTATTAATTATACATTTTAAAATTTTAAAAATATTACAAAAACACATATTGTAATTATTAGTTATGTTTAAAATAACGTGAAACATTTAATCTCAATTATTAATAAATATATAATTAAACTTGTGCAGTATGTCAAAATTTCTACGGTAAAATATTGTTGCATGAAATCATTTACTTGCTTAGTAATTTAAAGCAGTTTGGGTTACTACTCAATTAGTATTAATCAGAATTACTATAACTAGTACATTTACAGGATCTGTTTAATCTACCAGTATCTTAGTGGGACAGGCTTTGGTTTGAGGCCAGATAAGGCGTGCGTTTAAGTTTACGGACATGAAACAGCTGATTAATTCAACCTAAGTAAATGTATTATTTAGCAATTTTGTCAATTCTCTCAACTGTTCAGTTAAAAAAAAATAGTTCACGTTTATGCTGAGTATCTTACAATTGATATACAACTTTATCAAAATAAGAAATAGCAATTTTTATTAAACATATACATAATTTTTAAATTGCGTTGCTTTTTATGTTTAAAAAAATTTATTTAATGGGGATAATATGACAATAGGTATACTTTCCCTACTAAATAATGTGTATTGAATATCTTGAAAACGACCTCCTGTTTAGATTTGGTCAACTTAACAGTATTATTATAAATTATAGACTAACAAACAGTACAATTTATTCTAATAAACATCAACTCATTTTATTAAAAATTCGTAATTAAAATTAAATTTTTTAAACTCCTCTATCAGATAAGCATTGAAATAAATACTTTTAAAAAGTAGCTATCAGAAAACAGTTTAAAATTATGTGACAACGAAATTAACATGTTTTATCATTTTGATAATACTTCTGCTGAAAAATAACTCAACAACAATAACAGTTACTGCATTTACAAATTCTAAATTTAGAAAAATTAGATCGTGAAGATATACATTCAACGGGAGATTGATTTTTAATAAAGTATAAAAAGACAAACAGTCTAATTTATTGTTGCGTTTTTCAAGGTTTTTTAAAATTTTATTTTAAAGTGTCGGATTAGAATTCTCAGATTTATTTGAATAATAGATTCACTTGGGCAATTAGAATTGATCAGATTTACTATACATAATAAATTTACAATATCAAGTTTAACCACTCATAGCTCAGTAGTTAAAGCGCTGACACCAGACCTAACACCAGTTAGGGCGTAAATTGAAATTCCTGTTTGTGTAAAACTTAAAAGGTGTGCACTGTTAATAATTACAAATAAGGATGAAACAACTGTACAGTGCTCCTGGTTGACTTTAAATCAAGTTAATTTATTATTTATCTAAACCTGACAATTTAAAACAGTCTAATTGCATAGTTGTTTTAAATAAATACAATTTAAGTTATACTTACATGTCCTTCCATTGAAAGAATACATTCGTAATGCCTTAAACATAGTAATTTGGTATTATATAAGATTGCACGTAAGGAAAGTATCAGTTTACAATGTATTTTATCAAAATTAAAAATTGTACACGTACTACAATAAACATTTTTTAATATTTAAATTTAAATATGATTGTATGTGTGTGTGTATGTGTATGTATATGTACTTATGTAAATTTGTTATCAAGTATATAAAATACTTACCTTCAACTTCGGAGGATGAGTCGTTAACAGGTTTGCCAACAATACGTTTATCTATTGATTATTCACAGTAGAAAAATAGTAATACTTTTAAAGTTAAGTATTTCATTGTGAATATAATTTTAGTTTAGAGAAAAGGCATCAATAATAAAAATAAAACATGAAATATGGTACATTTTTTTTCATATTAAAAGCGTTGAATACAAGACACTGGCATAATTACAATGCCAGTTCATAATATATTATCCAAAATAAAAAATGGCAATTAGCATTTAAAATTGTACTTTGTATATCTATTTTTTAAAAGCAATTTATAAAATAAAATTACACAGTTATGTCCAATTTACATAAAATTAATGCTGACTTAAAAAACAATATTAATGAAATTGTTAAATAATACTTAATCTAAGTTTATGCAAAATACAAATTTTATAATATGTATATTCATTTATTTGTATTTTTACAACGGGGAAACGCATTTTTGAGCAGTGGACATTTTAGCAAAACCAAACGTGGACCCGCATTTGGTGCTTGTAGTGAAGATACAACCCAGTTTTTAGTCGATTGCTGTACAGTCGCACCATCCCGGCACATTATATAAATTGAAACAAAATTAGTATATCGATTCTTAAGTAATCGTACAGCCAATATATTTAATTGCATTCACAAATTCCTTTTTTACCAATTTAAGGTAAAGCGTTATAATTAAACAATAAAATATTTTTACAAAATGTTTTTTATTTATACTTATAAAAATACAAATATTAAACATTAAAAAATAGTGATTTTAGCGGTTACATAGAAAGCTAAATAGTATGTATAGATTTTGCATAATGTTAACGCATTTTCATTTCAATTTGGCAATAACTAGCTCGTTTTATTTGAGTCCAAGTAACCGACTGATTCTTCGTAACATTTAGTTTCAAAATGGTTTTAGATCATGTTTTTAAAGGTTTTGCCCCAACCTTTCATTAGCCAAATGTAATGACTAGCGGTACAATACTTAATTCATACCCCGGCAGGTATTATTTCGATTTTTACCACCTTTACCAAATGCAGGCATACGTTTGGCATACTGCTGAAAAATGTTTTCTATAAAACTTTTAAAGTAGTAAAAAATTGTTTACACGTCGATGTCTTAACAGTTGAAAAATGGAAATTTAAATTTAAACTTAACAATATATTTTGTGCTAAATAAAATTAAAAATTGAATTACGTATATATATATATATATATATATATATATATATATATATAATATTGGGATATGTGAAATAAACATTAACGGCACTCATTAAAAATTCTAGTTTAAATGTTGTATATAGTATAACTGATAAAACAAATGATTTAAGTGTTTAATTTATTTGTATATGCTAAATATTTGTTTGTAATAATTATTTAACTAAAGTTTATACTTAATATTTGAAAAACACTTTTAAAAAAAAAAACTTAATATTTTTTGTTTCTTAAAATAATTGATTTAATATATATATATATATATCTTGTTTACGTGGACTGTAGTACAAAAACATTTTTATGTAATCAATCATATTCAAGTATTAAGAAATGCATTTGGCAATGTTAAGATGTTTTTAAAATAAATTTATAATTTTGCATTTTTTGAAACATTTAAAAAGTTTACATATAGATTTAAGTAGGTTCAAAAAATATTTTAAAGAAAATTATCTTTTTAAAACATGTAAACAATAAAACAATTACAATTGTTAAAAAACACATTATGTTTTTTTTTAAATAATGAATATTAGTCTATCTCAGCTTTTCGTAACGCAGTATTGATATAAGATCCTAGATACAAGGTAAAAGACCACGTAGTCTAAGTTTGTTAAATTAATTGATGAACAAACAATATTTTTTGTTTTATTTATTTTATTTGATCGCTACTGTTTTTAAATGTTTTACCAAGAACATTTCTCAGTAAGTAGACACCATACAAGGTCAAACGGGACCGTCATTTATTGCCGGTGATAGCACTCAAACCCATATCTACTTAAATTAACTTCAAAAGCGCTGTATCACTGAACCACCGCGGCAAATAAAAGGTAATTTTTAAAAATACGTCATGGTTTAAAATGTTGTTATGTGATTGACACATTAAAATTTGCTCCCAACTACCCAAGGTTCAGTTAGGAATAAAAAATACCTTAAAGTGTACTAACTGTAAAGTTAATAACAAGCTTATTTTGCATTACAGTTGTTATTTTTACTACTTATATATATAGTATTATATATACTATAATATTATACAAAACCCTTTTGTTTTAAAAATAAGCATGAAGCAATTAGACAACAATTACAGCAAAACAACAACAACAAAGTCTTGTTGACATTGAAAATTCTGCAAATCGAAAATTGAGTGAGCTTTCTTTCGGCTTTTACTCAACCCCGTCATCTGTGTAACTTTCTTTTCCAGACTTGTGCAACTACTTAATTGCCATTGTTTACCGGAATGGCGTCCTCTTAATTGTTTCCGTAGCAGTATAAATTTTTTACAGAGGCCAGGTTACTAACCTTGAGCGCTCAAAGCCTCCTTTTTTATCCAGACTTGAAACTGGCTAGATTGAATCATTTCTGATCCAAACTACTTTTAAATGCTTTAAACGTTTTAACAACTGTTTTACTTTAAATGCTAAAGTAAATTTATAATAATAATAATAATAATAATAATAATAATAACACTAATAAAAATAATAATAACAATAATAATAATAATAATAATAATAATAGTAATAATAATAATAACAGTATTATTATTATTAATAATAATAATAATAATATTAATATTAATAATAATAGTAATAATAATAATTGTTATTAATACTTTTATTAACCTAGATACTTTAATATAAGTGCATTTGGAATCATAAGATACACAAAAATATTTTACATTAGTAACGCAGGCAAAAACAGAAAGAAATAAATGCTTTTGGTTATAAAAAAGTTTAATTAATATCTTAGTCTATGGAAACATAGTATAATAAAATAAAAAACAGTAATATAAACTAATCATCAAGTTTGAAACAAAATCTTTTTTCTTTGTTTACTGGTAAAATGCTGTTGCATAATTGCATCTTACAACGACAGAAAAGAGAATAAATTTTAAACGACTTTACATAGGATAGAAAAGAAAAAAAGGTTAAACAATATTTGGCAGTACACCAATAATATTAGTCTTTTAAATCAATATTGTAAAAACAAATTGTGTGTTGTGCTTTTAGTTTAAAAAATAATTTTAATTTTAATTTTTTGTTTTTTATGTTTATTACTTTAAATGTTTTACGAGAAACATCTTTCAGCAGTAGACAATTAGCGAAACCACACGTAGGCCCGCATTTTAGTGCCGGCAATGGGATTCGAAACCATGCCCACCGAGGTCCAAATTCGAGCGCTGTACCGCTAGACTTAATAATATGACTGTGAAAATTTCAAGTTAATTGAATAATTATAAAACAATGCTGTTTTGATTTTGCAATTATTATAATACATTTTTTGTTATTTAAAAGACACAAAGGAAACTATATTATGACCAATTAGAAAAGTTAAGAAAATACTGCAAAACAATACATAACTAACTTGTATTTTTATAAGTTTTTCGTCCAATTGGTGGCATATATTCATTTTGTTCAACTATACTATTGCGAATATGTTTTGATTTTTTTACAAAATCTACAAACAAAATATTTTATTGACAAATTATTAATTTTAAAATACTTTTATTTATGAAACAGGTGTTTAATAGAATGCAAAACGCATTTAATGTACTGAATGAACTATTGGAAAAATTAATGTTTCCTTTATTGTTTTGCAGAAATTGTTGTCACGTAACTTAGTAGTGGTCTAGCGGTACAGCGCTCGAATTTGAACCTCGGTGGGTATGGGTTTAAATTCCACTACCGGCGCTAAAATGCAGACCCACGTTCAGCTTTGCTAAAATGTTCACTGCTGAAAGATGTTTCTTGTAAAATTTTCAAAGTAGTAAACATAAAATAATAAATTAACAAGAGTAAATATTTATTTATTTATTTTTGTTGCTTTGAATCCTTTGACTGAAAAAAGGTTTTCAGCAGTGAATGTTTTAGCCAAGCATCACGTGGACTCGCATTTAGTGTCGGTGGTTGAATTCAAACCCGTCCCCCACTCAGTTCCAACTCGAGCACTGTACCGCTAGACCATCCAAGCAGTTGTAGTACAACTCAAACCCATCCACTTTAAAGTTTATTGATTTACCTTCAATACATGTTCTAAATACAGCACACAATTTTGACCATTATTTTTATTTTTTAATAGAAAAGATTTTCAATCTCAGTAGTATAATAAAATATAAACTTTTACTGTAAATACTAAAGTAAATTTATAATAATAATAATAATAATAAAAATAAAAATAATAATAATAATAATAATAATAACAATATTATTATTAATAATATTCTGGACCTCGGCGAGCATCAGTTCGAATCCCACCAGCGGCACTTAAATGAGGGCTCACATTTGGCTTAGCTAAAATGTCCACTGCTGAATGATGCGTTTCTCATAAAATATTCAAAGTAATAAACATAAAATGTAATAATAAAATTAAAATAACTATACAAAAGTTGCTTTATAAAATCTGTCAAAAACGTTTAAATATTTTACTTTTTGTTATTAGCAAACAATAAAATTGTAAATTTAACGTAATTTTTTATAAAAAAATTTTTTTATTTGCTTAGGTTAATAAAATTATGAAATTTGTTAAATAAATTTTTTTATCTACAAAAAATATCATTATATTTGATACTACTTTTATTAAAAGATAGTAGTTGAAGCTAGAATGTACAAACCCTATCAAACCTAAGTATGGCTTTTTGTATAAGTATTTAAAATAACCAAGTAGTATTATGACCCTTAAAAACAACGTTTGGATACCACTGTTTTACAGATACTGTTAGTGTAATTGCGCTAATCCTTATTTTATTTATTCAAATATCACAATCATAAAATCCCCATAACAAATTTAATATTATGCACATCATAGACTGTTAAACTTTAGTATACCAGTTCTTTTATGGTAGAATTCTAGCAAGAAAATGTGTTTACTCGCTTGTTAGTAGTAATAGTAGTAATAAAGCATTATATTTATAGTCACTTGGCAGTTGTCATTAATCACATTCAATGTAAATAATAATGTTACAGGTTTTGTTCCAATCACCAGTTAGTAACTCAGTGATTAAGGCTTTGAATTAAAAGCAAAAATAGCGTATAAAACTTAAAATGTATGCATTGATTATAATTTATAACAACAGCTGTAAAATGCTCTCATTTGATTTAAACCAAATAAATTGATTATTAATTAATTCTGGTAATGTAGATAATAACGTCAAAAAGTTTCATAATAAAATAATTGTAATAATAATAATATTGTAATATACTATTAGTAATGCAATGTTTGTATTTTTATACATTTTGTAATAAGGTTACGTTTGTTGCAATATTTAAGCCAATAATTATACAATTAATTCAAACATCTACCTAATAAATTATACTAATAAATGAAAGAAGTTTTGTGCTTATTCAGTAAACACACATAATATAACTATTTAAAATAAAAAAGTATATAAATTGTTGCAAACTTTAACTTTTTTATATATTAAACAATAGCAAAAAGTAATAAAGTGTATCATTTTTTCATACAATGTAGAAATAGCAACAATGAGATTTGTAGAAATTCAATATCTTCTGTAAACTAGATATTAAAATTTGTATATATTCTATTTATTACTAATAATTACTGACCTAATTAATATTTACTTTTTAAAATGTTTGAAATATTTAATTTATTGATAAATAGTTAGTAAAAGTTAATTTAATACAAAATGTAAAAGATAATTATTAATTGTTTAGTTGGTGTTTTATCGTATTTGTTGTTTAAATGTTTTTATCTCATTAAAAGTGTTAAAATAACTGAATTTTACAATAAAAAACTAACTTTCATAATTTTGTACAAAACTATTACATATGGGAATTCTTATGCATTAATGACAACCAAACAGTAAAAAATGTTTAAATTAATTTTATTAAAAAGACCTTTTACTTAACTAATTAAAATTATAAAAAAATAGTTGAGAAATACATGCACATATACATGCACACATATATATGTAGTATTTGATAATAATTTGTTTTGACATTCATTTAAAAAAGGACATTTTAAAAATGCACCATCTCTGTTAACTTTATATTTTATGTCACTTTGTCTTAATCTATTATATAAATGCATTTGAGTAGATAATATTAAGAATTAAATTTTTGAAATCACAATAGATAAGTATGTCATCTAAACAGAACGAAAATGTTAACCAAATATTAATAAAGAAATTAAATTCAGGTTAAACCTTTACAACTCTCACAACAAATACCGCAAAAATGTGATTATTTAACTAAAACCTCGATAGCAACTACATAGCAAACAAGAGAAACGTCCCTTCAATTATAAAATATACAATACTATATAATAATTAAAAAAAAACCATAATTATATATACATATATATTGTAAGTAAACAAAATTGTATAAAATATCAACTGGTGCAAAATCAAATAAGGAGAAAAATGATTAACATGATTTATAAAGACAACCAATAAAAAAACGGATTACAAGCAATTTTTTCAGTTACCAAATGATTAAAAACATTAGAAAGTTCAAAAAATTTAATAATCTATATGATCGTCTTTCTTTTGAACAAATTGATCCAGGTGTTTTGGAATGCTGTCGATGAGAATGTTGATATAAATATAGTGAACTTAGATATACAAATATGACGCTACCATTTTAGACGAATGACGTATGGGAGTGTAAATATACATTCTTGTTTCACCTCATATTGAACAACAAACCCAATACGATTACATAAATCCCCAATATCAATATGCTTATTGATGGTGCGTTTTAGCATACTG
This sequence comes from Cardicola forsteri, assembly GCA_025895645.1. Lineage (NCBI taxonomy): Eukaryota > Metazoa > Platyhelminthes > Trematoda > Strigeidida > Aporocotylidae > Cardicola > Cardicola forsteri. The sequence goes on along the minus strand of JAKXYG010001222.1, from coordinate 402,610 downwards.
AAACAATTTCAATAACATTGATATCCGGGCTGTTAGGTGGCAATTGAGTAAAAGATAGTTTTTTTCTATTTTAACTCCACTACTGTCTAAATGTAAATATATAGCAAATATAGTAACCTTAAATAAATATGACGTTACCATTTTGGACGTATGACATGGAGCATTGTCCTGAAAAGCAGTAGTAACCGCCGTGTAAGTGTGTTGCTTTTCATAATGGAAAACATCCTTCATAACTAAAACAAATGATTTGCTATCTAAATTACCACATATAATTCTCCATTTGATAGGTTGATTATACTTAATACCAAACCAACACATTACTTGTCAAGAGTGGGTTTTCTCTCTAACAATGGGGAGTGAATGTTTTTGAAAACTCGACACACACAACACTTTGTTTTTAAAGTCAAATGGTTCATCCCGAATCACTGTTTCATCAGTAAAGTATACGGAACACCAATCACAAAACTGTCGTTCACTCCATAGTTTACAAAACGCTAATCTATCATTCTTTTGTGTTTTTATAATAAATGGCTTAACATTTGGTGATTGAAGCGTTAAACCAGATTCGATTGCTCTGTTTCTTATTGTAGAATAAGTAAAATTGGTTAAACTATTTCTTTTAGTTTTTAAATAGGTTTATGATAATGTTTTTAATTCTATAATAATTTTCTGATTATCAGTATTGCTTGTTGTACGTTTTCTTCTAACATTATTGTAATTTCTTGGGTTTTGACCATTAATGATCGGATAAATGGTTGAAAGGTTAACTCTACATAAATTTGTTAATTTTTTTGGTGCAAATCCTTTATTTTTTAATTCTTTGATAACACGATATTTACTGTCGATAGGATGAAGGAATGTTTTATCATTATATCCATTTCACAAACGATGGAATCAGAAATCAAAATTAGTGCGTGAGCGGAATCTCAAGGTTAAACATAGATAATAAATTAATCGATTTGTTTTTAAATTTTTATTTAAAATCTTTTAAAAATTAATTTTGTTATTTTTATTTATATAGATTAGAATAATTAAATGTTTATTTTGATAATTACTATAATATTACAAGCAGGGCAGATTAGAATGTGCGTTTAACATCAATTTTAAGAATTAGTTATTGTTTATTTTTTATGAAATTAAGCATACAAAATAATAATAATAGGTTAATTACTATAAAAATAATATAACTTATTATCCACGTTTATATAGAAGTAGCTTTTAAAATATATTATTTTGGCTAAGCCAGCCATTTAAAATAAATATTTCTAAGTATATATAAAAAATTATTGAGTACTTGACCCAAATTTTTAATTCCCAATATTTATTTTTTGCGAAAAAACAATCGGACATAACAAACAAATTTAGATTTAATGCTCTCATAATTTTTTGCGTTAATTTTTTGTCGAGTGGTCAAGTGGTACAGCGCTGGACTCAAACTTGCGTAAACTAAATGCGAGTCCCCGTTCAGTTATGCTAAATGTTTATTGGTAAAAATGTTTTTTTGGCAAACATTTAAACAAAAAAGTAACGTAAATAAATATTTGTTAGTTGTTATTCAATTGGTAGTCTAATGTTTCAATTATGTTTCCTTTCCTAATATGTAATAATGTGACACTCATTTTCAAATATTAAATTTATCGAATTTACATTCTAGTAATCACAGACTTGATTCCATTACCAATACGAGTGTGTCTACAGGATAGAAAACATTTTTTAATGTACTATAAAGTAATTGACAAACAAACAGTATTATAATTTTTAAAAATTAATTATCGTTAGTTTTTAAAAAAGTTATACACTTGTGCTACGACGTAGCCAGATTTACGTCATTAGTTAGCCTTTTGTTTATGTATAATTATTTTCGGCTGGTAATGATATAATAGAATTACGTACGCATAAATTAAATCTCCCAGACTGGCATAACATTAATAATAATAATTAGTTTGATAAACAAATAAATAATAGTTATTAAATAATCAAATCAATAAATGATCTAACCTGAGTCATGTAAAGATTCTAACGTTTCTCGTCTTGGCTGCGTTTTAATTTTTGTCATATTAAAGTCTAAATTGAATGAACTAGTGATGTGTTATGCCAACAAACGTTTTAAACGAAATGCTGAATAACAATTGTCATCATTGTGATTATTTATATTACATTTAACTATAAATGATATATATAAAAGAGTTTGTTTGCATTCATTGTGATTTGTCAATTACGGTTGGTACATGTATTTTATTAAAATAAGTTTATGCATATTTGTAAATAAATGAATAATTGTCTTAATGATACATTATATGTGCATGTGGTAAAAAAATCAGTTACATTATATGTGCATGTGGTAAAAAAATCAGTTTGATATATATATATATATATATATATATATATTCTTATTGTTATTGTTTATTATTTTTAAATTATTTGATTATAACAAGTATGAAACAATAACATTGTTACATTTTGAACATTGAAGATCCTAAATATAAAAAAATGGGCTTTTATTTAAATTTTTCACGTTATCACTACTTTGCAACAACGTTTATTAAATAATGCCTTCTTATTGTTCATTAGCAATGCTTGTTAAAACGTTCAAGTTGTTGACTTTACTTTCTATTATTCCAAGTCTTTTTTGTTTAATTATAATAATGTGAGATACAATAGATAAACATCAATATTTCTTATAATATAGGCGCAGGAAAAAGAAGTTGTTTTTAAAAGAATGGAGAAACAAGATGTTCTTAATGTATAAAAGCTGTGTAGTTAATTTTTTAAATACGGTTTTTAAAACCAATTTTACTGTTTTCGATTGTTATACACTACGCTTTCGGAAGGAGCAAAATATAATTAACAAACTCAACATTTTACTCATTAATTTTAATGGGTACAACAATTCTGTTGTATGCTAGATAATAGATGGACTAACTTAATAATGTATGTCACAAAAATGTCATTATCATATTATGTATCATTTATCATTTACATACTCTATAATATCACTTGATACTGTACACTGAATTATCCACAAACAGTGTCATAATGCATTCGATTACCACTGGAATTAGAAACGGTAACAGAATACATTCTTGACTTGTACTTGTAACAATACAAAAATCAATAATTGAATACTATTTATAAGACTCTAATACGTTTTAAAACACACACACATACACACAAACAAATAAAACGATCAATATTAATACAGATTACCAAAATATTTAAATATTGTTAAATCTTATCTAATAATTAACCAGTAAGCTTTTAACCTTAATTTCGATGCTTATCAAACGCACATTTAACAATTATTTCAAATTAATTTTAATAATTAGTGCAAACATGGTGATGACTGCTCAAAAGTGACATATCTCACTAGCAACTAGATAGAAACAGGACTAATAGTCGAAGTAACGAAAGTTTTAGATTTTTAATATCTATTCATGCTTTCACTTTTCCACTAAAGATTTCTAGAATGGCGCTTTCCTACTTTATTTAAAAATATTTAGTGCTTTCGTAAAAACAAGTCGGCTGTTTGGTTTTTATTGATTAATTGTTTGCTGGGAAGTATTCATTCAACAAATGTCCACATTTAGTGCTGGTGGTAAAGTTTACACTCACCTAGTTTTGAGTCTAACGTTCTAGTTACTATTATGACGTTTTAGTAATATCAACAGTTAGAATATAGTCTGGTTAGGATTGTGGATCCGTCAACCTCCAATTTTCTAAAGCAAATCGCCTTGTCAATTCCTGTAAAAAACTGGCGTCGTTGCAAGAAAGCGGTCTTTCCCCCAAGCTCAATTCGCATTCGAAAACTTTTTATAGATAGGAATTCGTGATGCTATGAAAAGTTGGAGCTAATGAAGAGTTGGCTGAGCTACCAACTTCTGTTGGTGGTTTTCTTTTTGACGTTCATGTCAACCCTGTCATTCTTTCAATCGTCTACCGATTTTTTCTGAAATGATGTTCTCTTAGTATTTTAGTATTATTGTTTTTGAAAAAAACAAGGCTGTTGTTGGGTTTTTATTGTTTAAATGTTTGCCGAGAAGTATTATTCATTTAGCAAAAGGACATTTCACCAAGTCATCATTTAGTGTCGGTGGTAACATTTATATTTACCCAGTTTTGAGTATAACGCTCTAGTCATTATTATCACTTTGGTCAATGCAAGCTTGGAACTAATAAAGAAATGGCTCTGCCATTAACCCTTCTTGATGGTGCTGTCAAATAACAGCAAAAATTTTAATTTCATATTGCTAAGTAGTACTTTCTTTTCGAAGTTTATGGCAGAATGCATGGCAGTATAACTTATTTTACGAATTCTTCAAAAAAACCTAGCACCTGTTTGAGGTTTTAAAAAGTTATATCCATACTATATATAAAACGTGAGACTGCGGAGATGGTGCTAAATCAGACAACACGTCTCAGTCCTATTAGTTCTTGTTTTGACTTACGGATCAACTATTCAAAGACAAAAGTGTTATACACAATTAGTAGATATAATATTGATACCGTTGATTCTTTTACATATCTGGAAAGTATCATTGATAAAGAAAAGAAAAAAAAATGTCAGTTTTTTATAAACTTAAGTCAATATGCTCATGTTCTTCTATCCGCCTAAAGATAAAACTTTGTTTGTACACACCAATAATCATTCCCACGGTTATATATAAAAGTGAAACATGGAAGCAAACAAACAAAATTAATAAAATGATGAATGTTTTTTATTGTCAGTGTTTTAGAAGTATTTTAAACACTACCGGATTTAATTACATTTCAATCAATGATTTTATAAGGAGAACTTATTCTCATATACTACATAACATCATTGCAATTAAATGAAAGAAATTACTTTCTCAAATTCTACTGTCCGAAATAACAGCAAGAACGGTTTTGGAATGAGTAACTGAAAATAATAATCAAAGGTTACGAGATTACAGAAAACTTGGCTAAAAACAATTCGGGAAATCCAATTAAAATAAACAAATCGAATAATTTATTATTTACGTTTAACCTTGAGATTCCGCTCACGCACTAATTTTGATTTCTGATTCCATCGTTTGTGAAATGGATAATAGTGATAAAACATTCCTTCATCCTATCGACAGTGAATATCGGGTTATCAAAGAATTAAAAAATAAAGGATTTTCACCAAAAAAATTAACAAATTTATGTAGAGTTAACCTTTCAACCATTTATCCGATCATTAATGGTCAAAACCCAAGAAATTACAATAATGTTAGAAGAAAACGTACAACAAGCAATACTGATGATCAGAAAATTATTATAGAATTAAAAACATTATCATAAACCTATTTCAAAAACTAAAAGAAATAGTTTAACCAATTTTACTTATTCTACAATAAAAAACAGAGCAATCGAATGTGGTTTAACGCTTCAATCACCAAAGGTTAAGCCATTTATTACAAAAAAACAAAAGGATGATAGATTAGCCTTTTGTAAACTATGGAGTAAACGACAGTTTTGTTATTGGTGTTCCGTATACATTACCGATGAAACAGTGATTCGGGATGAATCATTTGACTTTAAAAACAAAGTGTTGTGTGTGTCGAGTTTTCAAACACATTCACTCCCCGTTGTTAGAGAGAAAGCCCACTCTTGACAAGTAATGTGTTGGTTTGGTATTAAGTATAATCAACCTATCAAATGGAGAATTATATGTGGTAATTTAGATAGCAAAACATTTGTTTCAGTTATGAAGGATGTTTTTCATTATGAAAAGCAACACACTTACACGGCGGTTACTACCGTTTTTCAGGACAATGCTCCATGTCATACGTCCAAAATGGTAACATCATATTTATCTAAGTTTACTATATTTATATCAATACTCTCGTCAACAGCATTCCAATCCGCCTGGATTAAGTTGTTTAAAAGAAAGGCGATTATATAGATTATTCAATTTTTTGAACGTTCTAATGTTTTTAATCATTTGGTAACTGAAAAAATTGCGTGTAATCCGTTTTTTTAATGGTTGTCTTTATAAATCATGTTAATCATTTTACTCTATTTTTATGTTTTATACAATTTTGTTTACTTACAATATATATGTATGTATAATTATGGATTTTTAAAATTATTATATAGTATTGTATATTTTATAATCGAAGGGACGTTTCCGTTGCATGCTATGTAGTTGCTATAGAGGTTTTATTTAGATAATCACTTTTTTGCAGTAATTTTTGTGAGAGTCGTTATAATGTAAATATGCAGAGTAATTTGGTTAAGACAAACTTTAGGTGGTATACATAATAATGTCGTTAAAAGAACCTATTCTATTATATTTAAGTAATATATAGAATTTATTTGTATTAAAAATGTATAGAGAAGATAAGATAAAAATCGATTTCTATCTTTTTAACCAGTTTAATGTAATTTAAATGCTATCTGATACTTTGTCATTACAAATAGAAATCAAAACAAACACAGTATTTTCAATAATTTTAATAAGTTTAAAAAAACACACAATCACTTTTAAAATACTTTTAGCATATGTGTGTGCGTGTTAAGTATGATAATTCAAACTAATGATATTTGTAATTAGAATAAATAAATAACTTTATGGAATTTTTAAAAGTTAATTATTTAGAATTTTAAAAACTATATATCGCAAGTAGAATAGTGCAATTCGCATCTATTCTTTTCGGTTTAAATAAATAAATAAAGAATAGGTGTTTTCAAAATCTGTTTACAATTAGGTTAAAAAAAAATGAAAAATGGGTTTGTCCACAAAAATAAGAAAGATTGATTACACATGTATCTGCCGGAAAAAATAGTGTTTTATTTATTTATTATTTAGAAATTATAAAAATTTATTGTTTATAAAGTTAATAAAAAACACATATATAATAAATAGTTTTTATTTAAGAATTGTTAATTTAAATAAATGACCATATTTCTAATTCACTTATGACAAAGCTACCAGTTGGCACTAGTGGAGGATTGTCAAATGTGTCACAAGCTTCGGTTGTACCATGGAGCAAACCATCATCCAAACGAATAGCTGCATGTCCTCTGATGTAACAAATAGAAATAATAATAATAATAATAATAATAATAACAAAATGATATTAATTTTTTTGGTTTATTGTTTGTCACAATACACATACGTTTCAGACGTCTGACATCTACTGTGCAACATTTTGTTGTGATATAAGTAACTTAAGTGTTTACTTGTACCTGAATTATTGTACAGTTTCTAATAATTCCTTTCACGTTAGAGCATATTTCCTTGACGTTTAACATGGTCATTAACTTATATTAATAATTTGTTATGTTTTGGGCGGTGATAGAATAGTAATTCATAATGTGTTTTCAAAATTATATATATATATATATATAGAAATTAAGAACAAAAGTAACAACATTAATGGAGTTTATTAATAACCACGAGATGAAGTTAGATTACGGCAAAATTGTTCCACATTTTGGTCTTATTTCTACTAGCGTTTGAAAGTAGTTTAAATACATTATTAGTAATTTTAATTAATGTTTGTTTTTTTGAAACAAATAATGGTAAAACTGCAGATACAATTTTTAATGCTCACAACTTTAATAGACAAAAGGGTTTTTAAAAATGTACATAATGTATCAATTGAAATTAAATTTATATATTTGTCATTAATTAATTAATTATGTTTGAAGCAACCACTAATTAATCATGTTTTAGTATTAAAATGTATGTTAACTAAAATGTGCAAAACAATTCATAATAATAATAATAATACATTAAAAACACAATTATTATTTTAAACGTAATATCTGTTATAAAAAAATGGCAATTGATAAATAATATGAAGTGCTTGTGTTTGTGTGTGCGTATTTCAAATCCATGAAAGTTGGTCAGGTTGACTGAAATACCTTAACTTTATTAGTTAATTTAACTTTATGAATTACTATTAATTATCAATATATGTAAGAAACAACCATCCCTATTATGTAATATTTTTCTGGTTAGGTTTTATGTAAATTTGTTATCATTATTATTGAATCCGTCGAAAGAAGATTAGAAATGAATCAATCAAGACAGTTCTAAGATTGGATTAAAAGGATGATTTGAGTACAAGGTTAAAATTCCAGCCTCTGTAAAAAAAATCTATATTGTTACAGGAACAAATCAAGAGGATGCCATTCTGGTAATCAACAGCAATGTATTGATAGTACAACCCAAGCTGAGAGTAAACTACATCTTCAATTAACAAAATTTTTAATTAAGCTAAATAAATTACTTTATCAAATTTTACATTTACCACCTAAAGACAAGTAAGAACAGTTAAAAAAAAACAATAAAAAATGGTACAATATTGGTTTGGAGTAGAACACAGAATATGTGGCTAAACATCATTCGGGAAAATCTAATTGAATTGAATGTTTTATGGAGGATCAAATAATACGTTTTGGCAAAATACTCAAATATATGGAATTATTTTGTTGCTCCATTTTTTTAACTTATTAGACTTTCTTGTTGTTTTGTTGTTGCAATTAATTTGTTACACCATGCGTACTTTAAAGTAAAAGAGGTTTTTATAATAATAACAATAATAATAATTATAATAGTCCTTCTGACAGATTGTGCTTAGTCTGGCAAGACAAATCAGAAAAAAGTTCAGTTCTATGTACTTTTTAGGTTTCAACAAGGAAACACTACCAAACTGTATTTCGTTCTATTTGTAAGTTGTTTCTTTAGCAGCCTTTATCCTATTTTCAATCGATACCTCTTTCAATCTGTTTCAAAAAGATGAGCAAAAAATTGTAATAAATAAAGAGTTTTCTACAACAAGGAACTTATAAAGTTATGATAATAATAATAATAATAATAATAATAATAATAATAATAATAATAATAATAATAATAATAATGACAAATGTGATTATGCTTACTGAGAACAGCCAATAGTGAAAAAATCGTTCTCACCACTAATTATGTAATTGTTCTTATTGGACCATAGGAATTTCTAGAAAAAAATAAACAATAAACATACAAATTTATTTGTCATATATATGATATATATATATATATATATATATATATATATATACATCACAATGTCTGTAATGTTAGAATTTTACTTTGGTAAATAGAGTTTTGAATTCAAATTAAATGAGTGAATTATTTAAGCAATAAATGTTTTCAATAAACTATTTATTTTTTACAAATTGCTGCTATTCAATTGATTACTTTTTTTTGTTAAAAAACACCTTGTCGTAATATTAACCTCAACCTAAATTCTACGAAATGTACTAAACTTTATAATGTTTTAAATAAAAAATCATATACACTGTATAAAGTAGGTATGTATATGATTAGTTTGATTAAAATACAATGTATATATATATACGCATCTATATTCTTAAATTTATTTTTGCAAAGGCAGGATGTACATACATTTAAATTCCCACTTGTCTTTTTGACAAAATATAGTTTTGTCCAATAGGTTAATGTTACTTTAACCAATGGACCTAAGTAAGGCTTAATACACTTTTTTAATACAAAAATTCTAATAAATTCATTGTTTAAAAAACATACAAACAACAACTAGGCGAAACAAAAAGATTAAATTCATCTCGAAAGAAATATGAATATATATATATATTTAAATAGGCAACAGTGTTTATAGTTCCCTCCAACCCTTGATCCATTTTTAACTCGTGATTACAAAAATACAAAAATTGAAATGTCACTGCCACAAACTATTGCAACCTTTTGACTGAATCTACCTATTTACAAAATACAAAATTTGTAATTTTTTGTATAAAAACTCCATCTATTAACACCTCCCTCCTATTAACTGCCAATTTGCTGCACGTACTTCAAAAATGTCCATTTTGCATGAAAATTCTTTGTAACTCAACACTTTTTCTTCTAACACAAACATGTCGGCGAATTCTTGCGTCGCCATTTCCATGGACGTTACATCGGTGAGGAGAAAATGATCATTTTCTAGTGAATTAGAAATTGAATCACAACCTTGATTTGACTGAGACCGAACAATCAAATGCGGACTTGAATTTAGATTGTCGGTTGATTCACGCGGTTTGTTGGGATTAGTCCAACGAAATAGATAAGATGAACCGTTGCCGTAGAAACGACCGCCACTAATACATGGATGCGTATTAAGCATTGCTCCAAATATCTGGCGTAGATTAAAAGGAATTGAAATATAATGGTTAATTTTGATGTATGAATGTGTTGGTTTATTCTATTTTTTGTGCACTTGTTGTTGAATTAATTAAGTCCCAGAATTATATATATGTTTTTGAAAACTATAAAGCCTTTAGATTGTCCAACGTTCAACACAAAAAGGCACAGACTAAATTAAGACTGCAGACTGATTAATTTGGTAAAAATGGAAATCAAATCATAAATTTACTTTCTATCTTATTGATAATTGCGTTTTAAACCAATTAGATTATTAATTTGTTATTAATATTATTATTTATTTTTACTGGGACGGTCTAGTGGTACACGACTGGACTCAAATCTGAATAAACATGGAGTTGATTCCTACAACCGCCATAAAATGCGGGTTTCTATTTGGTTTTAATAAATGTCTCCATAATGGAAACTGTTTCCCATAAAACATTCAACTAGTAATATTGTAAAAATATTTCTATTTATTAACATAAGATTTTCAAATGTGCAATAAAATTTTGACCACACATTGAAACCCAATTTGTGTGTACACATTAAAATTAACCTGATGGTAACCCAATAAGCTAATTTCGCTCGTATTAACTTGAAGTTACGTCTCACTTGTAAACATGTTCTGTTTATGTCTGAGAAAAATATACACAAAACATTAATTTGACAGTTTCTGTTTTCTACTATTTTTGTAATTGGAATTATAAAGAGAACCTGAAAGTGAATTATTATTATTATTATTATTATTATCATCATTATCATCGATAAATCAAAATGAAAACATGCAGGACATTATTCAAATTGGTATTTTACAAAACGTACCTCGTTATTGGATGTACGAATTAAAAGTATACAAGCCTGATTCGATGCACCTGGAGAATTGGAACGAAGGGATGCAATTTGAGTGGCGTAACTTTTAATTCCTTGATTTGATTTGGGAACAATGACGTGCATATTATCAATCAAATTTGAAGTACATCGATGATAAAGACTTTTCAAACTAAATCCATGAATAGAAGTGCTGTATGTCATGGTCCAATCCAAACCTTCAGCTTCTGGAAGCAAATTGCGCATCAACTGTGGGATTTCATAGGTTTAACACAACAGAAGTAATACATCCATAAATAAACAAGCTCAGTAGATATTAAAAATTAATTTTATTATGTAAACTTTATTTTTGCTATTCTAAATATTTTACAGAAAAACATTTTTCAGCAGTGGACATTTTAACAAAGAATGTACCACCAGTGGTGGGGATCAAACCTATCCCCATCCGAGTTCAAATCAATCGCTGTACCGCTAGACCAGCCCGGCGTTATTAAAGGAGATGACCTCTCCACTACACATCCAAGTGAACCCGGTTAGGGATCTTTGCAGGTTTCAGCCCGTCAAAGTGCGATAGCCAGTCTTTACTTGGAGCCGAGGCATTCGTAATAGTTCTGGTCTAAAACACAGGACTTGTAGTTAAGTGGATATGAATACACCTTTAGTTTAAACACCAAATGTGAAGCTTTAGAGATTTGCCAAGATGTTGCTTGTTGTAAACCATTTTCCTTCAATGATGCAAGTGAAAAAATCTTAAGAAATCGACAATTAGTTCTATTTGTAACAAATTAGAAAGTTAAAAAAACTCACCAGATTACATTAAAAATAATGACATAATAAAAGGATCTAATGTTTAGTGATTGGGTCACAATTATACAAAGAAAGTCTGTGAAGCAAGTTCCATTTTTGTTGAGCGAACGGGCATTAAACGTAGAATTTTACTTAGTAATTTTATTTGTCTAAAAATAAAAAATTGAGCTTCCTTTTGACTTTCACTCAACCTGTCATCTGCGTAGTGCTATTATTTCTTTTCCGTTGTTTGGGGAAGTTGTATTATCTTTTTTATCTCTGTAGTAGTATAAAATTTTTACAGAGGCCAGGTTTTTAACCTTGCACTCAAACCCTTCTCCTTTATCTAGGCTTTGTACTGCCTAAATTAGTTTATTTCCAATCTCTCTAGGCAAAATTAATCTTCTCAAAAATAAATAGAATATCACAATAAATGTAATCAGCTGCAATGTGACAACATCTCATTAAACTATATGTTATATGAATTAAAAAAACGTTAGACCAATATCAACAATATCAACTTGTAGTAATAATGTTGTTTTATGTTTTTCAAATTCCTCAAAAAAGTGCAAATTAATAAACAAAAACGTACATCCCGAACTTTTCGGGGATCCAATATTTGACTTTGGGCCGTTGCCACGGGTATGGGTAAAACATCGGGATTGGTTTTATGAATTAAGTCTTCCGATTGTTTTCGTCGCAATTCTTCCTGCTCTCGTTCGTCCAATTCGCGAGAATTTACCAACTGAAACAACAATTTGATTTAAATCAATAAGACATTTGATTTACAATATCAGGACAACATATTCTATCCCATACTGTATTTATCGGTTTATTTGCCGTTACGATAACAATGAATTGCTTAGCTAATCAAATGGAATAAAAGCAAAGCGTATTTTTATTTTATTTTTTGTTTACTACTTTCATTGTTTGTACGAGAAAGGCATCTTTTAGCAGTGAACATTTTAGCAAAACCGAACGCAGGCTTACATTTAGTGCCGATGGTGGGATTCAAACACATGTCAATGTCGAGCGCTGTACCGCTAAGATGCCTCGGTACAAATAAAGGCGTTTATCGTAGACCTTCCCACTAGCAAAAAATAAACATTTGAGCGAGCACGATTAGGGATTGCTAGAGGTTTCAACGCGCCGAGGTGCAATAGCGAATTTCCACTTCGAGCCAGACTATTCGCGATTACCCTGGTCCTGGCGCCAAGTGTTTTAGGCGATAAAAGCAAATATATATTACAAAGTTTTCGAAAAGGCATTGCAATCTGTGTAGCTACTTAAATAAATTGAATAATAGTGACTATTATAATTAACAATGGGGTTTTTAAGGGATTATATGTTTCTAGAAATGTTATATTAGTATTGTCAAATTCACTTCAATAATAAATTTACTAGGTTTTCCAGTCAACCAGGAGCACTGCACAGCTGTTTCATCCTTATTTGGAATCATCAGCAGCGAATACCTTTCAAGTTTTACACACACATGAACTTGAACCAACGCCCTATCTGGTGTCAGGCCAGCGCCTTAAACCACTGAGCTACGGGTGGATGACCTTCGACTTGTAAATTTATTATTTATAGTGAATCTGATCAATTCTAATAATTGTTAATTTTACCTTTGAATAAACAAACAACATTTTTTTTGCTATTTGTGGATTGTATACACTTATTCATTTAAATACACCACCTAGTTTGGATCAAAAATGATTTAATCTAGCCAATCCCAAGCCTGGATAAAGTAGGAGGGTTTGAGCGTAAGGTTAGCAACCTGGACTCTGTAAAAATGTATACTGCTACGGAAACAATCAAGAGGACGTCATTCCAACAAACAACGGCAAAGAAGTGATCGCACGTATGTGGATGACAGAGTTATATAGATGACAAAGTTGAGTGAAAGCCGAAAGGAAGCTCAATCTTCGATTTGCAGAATCTTCAATGCTAAGAAGACATTGTTGTTGTTGTTTTGCTGTAATTATTGTCTTAGTGCCCCATGCTCATTTTATTAAACCAAAAGGGTTTTGTAATAATATTAATAATAAATATAATAATAATAATAAAATAATAATAATAATAATAATAATAATAACAATAATAATAATAATAATAATAATAGTAATAATAATAATAATAATAGTAATAATAAAATAATAATAATAATTTATCACTTACTTCCCAATCGACAGACTCTTGTTTCAGCAACTTCAATGCAGTTTTTTCTTCTTCCAGTGTCGGAATACTATTTTGATCAATAGATCCCGGATATACCTCATTATTTATCGTTTGACAGCTGCTTGACGGATCGATAGTTTTTTGACTATCGATTTGTTTGCGCCGACCAGACGAATATTTGACACTTTCAGCTCGTCGTTGTTTATGTTGTTTCAGTCGGAACAAGGCTCGTGAACACTCGTCGGCGCGTCCAACCCGTGGCAATATCCAGTCAAATGTAACAGGCACTTCGACAAATCGTTGATTTGTTACAATGTCGCCTTTCAATTCGGATAAATCGCTACAGGGTGACAACAATTCATCGTCCAACGTTGGTGATACTGACTTGGCAAAATCGCTGTCGTTTTTACCTTGACTTGACACATTGTCACAATCTTCGTTGTCGGTAAAATTGCAAATAAGTAGAAATTCCTTGAGTAACGCAGCTCTATTCGATTGACAATTTATATTTTGTATGTAAAATAGATTTTATTTAAAAAAACTATCTACTTGTGAGTAGCTCAGTTGAGAAATGTATTAAACAAAACAAGACTTGTAGTTAAATAAATACATGTTTAATTTTTATTGCTGGAACTAAATGAAATTATTTTTTAAATATTTTTTTAAATATCCTGAATGTTTCCCATAATAATTTTAAACAATAAGAAACTGAATATCATATATATATATATATATATATATATATATATATATATATATATATATATATATATATATATATATATATATATATATATATATATATATATATATATATATATATATATATATATATATATATATATATATATATATATATATATATATATATATATATATATATATATATATATATATAATTTTCTAATAATGTTTTATTTTTTATTTTGACATCGGTATAACATTGAATTTTTAAAACTTAATTTTGACATTTAACAAAATAAAACACCTTGTGGCATTATCTAGTCTAGTAATTATTAGATCAACAAGCCTATAAATAGCTCATGTTGTTACCTACATGAAGTGTATTTTTTGTTCCAAAAAAAACTTTACCAAAATATTTATTAAAAAAAAATTTTACTTACCAGAAAACTGTTTATTTTAGAAATTTTAATTTGTTACTTTCTTAACAAAACAATTCGCATAAAAGTAATAATATTTTGTTACTATTATTATTATTATTATTATTATTATTATTATTATTATTATTACAAATATCATTATTATTATTATTATTATTATTGAAATTGCTAATACTAATAACATTGACTTCCTAAATCACACAAATTCCTATAGCGCTAGAATCACAAATATAATTTTTATTATTAACGTTAAATTCCCGGCTTGATTTAGTATTTTCAATTATGTACCTACTAAAATTAATATAAAAACATGTAAAGAGATCTTTTCAAATTATGTATAATATTCTTGCAATAGTATTTATTCTTAATAATAATATTAATAATAATAATTTGTAAATGTGAAAAAATGTACTAATTGCTTGTTTAACAATAATATCATCCTTTTCATGCATATCATGTACATTAGATCTTTTTTAAATATAATTTTTATATTTTTGCTTTCTGTTTGAATGAATTTTCATACTGCTAATAGCATTGTATTTTATAATTGTACTAAAAGCTACTTCCACCAAAGTCTCTAAGTCAATAAACTTAATAATAACATTATGTTGTTTATAAACGTATGTGTTAGTGTTTATTTATAATAATCGTTTTATAATTTTACACAAGTAGTTGTACTTTAACAAATAGGAAATTTTTTGTAACGTCAAATAAGATTAAAATGCAAAAATCGTAGGTTGATATTTTGGAAATATTACCAGAATAAATACAGCATAAATATTCATTTATTTAAAATTGTTTGTATTATATTTTTGTATTTAAATATTCGTAAATTTTATTACATTGTGTATCAAATATTTAACTATAACAATAATCCTAATAATAATAATAATGTTTACTAGTAAATATTGATTAGACTTTAAATACTAGTCCTTAAATAAACAAGCTATGACTTCCTCATAAGAAAATATTTAAATAATAAGGACAAAATATGTTATAAATATGTTAATAATGTGTTTTTCTATTTCAACAATATAAACTTTTACTGCGCATAAAAAAATTGTCTTAGGACATTAAATGGGACTATTGCAGATTAACAAATATGGTCTACTCAGTTGGACTTGAGAAATGATGCAAAATATGACAATACGTTTCAATGATATTAGTTCTTGTGTTTGTTTACGGATTAACTGTTCAAAGACGAAAGGGTTGTGCACAAAGTCAAATAATTATTAGCCTAACAAAATTACTGGACAAATTATTAATACCGTTTATTCTTTTTCCATATCTAGGAAGTATTATTTGTAAAGATGGAAAAACTAAAAAAATATTCATCTTCTTCCGTCTTTCTAAAGACAAACTGTTTTTGTACGTATCAATAATTATTCATACGGAAATATATGGGAGTAAAGCATGGAAGATTAATAAGATTGTAAATGTTTTTATCGTCAGTGTCTTAGATGTATTTTAAAGATTACCTGGCGTGATGATTTTTTCAAATAATAAAATTATTTATCTATTTATGGTTATTGGCTTATGAGAAGAATTGACTCTCGTTCACTACATGACATCATTACAATTAGATGAAGAAAGTTATTTGGTCAAATTCTACGTTTACTGCCTGACAAAACCAGCAAGAACAGTTTTGGAATAGGCAATTAAAGATAATAAAAAAGGCTGGCAGACTATAGAAAACTTGGCCTAAAAACTATTCGGAATGATCTAATTGAAATAAATGTTTAATGGAATCAAACAAAACTTTTGTTAAAATGTTTGAATATATGGAATAATTTTGTGGTTCCATGGTCGTTTTAAATTATAAAACTTTGTTGTTGCTGTTTTGCTGTAATTGTTACCTTATTGCTCCTTGCTTATTTTTAAATTAAAAGGGTTTTGTAATAACAATAAATAACAAAATAAGTTAGTTAGTTTGTATTATTTGGTCAACAGTATAAATAAGTGTCTTTTATTTTACAGCATACGCTTTGCACATAATTTTATTATTTTAAAATTTAATGAAGCATTCGATTTGATAACGCTTAATTCAACATATTTATTATAAATAACAAATCCGCCATATTGCAACCCTAGAACATTTTCTAAATCATCAATTTTTTTACATAGTTATAGAAACAATTAACAATAGAAGTAAAAATCAATTCTGTCTTTTTATAAAACCGGCAGTGCTTAAGCGAATTGTTTAAAACAATTGTCTTTCCGTTTGTATTCATTAAATAATATAAAAGGTAGGCATAAAAAACGCTTCAAATTTTGAATGTTTCTGTATGTAAACAAAAATAAATTTTTGTAGTATTTTTAGTACAAACCGAATTATTACTAGCGCAAGAGTTTATAGTTTGAGAATAATTAAGCGTAGCCAACGATTAGTTTATTTATTTTTTACTAGTTTAAATATTTTAAAGGAAATAGCTGTGTATATGTTAGCAAAACCAAACTTCAGCCCTAATTTCAGTAGCAGTCATTCGATTGGTATTCATATCCACCCAAATTCTGGTTGAGCGCTGTACAGCTAGATCACTCCGGCAATGTCCAACTTTATTAAAAAATAGTAATGATAGAGTATAGTAGAATATAACAAAGCCCAATTCTCGGTTTATTATACTGTTTAAAATGTAACAATTTTAGATATATATATATATATATATACATTATTTGGTTCTAGTAGCCTAAATGTTTTACGGAGGAATATTTTTTCATAGTGGATACATACTTAAAGCCTACAAGGGTCCTCATTCAATGTCATTAGTACAGTATTAAACCATTTCTCATTTAAGTTTTAAGTTGAACAATATGCAACCAGATCATATATATATATATATATATATATATATATATATATATATATATATATATATATATATTATTATGTATTGATAAATATTAAATGCGTACTTGTTTTTGGAAGTACAAACCAGTATTCATCAGATTGAACTGTAAACCAAAATGGGTGACGTTGCCTGTGCATAAAATGTGCCTCGGAAACCAAAACGCACAAATACATATCATCTGTAACAAAGTTACATATATATATATATATATATATTTACAAAATACATTTATTATTCATTATTTAATAATTTAGTGAAAAACGAAGTATAATTATATGTCGGGGGCAGCATCTAGCTGTAAAACTATCAATTCGAACTTGGATCGGTTGCAGTTTGATCCCTACTATTTGCGCTAAATTCGGACCGACGTTCAGTTTTGCTCAAATGTCTACTTTTGAAAAATGTTTTCTGTTAAGCATTTAAGGTAATAAAAATAAAATAAAACATTTATATACATATATACAACTTTCAATAAAATAATTATTAAATTATTGTAAACACCCTTAAATGTATACCTATTAAACATGACATTATTGTTGTAATAACTTAGTAATATTAATTGGAACCAAAATATAAAGCCTAACATATTTAATTTTTTTTTAAAGTTTGGTTTTATGATTGTCTTCTTACGATTACAATATAGTTTATTAAAATATTCTTTTTAGTAAAAAATCAAAAATTGAAGATTTTGTTAGCAAGTATAAACATTTTTCTTTTAAAATAAATCAGAAATCGATATTACTGTAGATAGTAAGAAAAGCGGTTAATAAATAACCTGTTGGTTAAAAAATTTGCATTTTAAACATACACAAAAAAAAGTAATTATTTTTTAAATCCAAAACGTTTTTTTTTAATTAAAAAAAAGAATGTCTCAGATTAAAAAGGTTTAGATAAAATAAAACTTTTAAAATTAAACATGGAAGTTAAGCCATATCAGTTAATTGCTAACATTGAGTAAACCAAATAATTTACTTTATTTTAATTATTACAATTTGATACGGTTTGTATTACAAAAAAAGAACAATAAACATTATGTTTAATATTTTATACAAGGTTATACCTTTAAAACTTGGTGGATATTAGTTTAAGTCACACTATTGGTACTAAACGTAGACCCTCCTTTGGGTTTTTTAAATGTTTACTATCTGTAAAATGTTTTCGTAAAATAATCGAATACCAAATTATATAACCAGTAGTATTTTCATATTAATATGTAAACGTTTTTGTAGTATAATATTATGTGTAAATAATTTTTCTAAACCTAGAAGTATATATATATATAACAAAGGCCACACATTTTAAATACTCTAGATAATAAAAACAATGACGCAAATAATATATATATGTATATATATATATATATATATATATATATATATATATATATATATATATATATATATATATATATATATATATATATATATATATATATATATATATATATATATATATATATATATATATAATTAACACCGCATAGCATAAAATTATCACTGCATTTTATTCAGAACATAGTTTGTATATTGTACAACGAAACTCATTATTTTATAAAAATTGTGACTGGTGGAAACATTTAAGCAAAATTAACTTACAGTTTATATATGTATATATATATAATCTAAAAAATATTCTTTTTTCTTTAAAAAAATATTTAAAAAAAGCTAACATTAATTAAAATAATCTTTAGTGCATAATAAAAATATTTTTTTCAAAATTATTAATTAACAAAGTAGATATCTTTCTTCACAATAACAAATTCCCATTTGCAAGATAGTCATGCAACTTATTTTTGTAAGATCAGAAAATAATATTCAAAATTTTAAACAAAACGTTTTATATTAGATATAAACACAGAAAAACAAAAGATCCATTTTAGTAAACAATTTTTTGAAAATATTGACTTGTCATAAAAAAAATAATATATATATAAATTTGTATATCGAATTTATTTTTTGTTAGAATACTTTGTTTAATTTTTAGATTATTTATTGAAAATTTACAACTTTAAATTATTTTCTGCCTTAAAGAGAACAAATAAATGTGTGAACAAATATTTTTGAAATTTATAAAGTTAACAATTTCTTAACTTGAAAACAATTTTCTTGAATCTTTTTAAATAATTAAAAATAATAAAACTGGATTTGCTTATTAAAATTTATTTATTTATTTTACGATATAAAATATAATAGATTATTAAAAAAAAGTTTTATAGCATAGTATTATTATTATTAGTAGTAGTAGTAATAGTAGTGGCAGTGGATGTATAATCAATATTTATATTCCACTAGATGTACATTCAGTACAAAAACATACATAAACATTAATAAATTAATAAATTAGGTTCTAGAGTACAAAATCTGAAAATGAGAATAATACTCGTCGGAAAACGAATGTGACATAATTATCAGTTTGAACACAAAAAATGACGTAATCAATTCATCAATTATCTTTATAAATTAATGACAAGATCGGTTTTTATATTTTTTATGATTAGTTACTTATTGACATAAATGATACCGGGGTAATATAGCTGTACTAGGCTTGCTTGAAACCTGAGTAGATATTGGATCAATATCTACCAGTAGCGTTAAATACTCATTCCATTTTGGTATTGCTAAATATTTCAGTTACTAAAAAAACATTTTCTGTAAAAAGTTTGAAACATAGTAGCAATAGAAAGGTTTTCAAAAGTATACAATATTTATTAAATTTATTTGCTTTAAGTTTATTGTAATAACCATGTGTCCATAAAAGGCTTTTTTATTAAATAGATTTTATAGTTTTCAAATTTTACCGGTTTGCTACATTACATTACATTAAAAAAATGACTGTAATTTAATTATACAAAGTTGTAGAAACATAATGTTTCGGTAGAAAAAATATTTTTCTTTAATTTTGCAATTAATAGAGATAAACATTATAATAGAATATACAAAAAAACACAAATGAACATGATTGCATTATATAAAAGTGTATTTATAATTTTACTACTTAGTTTTATTTATCGCATATTAATAAAATCTACGTAGTGTAAAATAAACATTATATATATATACGTAAAATGTAAGAAAAAATAATAAGATTTATTAATTGAATTTGAATGAATAATTGATTGTTTTCAGCATGAGTAAACATTTTACGTGATTAATTTATTATAATTACGATTTCCAGTAAACTGCAATTGCTTATAAAATAATAAATTGCGTGTAATTATATATATATATATATATATATATATATATATATATATACACCCATTTTAACAATTAACGCAAAAAATTACAAAGGTATTAAATCTAAATTAATTTGTTATGTCCAATTGTTTTTTCGTAAAAACAAATATCGGGAATTAAAATAATGTCCAGTGCTTCATAGAATCACTTTATATATACTTAGAAATATTTAAAAGGCTGAGTCGGCCAAAATAGCATATTTTAAAAGCTACTTCTATTAACGTAGATAATAAGTTAAAATTACCAATTTTTATAATAATTAAATTATTATTATTTTGTATGCTTAATTTCATTAAAAATGAACAATAACTAATTATTAAAATTGATGTTAAACAGACATTTAAATCTGCTCTGATTGTGATCTTATAATAATTATCAAAATAAACATTTAATTATTCTAATCTATATAAATAAAAATAATTTAAAAAAATGTTTTCTTAATTTTAAATAAAAATTTTAAAATAAATCTAATAAATTATTATTTACGTTTAACCTTGAGATTCCGCTCACCCGCTAATTCTGCTTTCTGATTGTATTGTTTTTGAAATGGAGAATAGTGATAAAAAATGTTTCCATGTTACCGAAAATAAGTACCGTGTTATTAAAAAATTAAAAAATGATGGATTTTCACCTAAAACATTGACAGATTTATATAGAATTAACTTTTTAACAATTTAACGGATTATCAACGGTCAAAAACCACGAAATTATGATAATGTTGGAAGAAAACGTGTAACAACAGGTACGGATAACCAAAAAAATATTATAGAGTTGAAAATATTATAATAAACCTATTTCAAAATTTAAAAAAAATAGTTTAAACAATTTTACATATTCCACTATAAGAAACAGAGCAGTCGAATCCGGTTTAGCTTTACAATCACCGAAGATTAAGCCATTTATTACCAAAAAACAAAAGGATGACAGATTAGCTTTTTGTAAACTATAGAGTAAACAACACTTACGTTATTGGCGTTTTGTATATTTTGCTAATAAAACAATAATTTAGGATAAACCATTTAGTTTTAAAAACAAAGTGTTGTGTGAGACGAGTTTTTAAAAATATTTACTCCCGGTTGTTAGAAAGAAAGCCCACCCTCGATAACTAATGTTAGTTTGATATTAAGTGTAATCAACCTATTAAATAGAGAATTATATCTGGTACCTTAAATAGTAAAAAATTGATTTCAATTATAAAGGAAGTTTTTTATTATAAAATGCAACACACGTACACGGGGGTTACTACTGTTTTTCAGGACAATGCTTTAGGTCATACGTCCAAAAAGGTAACGTCATATTTATCAAAGTTCACTATATTTGCTTTATATATACATTTAGACAGTAGAGGGGCTAAAATTAAAAAAATTATATTTTACTCAATTGCCACCTAACAGCCCGGATATCAATGTTATTAAAAATGTCTTTAGTATGCTAAAGCGCAATATTAATAAACATACCAAAATTGAGGATTTATGTAAACGCATTCGGTTTCTTGTTCAATATGAGATGAAACAAGAATATATTAACACTCTCATCGATAGCATTTTAAAACGCTTGGATTAGGTTGTTCAAAAAAAGGGTAATCACATAGATTATTAAATTTTTTAAACTTTGTAATGTCCTTAATTATTTGGTAACTAAACAAATTGCGTGTAATCTGTATTTTTATTAATAGTTGACGTTATAAATCATGTTAATCATTTTACTCCATTTCCGATTTTGCACCCGTTGATATTTTATGTAATTTTTTTATTAACAATATATATGTATATATAATTATAGTTTTTCAGTATTATAAAGTATTGTATATTTTATAATTGAAGTGACGTTTCTCTTGTATGCTATGTAGTTGCTAGGGTTTAATTTAATAATTACTTTTTTGCAGTAATTGTTGTGAGGGTTGTATATATATATATATATATATATATATATATATATATATATATATATATATATATATATATATATACTCCGCCTAGCTTAAATTAAAAATGATTCAATTTAGCCAGTCCAAGCCTGGATAAAGGAGGAGGGTTTAAGCGCTCAAGGTTAGCAACCTGGACTCTGTAAAAATTTATACTAGTACGGAAACAATAAGAAGACGCCATTCTGGCAAACAACGTCAAAGAATTAATCGCATGTACACAGATGACAGGGTTGATTGAAGGCCGAAAAAAAGCTCAATCTTCGATTTGCACAATCTTTAATGCTAACGAGACTTTGTTATTGTTATATTGTTGTCTTATTGCCACATGCTTATTTTTAAAGCAAAAGTGTTTTGTATAATATAATAATGTTTAAATTAAAAAAAAAAAACATTTTATTTACCTGATGATAAATATGGGGTGGCAGAATTGTCTATTGTATTGATTGCGTTTAAATCTGCATTAGTTTTTATTTCACTGTCTTCTTTGCTTTTTGTTTCATTTGGTTTATCAGATGTTTGATTATCTGTCTTTTGTCTAATATAACAAAAACAACAACGCGTTAACCAACAATACATGCTTGTAAGTATTTTTAAAATAATTTTGTTGTATTATGCCAAAGTGGCCTAGCAGTACACCGCTCGACTTAGACATGCTAGACATGGGTTCGAATCCCACCACCGGCAATAAATGCGGGCCCATATTCGACCTTGCTAAAATGTTCATTGCTGAAAAATGTTTCTCGTAAAACATGTAATAGAGTAAAAATAAAATTTTTATTATTTTACAAAACATTGTTCAACACATAGTCATTAAGCAAAATGGAAAAAATGGAATTTGGTCTAGCGGTACAGGGCTCGAATTTGGACCTCGATAGGCATCGGAGTTAGAATCCCACCACCGGCACTAAAATGCGGGCTCACGTTTGGCTTCGCTAAAATATCCACTACTGATAGATGTTTTTTGTAAATCATTCAAAGTAATAAACATTTTTCACACATTTTTTTCACACATTTTTCAGCAGCCAAACACGGATTTGGTGCCAGCCGTAAAAATCAAACTGCTGTATCACTAGGTCAACCATAATTTAATTATTACAATTAACAATCTAATTTCGTATACAAAGATAAAAATTTTAAAAAAGGTTTAAGGACGCTGATAAAATAAACAAATTAATTTTTTGCTTTGACTATTAACCTATTACATATTAAGGGTATAATTAAGGCTTGAAGAGTTTATTTACAAAATAAATTATTTTTTTGTAAAAATAAAAAAAATGCATATTTATTGTATATTTATTCAATTGCGTTTTCACTTTTTACATGCATAATTGAAAACATTTCCCACCACCGGCACTAAATGAGGGACTCCCTTCGACTTTGCAAAATGCCCATCCATTGACGAGTGTTTTCCGTATAATATTTGAAGCAGTAACAGTAAAAAATAACCTTTGTGCATAATTTAATTTTTTAAATTAATATTTATAATATGACATTGTATAAATTTCAAATAAAAATAATAGAAGACGTAAAATGTGAGATGAATTCATTTCGTATATTCTCTTCAGTCACAAATATATCAGAATCAGTATATATAAATTATTTAAAAAAATAATAAATGTACAGTTTATTGTATTTTGTTTATTCCATGTCAAACAACGATTAATAGTAAAATTTTAACTGGACAACAACTCATTAAGCTTATAAATTAAAAAATAACAAACAAATTCCTAAGAGTATTTACAATGTACCTCATTTCTAGAATAAACAAAATTAAAACTAAAATTTTAGTCAATAATAGGAAGCAACAAAGAAATATATTAAAAGTTTAATTAAATGAACTAAACAATTTTTTTTAACTCACACGAATTAGTTAAGTTATATAAAAAATGTCAAAAAGTTATTTTCTTATTTATGAGAAAACTTTATTAAAAATAAGTTCATAAGATTTTGATAAAGATAAAATTTTATCGAAAAAAAAATTACACAAAATTAATTTATCTGATTTTTATAAAATATTTAAATGAAATAATAGTTTTTTAAGTTATATGTTAAAAACAAATTGAAGAGTTCTATTTAAAACTGGCATTTGAATAGTTTTTATAAAGATAGAACTAAACTTTTAAAATCTTATCTGGGGTAATGATGTGTTTGCAAACACAAACAATTTTAACTTAACTTTTACCTTACCGATCGTTTTACATCATTACTATGTGTTTGAACATTTCCAAACACTTGTGGATGCGGCACAAAACTACTTACTGTCCTTTTAATTAAAGCATTAATTTTATTATTCAATCCGTGTTATTTATTAAACTAAATCAGTTTTTTTTAAACTCTAGGATATTACTTTTATACGCAAAAAAATCAATAAAAGTTATTATTCTAAAATTTAGTTTAAAAAACTAAAGTGTGCGACTTAAGCAAAGAAGATATTTTTTATTGAGGAGTACGTATATATAATTGGTAAAAGCAGAAAATATTTTGATATTATAGCTATTATTTAGTTATTTTTTTTCATAATTAAAAAATGCCCTTGAGCAAAACATTTGTTTCATAAATTATTAATTAAATAATAAATGAAAAGTTTTTTAAAACGTTTAAAATAATTACAACCATAATAATAACTAGCAAAATATCTTTAAACTAGAAATTGCATCAAGCATATATATATATATATATGTATATATATATATAACAAATTGTACATTATGTTATTCAATTTAACAAATACAAAAATAGTTTAATCAAACTTTTCCATTCACATATGAACTAATTTTATATTTTAGGATTATATCAAATATTTGCAATTTATTCTATAATATTACTAATATACTCAATTTCAGCATTTTTATTTTATTTTTATTTATTTTATGTTTGCTACTATAAATGTTTTACAAGAAACATCTTTCAGCAGTAGACATTTTAACGAAGCCGAACAAGGCCGCATTTTAGTGCCGGTGACGGGATTCGAATTCATGCCCACCGAGGTCCAAATTTGAGCGCTGTACCGCTATACTACTCCAGCACGTACGCATAATGTTATTATTATTATTGTTATTATTACTATTATTATTTTATTTTTACTACTAGAATGCTTAAGAATAAGCTGTTTACAAAAATAAATTAAAAATAAAGCAATTAAAAAATGTATTCATTATTAAAAAAAGATTAAAATAGTAAAAAATTAAAATATTCTTAAATACATCTACTTTTGTGGAGTAAAACAGTACTAAATCTAAATTAATATTTATTTCTTAATGTATTATTTTTTAATGTTAAAAAGGAAAATAAAAAATAAAAAACATTCTATATATAATTCTACATTTACAAATAATTCATATTTTACTATAAATATCTATATAAACTTAACTATTGGATAAAAGTTACAAACTTTTTGGATTTATTTAATTTAAAATTTATTTTTATTTTGAATATTGTTTATAACACCCAATTTATACTAATTTAATACATACATTAATGCTGTGATTACTTGATAATTTTAAACAAAACAAAAAATTCAAGTGTACAAAATTAATCCACTAATATTTTAATTGTAATATTAAAAAGAAGATTTTTTAAATTATTTAATTTAGTAAAATATTATAATAAATACAATAATTTCCGCTAATTTCAAATTTTTGTAAAATGAAGTATTTTGCTTACTGTAAACAAACTTTATCAACTAAAAGTTATAAATCAATATTTTGGTAAACAGATAAAAAAATAATTAGCAATATTTTGTTAAAATATGTTTACATTTTGAGTTGTATAAACAAAAAAATATCAGAATTCTTTGTATAAAATGCAAATTTTTTGTTTATTAATCAAATTAGTGTAAAATAGGGAAAATAAAATTTAGCACGTTTTTTAAAATGCACATTTGATTTACAAAAAACGTTTATTTGTTCGCTAGTAGGAAACAAAGGAAAGAGTGTTCTATCTATTTTAATCTTTAAACGTTTAACTAGATTTATTTTATAAAACGTTACATTAAACGATTTTTTAAAATGTTAACGTTATCTTTTATATTGATATTTTTGTTGAATTTTTGATAATAACAAAATTGACGTGTTATTTTCATTACAAAACCCTTTCGCTTTACAAATAAGCATAAAGCACTAAGATAACAATTACAGAAAAAATAATAATAAAGTCCCATAATTAAAAAAACCCACAAACATTTCCCCACGTATTTCAACATTTTGGTCAAACGTTTTGTCTGAACCCATTAAATATCTTCCCAAATAGTTTTTAGCCAAGTTTTCTGTGGTCTACCCCAACCTTTATTTTTAACATCTTCAATTGTCCATTCCAAAACCGTTCTTGTTAGTCTTTCGGGCGGCAAACGTAGAATTTGACCAAGTGATTTTATTTGTTTAAATGTCATGTACTGAACGGGAGTCAGTTCTTTTTATAATCTCATTATTTGAAATGTGAATACTTCTAAAACACCGGCGATAAAGAACATCTACATTCTTATTAATTTTATCTGTTTGTTTCCACATTTCATTTCCATATATTGCTGTAGGAATGACTATTGATGCGTACAAACGTTGTTTTGTTGTCAGGCAGATAAAAGAACATGACCATATTAATTTGAGTCTTTGAAAGACTGACATTGTCTTTCCAACAAAAGAGGGTTTGAGCAAAAGTGTAGCAACCTGGACTCTATAAAACCTATTGCTAAATAAACACAACAAAGTCAATGTTTCGTTAAACTACATGACAAAGAAGTATAAACAGTATTATTCTGATAAAGGAGGTGGGCAAAAATTAGTCTTCCATATGCTTAATCTTGAAAGCATAAAATTTAATGTACAATTATATGGAAACATTTAGTTTTTTTTATGTTCTTCAAAGGGAAAAATTTTTAAATAGTTAGTAAATAATTACTTAACATCTGCTGAAATTTTACAGTTTAAATTAATTTTAAGGTAAACAAATTATAGTTTACTTTGTGAAATGAAGCAATATCCTTCAGGTCAAATGTTTGTTAATTAAAGAAAGTTTTAATTTTTAATTATAACAATTTAAAAGTTTTTTTATGCATTCTTTATTTTTAATGTTTTATGATTTTTACTTAAAAAATAAAAAAGCAATTT
Source organism: Cardicola forsteri (assembly GCA_025895645.1). Lineage (NCBI taxonomy): Eukaryota > Metazoa > Platyhelminthes > Trematoda > Strigeidida > Aporocotylidae > Cardicola > Cardicola forsteri. The sequence continues at coordinate 374,430 of JAKXYG010001222.1, read as the reverse complement.
TTATATTAATTATATATTACCTTAGAAATTACATTACTAGGTAATTTTATGTAATAACTCCGCCTAAATGAAATCAGAAATAAAAGAATCTACCCAGTTCTAAGACTGAATCAAGGAAGAAGGTTTGCAGTATGAAAAAAACCCACCTTAAAACTATTTAGTTGTTATAATACGAAATAAAATGAAAAAAACGAACCAAAAAAAACACAGGGTTTTTAACCACAATATTTCTAAATGTCCACATGCTAAAACGTTTTTCCTATAAAATATTTAAGCATAAAAATTAAGTAAAATAATGTTTTTTTTGTTTATTGGTATCTAGGATAGTAATAAAGGTTATGTTTTTTATTTATTTACTTATATATATATATATATATATATACATATATTAATTTAAATATTTCACGGAAAATATCTTTTAGCAGTGAACAATTCAGCGAAGGCAAATGTAGGCCCACATTTAATGCTGATAGTGAAAATCAAACCCACCCATATAACTCTAAAAAACGTTTTACGTTATATTTAAATTTTATAAAAAAATATTGTTTATTATTAATACCTTCTTTGTTGAAATGCTAATAATCTTAAAGCTGTGAATAATGTTTATAAAATCTCAATTAATATACCTAATTCCGCATATCCTTTATGGTGCATCTTGGAATCCGATTAACATGTGTCTGGGACCGAGTGCACAGCGATGTAATTAAGTTTTTGCCTTAGCAAATTGGTACAAGTATACACGCACAGCACTTAATTAGTATCTCAAGGTATACGCATAAAACGTCTAACCGATGGGATAAAAAAAATGACCACAATACAAAATCAAGCAAAAACCCGACCTTTGTACATTTGATTATCTACCGCCCGGATTTAAACGATCATACTTTTGTTTTGGGTTTTTTAAACCTAGGTTAACAAGTCGTAAAATAAAGGATTACTTATAGAAAATATCATTTATGTTATGAAAAATCAAGTTTTAAAATATTAATTAATTTTGCATTCAAGGTATAAACATAATAATTGTAATATTTTATTGCTCATAATATTATATATATTAATAAAGTTTTATCTGAGGTATTTATTACTAAGTGTTAGATATGTTAAAAATAGTAAAAAGTGCTAAATATTTTTAAATATCATAGAAGGTCAATATAAGATTACCCACTAATTTATTATGCATTGCACATGCATTATATGTTACAAATAATTTTTTAACATAATTTCTATAAGCTCAATTAATTGGGTTAAACTGTTTGTTGTATCAGTCTTTTTTTAGAAAAATATTTAACAAAGAAATAATAAAACACTTGATTTAATAATCTGCCATATATTTAAATCCAATAAAAAATTGCTTTTTTAATATATCGCTGTATTATAATTATCAAAAATATCGTTTCCTATAATAATATTTAAATTCTATCATTTTAAAAACAAATTAAAAAACTTTATAATGCATATTTCTAATATATATATATATATATATATATATGAATATGTATACAGTAGTTATATCCCTTTAGCATAAATTACAAAAAATATGACTTAGAATAATTATTCAAAACTTATTTACTATTACTGTTTGCTAAAAAATGTCAATATGTAGACAAAAACAAATGTTATTTTTATTACTATTGTTATTATTATTATTAATATTTTTATTATTATTATTATTATTGTCAGTGTTTTGTTGAAATCTATTTGAACAGACTTAAGTTATTTTTATTGTTATTGTTTTTTTGTTTTTATAATAATTATTATTTTACTACTGTTACTATTATTACTGTTGTTGTTATTGCTTTCTTTGCTAAAATAGGTCAATAAAATTATATTTAGCATTATTAAATACAACAACAATTGAAAGGACTTAATGTTACTTTTTTATTAAAACGTTTTAATGTAAAAAAGAAAAAAAATGGTTAACATTGTTTTTTTCAGTAATAAAATAGCCAATGCGGATTTCTTTACTGACTTATTATTAGTGTTAAATATTACTTCTACTTCTATATTTACATCAAAATCAGTTTTAAAAATTGTAGATAAGCAACTTTGTTTATGCCACTTACAAACCCATGTTTAAAACTTATTAACCATATCTTTGTAAAGTAATTCATCTGTAAAAGATTAGACATACCAAAAAACCTTGTAAGTTCTACTCAAAGTCAAGACATTTAAATATCAAAATAAGTAAACAAACAATCGAAATAGCATGATTAACAAAAAAAGCATATTTTTATGTAATTGTGTCTGTGTAAAAACTTACAATCCGCGTTTGGTAAAGTACATGACCGAAGGATCTTTGTAAATGGCAATAGAACGAAATCGGTTAAGAGAAATTTGAAACGAATGCTTGTCTTGACATTTCATAGCCGGTTCAATTGACGTAAATACAAAAGTATCGGTTGTAACCAAAGCAATACCTGGTATTTGAGTCTAGAACAAATTTATCAAAATGTTGTTGAAACATTGGAATACACATATACGTGCCTACAATTTTAGACTAATACCAGACATGACTTGTGTTCAAGTTTGTATAAGACTTCAAAAAACATGTACAGGTAATAATTTAAAACAAAAATAAAACCGCTGTGGTCTTGGTTGACTTCAATTGAATGGATATATTATTTGGTAAATATAAAAATTTTAATATTTTACATTTCAACCATTACAATAAACAGATATGTTTTTGCAAATTCGACGGTTTTACGTCGCTTTTTTGACACTGATGTATAATTTAATACACAGTTTTTTCGTTTATTGTTTAAAAAAAATATTTTACCCACGCATTTTTTAAGCTGGTATAATAATATATTAGATAAGGTTACGTAAGGTGGGGTCACATAATTCTTCAGTGATACATTATTATTATTAGTACAGTAATAGCAAAATCAACAACAAATCTAGTTTCAAATATTCTACTCTACCCACTGTGCCATCGCGTACATATATAATTAAACCATTTTTAACATAAAAATAAGCATGGAACAATAAGATAACAGTAACAGTAAAAACAAACAACAAAGTTTCATAATTCAAAACGAACATGGAATAACAACATTTTCCCATGTATTCGAACATTTTGCCAAACGTTTTATTTTTTGGTTCCATAAAACATTCATTTCAATTAGATTTTCCCTAATAGCTTTTTGTGATTTACCAACCTTTTTCTACTATCTTCAACTGCCCTTTACAAATCCGTTTTGGTTGGTCTTTTAGTCGGTACACATAAAATTTGACCAAATAATTTTATTTCTCAAATTAAAGATTAAGATTACTTTGGCCTTCATTTAACCCTATAATCCAAATCGTGCTGTTCCAAAAAACAGAACAATAAACATATTTTTTTAAATAAAAAATATTTAAACGTACTTGTAAATCGGCAACAAATTTACAGTCAAATTTTAAATACCGCGCAGCAACCGGATCGTTTTCTTCTTCTGCATGATCCTTCAAAATGGGATTAAACAAAATTTTGAAAATTGATTTTAATATTTAAACTTGCGTAAATATGTAAATTAAAAATGCAGAACGCAGTTTTATTAAATAATATAATAATGGATGTCAACAGCTTAACGTCAGACTTTAAACTAAGTTGTTTATTCTGCATTAGTTGTAAAAAAAGTATTTTTTAGCAAATAGATATTTTATCTTTACCAAACGAAAGTTTATATTTTATGATACTACTGAAATTGAAGATCTTTTCTATTAATTAATAAACTTTAAAATGGATGGGTTTGAGTTGTACTACAACTGCTTGGATGGTCTAGTGATACAGTGCTCGAGTTGGAACTGAGTGGGGAACCGGTTTGAATCCAACCACCGACACTAAATGCGAGTCCACGTGATGCTTGGCTAAAACATTCACTGCTGAAAACATTTTCCCGTCAAAACATTCAAAGCAACAAAAATAAATAAATAAATATTTATTTTTATTTATTTATTATTTTATGTTTATTACTTTAAATGTTTTACATAAAACATCTTTCAGCAGTGGACATTTTAGCGAAGCCGAACGTGAGCCCGCATTTTAGTGGACCGGTAGTGCGATCCGAACCCATGCCCACCGAGGTCCAAATTCGAGCGCTGTACCGCTACACCACTCCAACAAAACCTTGTCTAAATATTTTCAAAAGTAAAATATTCAAGCAATGATAAATGATAAAATAAAATTTGTGTTTTAATTTTTATATTAGTTGCTATTATTATTGCTTGAATGCTTTACAAAAAACAAATGAACATTTAGCAAATTTAAACAAGGGCCCGTATTTAGTGCCACTGGTAACATTTTCGTTAAAGTAGAGCGCTCTACCATGAAACCAAAAGGATATTTCAAAACTGAAATAAACTCGTTGGTTTTTATAATTGAGTCATAAAATAATTTGCATAAATTTATTACAAATACAATGTAATAAACTTCTTTCACTTCGTCTGGACCAAATGAGAAATAAACCAATCTAGCCAGTCCCAAATCTAAAATCATATTTTATACAAATATTAAATTGTTAAAAACATTTATCAATTACTGTCAACTTGGTTCGCATAAATCATTCTGTTTTGTATTATAAAACAATCAGTGTTTTTCAATTTACAATTAAAAGCATAACCTTTTTAAAACGTTTTTATTAAAGTTATTCTTAAATCAATTAACTAATAACTCTACTTTTAAAAAGTTTTCAATTAATCAAATAAAAGTTTAAGAGGTTTAATTTAATCAGGAAAATAAAATTAAAATAAGTTACCTGTGTTTTATAAACGAATTAAAAAAGGATAAGATGTGTTCTTTATAATATTTTTAATATTACTTTATTTCAAAAACAAAAATAAACCTTCCCAATTTATACAATTTTGAAATTTCAAATAAACAATTTTTTGAATAAATTAAACAACGTTGTAAACAAACATTAAATTAAATTTTTTTACATATTTTCTATAGACAGTTTAAACATTGATAAAAAATGCTGGCTACTATTCTATATATATACAATATATATGCCGAAGTAGTTTTCTTATACACCTCTGGACTTAAAACAGGGTTGGTATCGTACCACCGCTGGCGCAAATGTCGACCTTTGTTTGGCTTGAATAAAATTCAGCTTGCTGAAAAATGTTTTTAATAAAATATTTGACTGTAACAACCACACACATACATACATCCATATATATATATATATATACATATGTGCCGGGGTGATCTAGCGGTACAGCGCTCGAATATGGACATCGGTGGGCATCGGGGTTCGAATTTTACCACCGGCACTAAAATGCGGGCCCCCGTTCGGTTTCGCTAGAATGTCTGCTGCTGAAAAATGGTTTTTGTAAAACAATCATAGTAATTAACATAAAATCAATAATATATATATATATATATATATATATATATATATATATAAATTTAGATGATCCTTACGGTGTATTCACTTTCAGAAGTTAAATTGTCAGAATACTCTTCTTCACTTTCGCCATCCATATTATCTAATACATCTACAACAAATTTATAATGCATACTTTTAGCTTTGTTTTGTTAATCTGCACAAGTGCAATAATTTAATACTTAGAATTTATTTTAAAGTGAATTAATTATTTGTGTATTGGGTGTGTTAATTATGCAAAAGAATAATTTTTACATACTTTAAAAGTTGTTTTCTCAATTCTTTTATTAAACTTATAAAAACATGTTTTTCATTTTTTTACAATTAACATTATTTTTAACATTGCATGTCACTGAATTTTTTAAGAAAAAAGAGGAAATTAATATACCAAATCTAGGGTTACATTTATTATTTTTGTTTATAAGGTTGGCCTGGAATTTTTAATGCTACATATATAAATTGGAAAATAAATTTTGAATAAAAAATTAACATTAAAAACATTTTTTATTAACAATATTTACAATTTTTATCATTAATTACTAAAAATATTTTTTAAAAACAAAAAACGCAATAAATAAATTTAAAATATTCTTATTTTTTTAATGTGTATAGAAATTGTAACATTGCTGAAAATAAAATTTAAAAATTACATTGTTTATTTATTATTGTAAAATATAAAAATGTTATAATAAGTTCAAATCATTATCTAAATATACATTTTCGTAATCTGTATAATATTAAAACTATCAAATTAACAAATAATAGATATACTTTATTTGATCTTACTAGAAGTATTGTACAATTGTTGTATAAATGATTAAATGTGTAAACATTTCAAGCTCTGCACATCTCTAGGCGATATGAACCGTTAAACCATATCTTGTAGTTTTATTATGTATAGTTAATCTAATTAATTATCATTGTCCAGTAACCTTAACTGTTATCCATTGCTACGGATAAGCAGAAATTAAACGACTTTTTATTTGGTTTTTAGTATTATTATTACTACTACTATTATTATTATTATTGTTATCATCATTATTATTACTATTATTATTGCTATTATTATCAATATTATTATTATTGTTATTGTTATTATTATTATTATTATTACAGCCATTTCAAAAATTAACGGAAATATTTATAAGAAACTCAAATTTAAATTAATTTGGTATGTCGAATTGTTTTTTCATAAAAATAACTATTGAGAATTAAAAATAATGTGAAGTACTTAATAGTTCCTTTATATATACTTGGACATACTTATTTAAAAAGTCTGAGTCGGTTAAAATAGCATATTTTAAACGTTACTCCTATATAAATGTGGCTAATAATTTAAAGCTACACAATGTTCATAATAATTAGCCTATCATTATTTTGTGTGCTTAACTTCATCAAATATGTACAGTGAGTAATCGTTTAAATTAATGTTAAATCCACATTCAATTCTGCCCTAATTGTGATATCAAAATAAACATTTTATTATTCTAATCTGCATAAATAAAAATAATAAAAAAGAACTTTTAAAAGATTTTAAATATAAATTTTAAAACAAGTCCAATAATTTATTGTTTACATTTAACCTTGAGATTTCGCTCATCCACTCATTTTGCTTTCTGTTTGCGTTGTTTGTGAAATGGACAATAGTGATAAAAAATGTTTTCATCTTAATGAAAATGAATATTGTGTCATCAAAGAATTAAAAAATAAAAGATTTTCACAAAAAAAATTGACAAATCTATACAGAGGTAACCTTAAAACAATTTATTGGATTATTAATAGTCAAAAACCGTGAAATTATAATAATATTGAAAATGTGTAACAACTACAACAGATAATCAGAAAATCGTTATAAGATTAAAAAATTGGGATAGACCTATTTCAGAAACTTAAACAAATAGTTTAAACAATTTTACTTATTCCACAATTAGAAACAAGGTAACAGAATTTGGTTTAATACTTCAATTATCAAAAGTTAAACCATTTATTACTAAAAAGTAAAAGGATTTTGTAAACTATGGAGTGAACGATGAAACAATGATTCAAGATGAACCATTTGACTTTAAAAACAAAGTGTTATAAGGATCAACTTTTTAAAAACATTTACTCATGGTTGTTAGAAAAAAAACTCACCCTTGACAAGTAATGTGTTGGGTTAGTATTAAGTATAATCAACCTATTAAATAGAGAATTATATCTCGTACCTTAAATAATAAAAAAATTGTTTCAGTTATGAAGGATTTTTGTCATTATAAAATGCTAAAGCATACTAAAGTTAAAGATTTATATAAACTTATTCGGTTTTTTGTTCAATATAAGATAAAACAAGAATATATCAACACTTTCATCGACAGCATTTCAAAACACCTGGATCAAGTTGTCCAAAAAAAGGCGATCACATAGATTAATGAATTTTTTGAACTTTCTAATATTTTAATCATTTGGTAACTGAAAAAATTGCATGTAATCTGTTTTTCTATTAATATTTGACTTTAAAAATTATGTTAATTATTTTACTCTAATTTCAATTATGTACTAGTTAATATTTTATTACTTACAATATATATGTATATATAATTAGTTTTTTTTAATTATTATACAGCATTGTATATTTTATAATCGGAGTGACGTTTCTCTTGTACGCTATATAGTAGCTGCAGATGTTTTAGTTAAATAATCACTTTTTGTGAGAATTGTTGTGATGGCTGTAATATTACAATAATAATTAATAATAATGTTAATATTATTATTATCATTATTATTACTATTATTATTATTATTATTATTTAGTTATTGTTATTATTTATTTTGTTATTATTATTATTATTATTATTATTATTATTATTATTATTACTATTACTATTGTCATTTTCTAAGATCCTTTAGTAGAACTTATTTTTAGCACACAATTTAGTTACAATTATAAAATGTGTAATTACTTGTGAAATAAAACAATTTACAAAAATCAGTTTTACTGCACATTTATTTATCAAAATTGAAAATCGTTATTTGTTGACCATTGTATTTTGTAACAACGAATAACACCAAACAAAGTTAATTTTAAAATGTTATTTATTAGTTATGAATTATTATTACTTATTATTAATTGATTAGGATTTCTTGTAAAACTTTTATAGGCCAAATGTACTTCGTTATTGCAGGAAAAATTATCGAAAAATGAACTAAATACTATTTACAATTTGGCTTTGAAAAATACACTTACTTATGGACGTTTTAAACCAAAGATAAATATTTCACACTAATATGTAAAAATAATAATTGTAGAAAAACAATTAATTATTAGTAACATTATATCACAATAACCCAATAAAAAATAGACATATAACAAGGCGTTTTTTACCAAAATTACACATTACATTAGCTAAAATGACATAATAACACTTTGCTCAAAGCTCCGCCTTTGAACTAAAAAGTGAGTACAACCCACAAGAGTATACTTGTATTTAATGTAGTTATATAATTTAAACAATTTAGGTAGCCGTACATTTTAAACCAATTAGAACCACAATACAATTATAATTTTATTGCCATATGTTGTTAATAATAAACAAAGTTATATATTAAATGTTAACTAGTTAATAATCAAAATGGAGTAAATTTATCAATACAAAATATAATGTCAAATATTTTTATAAAAAAGAGCATATGTTATTGTTTAGCTAATAAATAATTTCTTGTACTATACACAACAAAATAAATAACAATAAATGTGATGGCCTTTTATTAAACATCTGGTTTATATATTTTGTTATGCTCAGTAAACAACTTGTTTATACACTCTTATTATTAACATAAAAAAGCTTTATATTTTTTAATACTCCAAATGTTTGACAGTAAATATTTTCTGCGGTGGACATTTTAGACGAGTCGAACATGAGCTGCATTTGGTGACAGTAATAGAAATCGAACTCATTCCCTTTAAGCTTCAAAATAAAGTTTTTAAAGTTTGCTCTATACAGTTTGTAATTCCATCATTCAAAATATTAATTTTTCAAATTAATGTTTTATTCGTCATTAAAAATGCCAAAAATTTAATAATAGTTTAACTTATTGTTTATAAAACAATTTTTTTATTTTATAATAATTTAAAAAATAAAGTTTTTTCTACAATTTGCTTTACTAGAAAATAACCAAATTTAAAAAAATTAGTTTGTTTTAATTTTGCTATATTACATGTAATATTTTCTTTAGTAAAAGAAAAAAAACGTAGTTTTCTTTCTAACGGACACTTTTATTATTTCGTCGTTTTAAACATTAAAATATTAAATTATTCTAACAATTTAATATTATTTGTCTTTTACCTATCCATAAAAATACCTATTTTTAGCTTACTTTAAACGAAAACAGTGTTTTCCAATAAAAAAAACAAACTGCATTTTTAGTTCTATTGTTTTCTTAAACATTTTGTTTTGAACACGCTATTGTAATTATGAAAAAGTAACATTAAATCGAATAATTTAAGGAGTATATATATTATAATTTAAAAAAATTAACTTTTTACTATTATTGAACATTTTCCTCTTTTCGTTTTAATTGATATTATTTGATAATTACAACGTTACAACGTTATTAAAAATAAATTTAAATTACAGGATAATTGTTTTCAAAATATTGTTAAAATAATTAAACAATTGCTTTTATATAGTTGTTAACTTTGAAACATTTTTTATTGTTTAAATATTTTTTTTAAATAAATACTTTTAAATAATCATGTATGTATACTTTAGATTACTTATTATAGTTTATACTTAACATTTATTTAAAAAATAATCAAAAAATTAATGTTAATTTAAATGCAATGCTATCTTTGTAGGGTTACATTAATTGTTAATCGTTTTAAATTTAATTTATCGAATATCGCCACCTGTTTGAGTTTGGATAAAATAACAATTGCCACATTTTAGATATTTGTGGAATTATTTAGTTACGTAATAGATATTCTTATCCGCTGGGTTTATACTGGATTAGGTGCTTATAAGTTTCTAGTCCACTAACAGCAAAATTTGACTACACATTGACCCCATCAGCAGGTAAGTTGCAAACATATATCCTAGATACTTAAAATGTATCTTAAAATATATGTATACCATATGTAGCCATGTAGTAAAGAAAAATAACTCTGAAATAATATCAGGCGGTCTCGTCAATGTTTGTAGTGGTTGCAAGAATACCGTATATTAACCAAAAAAAGGTCATTACTCTTCCACGTTTGCTACGTTTATTACTATGCCGTACAAATACCGTGACGTTATATAACTGAAAATATAGCTTACACATTCACAATTTATCGCAAATATCAAATTGGGCATACATGCTTGAGAGACAAGTTATTAAATAAACTTTTCTATGTATTCATTAATAAATAAACCATGTTAACAGAATTAAGTTTATTTATAAATAAAATTTAAAATTACCGTCAAACACTTTTATTATTTTTAAGAACTTTATCATACGTCCTTTACAACGAAATATTAATCGGTGCTCCTTATTTTTATATAGCATAAAAATGAGTACTAAGCACATTATATATGTTTATTAATAAAAAACACTTTTATAATTATATTTGCCCCCAAAGGCTTATAAACCAAACATAATTTTCAAATAGTATTTTAAAAACACTTACACAATACATTAAAAATTTTGTTTCAATATAGTGGAAAGATAATTGTTTTTAATGGCTAAAAAAGTTACATTTTGCAAAATTACATTAGATAGATAATAATCTAAAGCAATTTATAATTACAATTTTAGAATTACTATAAAACAATTAAACGAATAAACTATAAATTTTTAATGAGGTTGCATGCAATAAATAAATAACTATTTGTATATAATGCAAGAATGTTTTTGTAAATTATATTAATTAAAACAAAAAAAACTTCTAATTAACAAAATTAATAAAATGGTCAGTGCTTATGTTTTTAAATAGATATTTTGTAAAATATTTTTTTACCAATTCGATATTTATATGTACCTTCTATATATATATACATTAGTCTTAAAAAAATAAAGTTAGTATTATTATTGTTGTTGTTAATAATAACTCCGCTTAGAAAAGATTGGAAATAAACCAAGTCTCAATAAATGAGTAGGGTTTGAGCCCAAGTTTCGAAACCTAACATCTTTATAAACATCGACATAGCTACAGAAACAATAAAACAATGTCTTTCCAGCAAACAACAACAATAAAATGTTAGCACAACCTAGATAACAGAGTTGAGTGAAAACCGAAAAAAACACTTCGTCAAATTGTACATTTACCGACGAAACGACCAGTAAGAACAGTTTTGGAATAAACAATTAATAATGGCAAAATTAAGATTGTGATAGACCACAGAAAACTTGGTTACAATCCATTCGGGAAAATCCAATTGAAATAAATGTCTACTAAATAATCAACCATAAGGTTTGGCAAGATGTTCGAAAACATAGAATCATTTTGTTACCCATGTTTTTCTAAATTATGGGACTTTGTTGTTGCTTTTTACTACTACAGTTATCTTGTTGCCTCATGCTTATTTTAAAGCAAAAATCATAAAAATGACTGTTATTAGTTAGTTACTTACTTAGTTCGAGACTTGTAAACTTAGTCATTATACAACACACAACCACGAGAAACATAGCTAGTTATTTTTAATAACATAAATTACAATATAAGTAGTTTATATTTTAGAATATTACTATGTAAAAGTTAAAAACTCATAATGTGTCAACTTTTTGTTTCTATAAAATTGTGTAATTGTAAATTAATTTCCCAATTGTTACTGTAACACTTATTGATTTAAATATTATCTAATTTCTTTTTACTTAAATGCTTGACAAAAAACATTTGGACATTTGACATAATCAGTTAGGGACTTTCCAAAATTACTACTCTCAAAGCCTCAATTCTACCATTTTTCAGATTTTTTCTAAGTCGGGATATAAATATATATATATATACAGCCATTTTAAAAATTAAATCCAAATTAATTTGTTAAATCCAATTGTTTTTTCGTAAAAATAAATATTGAAAATTAAAAATAATGTCAAGTACTTAATAGTACATTTATATATACTAAAAAATATTTATTTAAAAGGCTGAGTCGACCAAAATGGCATATTTTAAAAGCTACTTCTATATAAACGTGGATAATAAGTTGAAGTGACATAATTTTTATAATAATTAGCGTATTATTATTTTGTGTGCTGAATTTCATTAAAAATAAACAATAACTAATCCTTAAAATTGATGTTAAACGCACATTCAAATCTACTATGATTGTAATGTCATAATAATTATTAAAATAAACATTTAATTATTCTAATCTGCATAAATAAAAATAATAAAAATGTTTTTTTTTTAAATTTTAAATAAAAATTTAAAAACAAATCTAATAATTTATTATTTACGTTTAACCTTGAGATTCCGTTCATCCGCTAATTTTGCTTTCTGTTTGCGTTGTTTGTGAAATGGACAGTAGTGATATAAATGTTTTTATCTTACCGAAAATGAACATCGTGTCAATAAAAAATTAAAAAATAAAAGATTTTTGCCGAAAAGATTGGTAGATTTAAACAGAGTTAACTTTTCAACAATTTATCGGATCATTAACGGTCAAAAACCAAGAAATTATGATAATGTTGGAGGAAAACGTGCAACGACTACTACAAATAATCAGAAAATCGTTAAAGAATTAAAAACATTATCATAAACCTATTTCAGAAACTAAAAGAAATAGTTTAACCAATTTTATTTATTCTACAATATGAAACAGAGCAATCGAATGTGGTTTAACGCTTCAATCACCAAAGGTTAAGCCATTTATTACAAAAACACAAAAGGATGACAAATTTGCCTTTTGTAAACTATGGAGTGAACGACAGCCTTGTTATTGGCGTTCCGTATACTTTACCGATGAAACAATAATTCAGGATGAACCATTTGACTTTAAAAACAAAGTGTTGTGTGTGTCGAGTTTTCAAAAACATTCACTCCCCGTTGTTAGAGAGAAAGCCCACTCTGACAAGTAATGTGTTGGTTTGGTATTAAGTATAATCAACCTATCAAATAAAGAATTATATGTAGTAATTTAGATAGCGAAACATTTGTTTCAGTTATGAAGAATGTTTTTCATTATGAAATGCAACACACTTACACGGCGGTTACTACTGTTTTTTAGGACAATGCTCCATGTCATACGTTTAAAAAGATAACGTCATATTTATCTAAGTTTACTATATTTGCTTTATTTTTACATTTAGACGGTAGAGGGTCTAAAATTGAAAAAAACTATCTTTCACTCAATTGCCACCTAACAACCTGGATATCAATGTTATTGAAAAAAATTTTTAAGTATGCTAAAGCGCAACATTAATAAGCACACTGAAATTGAGGACTTATGTGAACCTATTCGGTTTGTTGTTCAATTTGAGATGAAACAAGAATAGATCAACACTCTCATTGACAGTACTCCAAAACGCCTGGATCAGGTTGTTTAACAGAAAGGTGATCACATAGATTATTGAACTTTTTGAACATTCTAATCTCTTTAACCATTTGGTAACTGAAAAAATTGCTTGTAATCCGTTTTTTTATTGGTTGTTTTTATAAATCATGTTAATCATTTAACTTCTGATCTGATTTTGCACCAGCTGATATTTTATACAATTTTGTTTACTTACAATATATATGTATATATAATTATTTTTTTTTTTCAATTAATATATAGTATTTTATATTTTATAATCAAAGTGACGTTTCTTTTGTATGCTATGTAGTTGTTACAGTTGTTTTAGTTTAACAATCGCTTTTTTGCAGTAATTGTTATGAGAGTTATATATATATATATATATATATATATATATATATATATATATATATATATATGATTACTATGAGATATATATTTAATATACTTGTAACATTATATATATATATATATACTTATACATATTTACAAAACGGGTTGACAAAAATACGTACCTTGCGTTTGGCTAGACTCCGTCCAACCGGACGAATCAGCTGATTCGGTTTGAACCGTGGTTGTTTCGTAAAATGGCACTTTAATCACTTGACCCATAAACACTGTGCGTGACAAGAGTTTGTTTATTTGGCAAATATCTGAAGGCGTTGTGTCAAATTTAGCGGCAACACTATTCAATGTATCGTTTTTTTGAACCTTTAAATTAAAAAGCCAACATGTTTATTTTTAAATTACAATTGTATTTTTGGATAGTTAATTCACATAGTAATAATTATAATGATAATAAACTATTGTTTATAAATTATTTAATTAATTATATTGCTTAAAAATGAGAATATACTAATTTCATGACTAACGGATTTAATAAATGAGATTCTTAATTGTTCTTATTTTTTATATGTTCTTTTATTATTTTTTTTTACAAATTTGCATTATCTGCTTTAACTATTTTGCTCAAAATATTTATAAACGAATAAACGTTAAACTTATTCAAAGTAGACTTTTAAATTTTAAATATCCATAGTTATGTATAAGCTTTCCTGTCATCCAGGAGTAATGTAGCAATTCAACATCCGATTCGAATCTAAATAGACATAGATTAGAACCGCTCAACGGCTACTAAATTTAAAAACCCCTTTGATTTTGATATAATAATATATACTACTATAACATTTTTCCCGTAAAATATTCAAATTTGTAAAAATTAAAAATGTTTTACCGAAGCACAGTACATTAATTATGCAAAAGTTACAAACCCTAATTTAAGAACCAAAACCCTTGCTATAAATTCATCAAAATTTAAATTTAGAACAGTTGGCCATTCCTACACAAAAATATTGAAACTTTTGCAATGCACCGTGGAGAAAAACGTCTTTCATCACAAATATCTTTAACTACTTTTCTTTAAAGCAAATATTTACAGTTTCTAAAAATAAATGTTTACCTTTGATATACTAATTAACCAATTTTGATAAAATAAATATTAATTATAAAGCATTAAACGTTTACTATTTAAAAGTATTTACTTATATATTGCTTTCTATAAAGTGTTTTTTTGTTGGTAAATGTAATTATTTCTGATAATTTTTGTTTACATATATATATATATATATATATATATATAATTGCGTTATTATAGTAGCAAATCTAATTATTAAATTATTACAATTTTTATTGTTAATTAATGATTGTGTGTAAAGTGTTTTTTCAAATGTAATTAAACAAAATGTAAATAGTTTAAACGAATACTAATTTTGTTATTACATAAAAAAGAAAGCAACTCAAAATCTACTTAAGTTTCAACGATTAATTGAATAAATTTGTTTTCCGAAAAGAAAACACGAAAAGTTAAAACATTTTAGGTGTTTATTTAAAAACTGTAAATAGAAAATATTTCATTGAGAAATGGAAATTTTGTTTTCCCTGTAATTCTAACAAATTTGTCAATGTAAACAACTTGCTTTGATACATATTATTGTTTATTAAATAGATTATTGTCACAATGGCCAAAGGACTTAACTTGTAGATGTGTTAACACAAGTTCAAGTGTCATCATATACACTAAAACAAATTCCTATTTGACTTTGTCAAATGCCTATTCGTTGTTTTTAGTAAAACGATTAAGCTTAGAAAAAACGAAATAGTAATAACAAATAACTGTAAAGTATAAGAATTACGTACACCACATTGATGTAACAATCAGATTACAATATAATTGAAATCACTAAGATGACACGTTGTTTATGATTAATCATATATTTAATATTAAGAAAATAAATTTTATACAAGTTTTAAAATATTAATTAACGTGTCAGTTTTTATTAGGTAACTATGACGGATTTTCGTAGTTGCTTCTACACTCAATTACAATTCATATACTATTGTGAATTAGCAAAATCCCTCATGCTATAAAATTAATCAATAATATGAGCGTTGTTTTTGTTGTTTTTAGTATGTATACAAATTCATAATTTCTTTACAAGAAATACTCAACTTTACTGTTTTTTGTTTTCTGCTTGTGTATTTTTTTTATAAACATATTTTTATTAAAATATTTAACAGTAAAAAATAATTAACCATCATCATCATCATTATAATTAATATTTAACGTTTTAATTTTTATATGCAAAAAAAATTATTATAAGTGCATATATTTAATGTTAATTATCCTAAATTAAAATATTTTTTTTAATTTATAGTTATGTTATTTAATGTATCTCACATATAATCTAAATTGCTTTCTACAAGGAATTTATCGAATAATGCACACCGATTTACATAAAAAAAGCATCTACACATATAAAATGCAAAAATGCTTTACAAATTTTAATAGAAGCAAGATTATTCAATATTAGTATTTAGAATATTTATAAAAACTGAGCCCTATTCAGCTCAACCAATTGCTTTTAAAAACGTAGTAGGAATGGGATTATAAGCACTTACTGTTATAAAATGGAAACTTTAAGAAAAAACTATTATAATTGAAAAAAAAACAGATTACAAAATGTACTCAACCGTAAAAACTAATTACAAAAGTAGTATAAATTAAAAACATTTTTGTTTGTTTTTACTACTTTTAAATATTTTACGTGAAACATCTTTTAACAGTGAACATTTATGCAAAGTTAACGCATTAAATGCCGGTAGTGCGACTCGAACCTATATCCACCAAACCCAAGTAAAGCACTGTACCGCTAGGCCATATCAGCACGCAATTAATCTGTGTAATTATTTTTTTAAATATATTTTACTACTTCGAATATTTTTTAGGAAACATCTGTTCGCAGTAGACATTTTAATAAAGCCGAACGAGAGCCCCCATTTAATGCCGGTCGTGAGAGTTGAACCCATATCCACCAGGTTCAAGTCAAGTGCTGTATCGCTAGGCCGCCCAAGTACGTTTTATTTGCTCAATGTTATCTTTACAAATAAAAAACTAATTAAAATTACACTAAAATGAATATTAATAAATATTTATTTGCCGTTTTTTTAAAACTTAATACAATTATCACAATAATAATAATAATAATAATGATACAAATATTTTTTACTCAATATGTTTCATTTCTATAAATATAATAGCAATATCTTAATGTAAAAATATTGACAAAATGGTTTAATTTTTTTACTTAATACAAAGCAATTAAAAGGGTTAATAAACAGGTCAAATTTCTATAAGAAATAAGAAGCATATTATACATTAATTTATTAATTTGAAATAAATTAGTTCAAAAAATTAATTTACAAAGTGTACAAAAAATAATGATTACCTTATAATGGGTTCATGTAGATTATATATATATATATATATATATATATATATATATATATATATATGATGTAATCATTATTTTTTCTGAGCACACAATATATAACTAAATAAAATATATACCTTTTAATCATTATTTATTATTAAATTATTTTTACTATTTTAAATATTTTATGGGAAACATCTTTCAGCAGTAGATATTTTAGCGAAGCCTAACGTGGGTCCGCATTTCGTGCCGGTGGTGATATTTAAACCCATGTTCACCTAGGTTCTAGTCGAGCGCTGTACCGCTAGACCACCCGGGTACGATTAAATATATATTAAAAAACAAAATATTTAGCTTAATAATAAAAATAATATTTTAATTATAAGATATAAAACGTATTGTAATGTTTAAGTAAACACAATTGGTATTTTATTTATTTATTTTCGAATTTAATTAAATGTAATTTATTAATTATGCATAATTATTGCATTAACTTAAGCAATTTTATCTAAAAATAACTTTTTTGCAGTAATTATTTTTTTTAATTGCAATTAAATCGTACATAAATAAAAACTATGGTTATTACGTAGCTAAAAATGCTCAAAATAAAAATAGTGTTTTTTATCAATTATCTAAAAAAATGAAATAAAAAGGCTTTGTCTCTTTCAATTAATTAAACGATTTAATTGCATATTTTAAAACAATTATTTCAGCAATTAAACTAAACATAATTTTAATTTTTAACACATGTAACAATAGCTTTTTATAAAAAAAAGAATTATAAACGTAAATTACGTAAATGACAAAAAATTAGGCTGAGAAAATTGTAAAGTTATTCTATTATAAAATTAAACATTTTAGACTTTTACGTCAGTAATAATAATTTATTATCTATTCTAAACAAGGTTTTTTGTAAATATCCATTTGATGGAAAACGTTTATTGTATAATATTGAAATAGTAAAAACCGAATAAAAATAATTAAAAACAGTAGAATAGTAGGTTTAGGAACCGATATCTTTACAAACTATTTTTTCCAATTTTGTTTTAATTGACGCTCTTGAATTTTTTTTCAAAAATTAAATTCTACACATTAAGTAAAAGCTTTTGTAATAGGCAATTAATTAATTTACATATCTATTAATACACAAACATTGAAACATTTTAGGAGATTTTAAATACAATGTATTCAATTAACGGCAGCTGCAATCAAAATGTATATAAACATTTAATTATCTAAATACAATGATTATGCTACTGTAAGTTTGAACAAAATTATAATTTTTTTAAAATTTTGTCAACATAAACAAATCTTACGGTTTTCTGTCCAAGTTAGAATATTTTGATGATGTTTATAAATGTTATAAATTTTTATATTATATACATTTGAAGAATCGTTTAACAAATTACAATTAAGCAATATTATAATAGCTAATCATTCATAGTCCACTGATTTTGACAGCGGTCAGTAAATATGACAACTGTGCTTGTAAAAATAAAAACATAATTTTGTTTTTAACAATAAGTCCAAACATCATTTAAATCAACTTTATGAACTATTTTATACTTACCTTTTTCTTTAATCTAACTTTTCTACTCACATATATTAACTAAATACAAAATTTCTATTAATTATTTGTTACCGCCCTTTTTAAAGTCAAAATTGTTTAAATTTGTATTATTTATTTGATTTTTTTCAATTTCTTTCTACTTTATATATATATATATATATTGATTTTCAATCAATAAAAAAGATGTATTTTTGTTTAAAATCTAGACTAATAAATTACGTAGAACAAAGTAATTATTTTTTATCAAACATTTAATACCTAAATTATAATTTTTTTGTAAATATATAATTTTAAATGTGCATTTATAAAAATACCACTATCATGCATTAATTGTTGTTCAAATGGTTTACAAAAATCATTTTTTATCAACTGAATACTTGGCAAAACCAGGTTGAAGCTCATATTTATCGTCGGCGGTAGAACTCAAACATATGTCCACCTAATTTTAAGTCTAGCGCTCTACCATTTTACTAGATTTTAATAATACTGATAATGTCTCCATTTCCAATAATAATAATAATAATAATAATAATAATAATAATAATAATAATAATAATAATAATAATAATAATAATAATAATAATAATAATAATAATAATAATAATAATAAAATAATAATAATATAATAAAATAATGATAATAATTGTTCTCATCTCCTCATGACGCATCCTGGACTAGATACACCTTAACATCTACAGTAAAAAGCAAGTAGACAACAGTACATCTGGACTCTATATTTAGCCGTCTGACAAAAATTAGGTAACTTTGACCATTTTTGTGACTAATTTTTAAAAAGTAACTATTTTGTATCAATTTACTTTGATAAAAATAGAAAAACTCACTTCATAATTTTGTAACGATTTAATTCGAATTTCTTGTAGTTGTTTTGGTTTTGGTTGACTCTTGTTAGTCTTCTTGTCCGATTTCAATTTCAATCTTTCTTCCCGATCAATTGATTCTATTTTTTTCTTCCGTTTAACCATTCGCGTTTGATAAACTTTTGGCAACGTGTTGACGGGACTTTCTACTAAACGAACACGTACACATTTCGAGTTATTGTTAATTTAATTGCATAAATACTCATTTTTATTTTATTAATTATTTAAATAATACAGTACTCATAAATTATTTTATATAGTTTTTGATCAGATATAATAAGCAAAGAGGATACCTACACTACTGATATATATATATATATATATATATATATATATATATATATATATATATATATATATATATATTACTAATAAATTTTGAAATAATTATTTTTGCTTTTTAAATTAATATTTTATATTCTTTAACAAATTGAAGTTGCAGTTGTAACATTTTTTGCTATATTACACCACATATAATTTTAAATAATAATAAGTATTAATAAAATAAAACAAATATTGTATATCTTTATGTCATTTGTATTCGCTAACTATTAAAAAAACTTCTTTTAAAACGCAAGAGCAAAAAAATTTAACTTTTTTAAATTACTACTTATAAAATGTTTACTAAAACGTATCGTATTTAAAAATGGCATATCTAATTGGTATATTTAGTTTTAAAAAATCAATAAATTAATTATTTGAGAATATGGACACTTCTTTATTGCTAACATCTTTGTAAAGCTTTTCAAACAAATGCATCTAATGGCTCCAAATAACCAAAAAAGTCAATTTTCTAACAAATGCAATAAATTGTTAACTAGAAACACATCATTTTCGTAACGCGCTATTATATGCAACCAGGAATGCTTTATCAAAATTGTTTTCCTTTAATTGAAATAAGTTTAATACCTGGCAAATACGTTTATTTTATGCTTGCACTTATTTGCCAAAACGAAAACCCAGTTATACTTTGTGTACTAAGTATTTGTTATAGGTTATAATAGATCTAGTATACTTTATGTGAAAGTTGAGAATTAGGATCAACATCATTATTATTAAATATTTAAATTTATAAGTAGTAATTATATACTCTAATTTACTAAAAATATAAAAAATTAATCAAAAAGTATTTTAAGCCGATTAATATATATATATATATATATATATAATGTAAACTAATTCATCAACTTTATAATCTATATTTTTAAAAATAAATTGTGGTTTTAAAATTGTCTGTCTACACGACAGTATAAGAATAAACCAGACAGATCATAATTAATATTAATGCAAAAAAAACAAAATTTTATTTTTTTCTAAAACGTAACTTCAAATGTTCCTAATTAATTCAAATTATTTTTTGTATACATTATATTTGTTTTGGAAAAAAATTAATTAATTTTTTTTTCATTTTATTGGTGTGTATATATAAAATTGAAATTATATTTAAATTAAGAAACCTGCTGCTAAATTAAATAGCCTTATTTATGCTTTTAAACAATAAAACTTTCTCGACATAAAAACATATTACTACGTAATTATTTGAATACCATAAACTCTTAACAAATATTTGCAGTACAAAGTATATTTTATCACTACAATAAAGTTTGCCAAAGCTAGTCCCATGTGGAGTGGCCTAGCGATATGGTGCTCAACTTAGACCTAAGTACGCACTAAACGCAGGTCCACGTTCGGTTTCGCCAAAATGTCTATTGCCAAAAGATTCTTCCCATAAAGCATTAACAGTAACAACAATAAAAAGCCATGTTATTGCTAAAAAACTAACATTGTACAAAAATCAACAAAAGTATAAAACAAACATCCGGAAACGATACAAAACACAAACGCCTTATTGCTATTTTGTTTAAAAATTAATTAGAATAACAACAACAACAGCTATAAATAAAATAATTTAAACATTTAAACGTTGCATTTGTTAAAAGTCGAACTTTCAACAAACCTAATTGGAATAAATAAACATGGTTAATAGAGTTAATGTAGGTGCAGAGTTAAAATTGTGTAGGCATAAACTGTAGTCGGTATTGAATACGGACCATTGTTTGGCTTGGTTAAATAACTACTCACATTGTTTTTGGTATTACAAGAGAAATTCAGTAGCTTAAGTGTCTACCCACTTAAAACAACGCTTTTCCTAAACATTTACACAATATGAAATAAAAAATATATCACGGAATTAAGAATCCGCATTTACAAAGATCAACTATCATTAGAGCCAAAATAATTGTAACAATACAATAGTAATATTTCGATTATCAAATTCTTTTTTATAATAATTTTTAACAAAAAAATACATTATAAATCTACTTTAGTCGGATAAAATGGTTTTGACAAACTTTACAATAAAAACAAACAATTAAATTTTGCACAAAACGTTTAATTTAAAATGCATAAATTGGTTTTATTAAAAAAGCGTTTGTTATTAAAAATATAATTTGTACTACTAGTACTACTACAAACATGACAAATTCTACGTTGCTTTAGCAACAAAGTTAACATTTAGCAAAAAATGCTACATAAAAATTAAATTAGTTTTGTTTATCTGCAACAAGAAATGCATTTTAAAAAAATTCATTTTAGTATACAACGAAGGGGCAATTTAAAATAATAAATTCTATGTTTAAAAATAGTTATTGAAGCTGAATAATATTTTAAATCAATATAATTGTTGTTTTCAATTTAAAAACGTGTTTACTACAATGATTCAACAACAACAAAAAATACAATTTTCTTAGAATAAAATAAATTGTTTAAAAAAATGACAAAATTAATTTTTCGAAAACTTTGAAATTTCGTATTTACTAATCGACGTATTAAACAAATTGCAAAATATACTTACCATGTAATAAAAATTAAATTACAATTTTTTAAGGTCAAATATTAAATTAATAACAAATACAAATTTTATTTGTTTATTATTTATTTTTACTATTTTGATTGTTGGAAAAGGGCCTTTCAGCAATGAATAGTTTAACAAAACCGGACGTGGGCCCACATTTATTGTCCACTTGGTCTAAGTCAAGCGCTGTACCTCTAGGCTAATTGTATTTATTATTGCAAACACTACATCGTGCTCATTATATTTTTAACAATAGCTGATTTCAAATTTATGTGGAAAAATGCTTGAAATCTTAAAATTAACAATTGCATTTCTGTTGCATATTTTAATAATTGGTGTAGATTACACCACGATCTAAACCAACCCACTAAAGTGGTGTAAATTGCTAACGTCTTCTAAAATCAAAGACCAGACTGGGTATGTTGACTAGAGTGCTAAATTCAATTTGCCACTTTATTTATTTGACAAGCCTTTTGCTTTCAGTTGCATAAAACAACAATGTTGTTCCAAATAATTGTACATTCAATGTTTGACTTTAAACATTTTGTATATTACACAAATTGAAATTCTATTTGGAGTTTACCAAACCCCTTTATTAAAATTATGCTTTTAGTTCTTTGTGGTATTTTAATGGTGTCTTCTTGGTGTTGTTTCTTTAGTAACTACTGGAATTGAACATAAGTTATTTTTACTTTGCTGCCGGGGTGTTTTAGCGGTACAGTGCTCGAATTCGGACCTCGGTAGACATGAGTTCGAATCCCACCACCAGCACTAAAAATGCGGGCCCACGTTCGGCTTCGCTAAAATGTCTACTGCTAAAAGATGTTTCTCGTAAAACATTCAAAGTAGTAAACATAAAATAATAAATAAATAAAATATCAAAGCAGTGACAAGTATGACAGATTAAAAACAACCAACATTAATTGCATGTAAAATTATTGAAAAACGTAGACTGTAAAATAAACTTATTTGGTATATTACCTGCAACTGCAATTCTAATTTATATATAAAAAAACAATTTTTAAACAGGGTTTATTATATATATTTTTATTTATTAGTTTGTAAATAATATAAATTTTAAATAATACATTTGTAAATTATTGTAGTAAACATTTATTTGGTATATTATCTAAAACCACAATTTTTATTTATATGTAATAAAACAATTTTGAAATAAAATTTGTTAGGTTTTTTTATAAATTTCTTTGCAATCAATATAATTACCCTATATTTTAAATAATAGTTTTGTAAATTGTTGTAGTAAAAATAGTTTAAAAATAGTTAATCCTATTGTTATTTTTGATAACTAATCATAAATAAATTTTAAACATCGATTATACATAGGCAACTCATATAAAACAGTTCTACATTGTTTGTAAAATGGTGCATTTTTTAAGCTTCAACAAATAGAAATACATTGTATGCAACTGTTAAACTAATTTGTGTTGCTAGCCAAAGCTTTAGGCACCCATATGTTCAAACAATTTTTTTATATATCAAAAATTATTATTTAATAATTAATTTATAAAGCATTAATTGAATAAGGCATATTTTTGAACATAAAATAAATTTAAAATTTAAAAAAAAAAAATCACACTATTTAATTTCAAATGTTGAATTATTTTTAATTTACTAAATCGTAATAGTAAAATGCGGAAATAAATAAATATAAAAATCGTGAATTAAGCATGAGATTTTGCTTAATGTGCTATTAAATTAGTAGAATATGTGTTAATGTTGGAATTAATAAAAGTTTATCAGTTTAAATAAATAATAAATTCCATTAAATTATATATTATATTATATATATATATATATATATATATATATATATATATATATGATTAAATTATAACAATTTTTATTTAACTAGTTATAATAATTTTTTTAAATAAAATAATAATAATAACAATAACAACAGTGACGATCATATTAATAATAATAATAATAATAATAATAATAATAATAATAATATCAATAGTAACAATAATTGTTATAATGCTTTTATTAAATTATAATAGTATAAAAAAACGTTTTATTATTAAGAATGTTATTATTAGTAGTTAAACTATAATTATTCTATGAGATTTCATAATTTGTATTTTAAAAACAGTGTGAATATAAAAGAGTTTTTATTTTTAACACACCTAATACTTTGTAATCATTTTATTTTCAATTCTATATTTTTGTGTGCTTATCACATCAAACATTGTTTATGCTAAATGCAAACGTTTAAGATAAATATTCTCAAAAATGCATGTTAACATTTTAATTTAAATATTTATTTAAGCAAAATAGATGTAATCATTTTATTTAATATTGTTAATTAAATATCATTTTTATAAGTTAATATACTGTTTTTATTACTTTAAATGTACTATATATATATATATATATATATATATATATATGAACTCCGCCTAGTTTGGATTAGAAATGATTCAATCTAGCCAGTCCCAAGCCTGGATAAAGGAGGAGGGTTTGAGCGCAAGGTTGGCAACCTGGCCTTTGTAAAAATTTATACTGCTGCGGAAACAATGAAAGATGACGCCATTCCGGCAAACAACAACGTTTCTGAATGGCAAAGTTACCAGATGACAAGGTTGAGTGAAAGCCGAAAAAAAGCGCAATCTTCGATTTGCAGAATATTTAATGCCAACGAGATTTTGTTATTGTTGTTTTGCTGTAATTGTTGTCTTATTGCCCCATGCTTATTCTTAAAACAAAAGGGTTTTGTATAATATAATATATAATAATATATATATATATGTATATATATACATGTAAAGTTTGCTTTTCGTTTTTAAAACCTTTAACAAAAATAATTTTTTATCATGTAAACAAATTTGATAAAATCGGCCCAATGCAAAATAATTTCAGTTTATTAAAGTTTACTATTTTAGGTAATGAATAAAATTAAAATTTTAATAAAATAATCAAACTATATATATAATTATTGTAAAACCTATAAACCTATAAACCTATATATATATATATGTATGTATGTTCTCAAAAGTTTGCAAATGTTCCTAAATTTATGTGTGTTTGTAAATCTATTGTTGCATTTGGTGTGAAAAAATGGAACAAATATTTTCACACAAAAACAAACTTTATCTATTTCACCAACAACCTTCCTTTCTCCTATGTACCTCACTAACTACATTTATTGTACTTGACGTTTTTGTACCCCTTATGTATATGCATATATATATATATATATGCAAAACACAAATTATATAACAATCTGTATTTTTACTACAAGTATTTCATTTTATAATAATCTGTCTATGTATCCATCATTAACCAATAACTTAAACTAAATTTTGCTCAAAACAAAAAGCTATCTTTGAGTAAAATAGAAAAATAACATATATATATATATATATATATATATATATATATATATATGTTATTTAAAAACAAATTAAACAGACAACAGTTAATTATTTTCATTATAATAAAAAATTTATATATTCTTAAATAAGCGTTCATAAAAATCATAAAAACAATTTAAAGTTTTTGTTTTAATAAAAACCTTTAATTACATTAATAAATTTAAAATTAGAAATTTAACTAAATTATAAATATATTTTTAAAGTATAAATATAAAAACAAAATAATTGTTAAACAAACAATTTTTTTAATTAAATGAGTGTTTATAATGTTATTAAGTATTTTTTAATTACTTTTTTCTTTCAGAGTAAATAAAATAATTACAGCACTAAACTAAAAACTAGGTAAGCATAGATTTTAAGTCTATTATCAATACAAAACGTAAGCTCATGTTTGATTTTGCTAAATATTAACTTACTAAAAATATTTTTTAAAACCAGTGAAGTATCACAAGCCAAATAAAAAAATATTTATTTATAAAACACTGTTTCACCACATTACTAATTTTTAAATACAGTAAACATTGTTCTACTTACCTAGCATTTTTTTAAAACATTTAAAACATTTAAATAATTTTTTAATAAATAATTATTTAATTAAAAAAAATAATTAACTGCTTACAATATAAATTTACTAATTTTGATAATTAAATAGCTTAACAAGTACAAAAGCCTTAATAATAAAATCTAATAACTGTTGATTTGTAGTACTCAGTCTTTAGTTATTTGCCTATAAAGTCAAACAAATTAAGACCAGCTTTTATTTAATTACGTTTTAACATTATTTATTCATTATAATTATACAAACTACAATATTTAATCGAACAAATAAATACAACTCACAATTTACAAAATTTTATGCTTGTTTATTTAAAGAAAACATTAAAAATTATATTTGTTTACAATAATTAACTAAATGTTTATAACTAAAAAAAATAAAAAGCAAAATTGTTTTTAATAGACAATTGTAAATATTTTTTCTAAAATAACATGTATTTAAATAAAAAAATATTTTACAAACAGCTATATAGTTATTAACCTTAAATCTTTAAATAGTATTTACTAAAATGCCTAATTTTATGCATAATCCAAATATTTTTATATTTTTAAAATTAAAATAACTATATATATATACATTAAAAAATTTAACTTCTTTTTATGTAGTAAATTTGTATAATAAAAGAATATATATTTGTTTAAAATTTGTTGCTTGAATGTTAAAAACAATTATCTCTAATTAAGTAAACATTCAGCAAAAACAAAAATAATTTCAATTTATATATATATAAATTGTTATAAAAACATTTTATATATTGTACTAAACCATAACGTAGAAATAAATGTTATAACCAAAACTTAATTAGTATAAAAAACAACTATTTTGTTACATATATTTTTAACTAATTAAAACATATTAGCAATTCTTAAGTTAACTAAAATAAGTAACTTTAATATAATTATAAGATTTTTTAAACAAATAGTACATGTATATATATTTTCTTAATTTTTAAAATATTTATAGTACGTTTTAAATTTAGTTGAAATACAAATAACAATTTAAATACAATTTATAATGATATTAGTAATAATAATAATAATAATAATAATAATAATAATAATAATAATAATAATAATAATAATATGTGTAAATAGTAATGCTAACTTTACTTAGAAACCAAAATTATTCTTTAAATTAATACGTTTTTAAATAAAAAACAAATAAAAAATTGTTAATATATTAACTACATAAAATTTCTAAAATTCAATTAAAAATTATACACATGGTAAATTTTATAATAAAACTAGTATTCATAGCTACAATTAAAATAAAATAATTATTATTACCAAAAATATTATAAAAAATAATTTATAAAATTATATATATATATATATATACAAAAATGACTAAAAAATTATTTAAATAATAAAATAATTATATTTTAAAAATGGAAACTGTATATACATTATATATATATATATATATATATATATATATATATATATATATATATATATATATATATATATATATATATATATATATATATTTATATATATATATATATAATCTATATATATATATATATATATAATATTTATAATCTACACTAAAACATAATATTTATGTTTAAATAATTTATAATAAAAATATAAAATTAATGTATAAGTATATTTAATTCTATTATTTTTATTTCTAAATATACTAAATAAAAATGTATCAACAAATAGAATGACAGCATATTAAAAAAATATTATTAATAGTATTTTTAAATTTATTACCATCATTAATTTTTTCTTCAGAGTTTTTTGAAAATGGATTTGATTTGCTAATAGTAGATGAAACCGTTTGAAATTTTAGTTTTAGATTTGATTTTGTACCATCATACAAACATTTAGACCTAATTTTTAAATAAAAAAAATAATTACCGATTTAAAATAAAATCAGGTTTAATAATATTGGTTTTTCTTTTAGAACTCATAGTGATTACATTGTTAATGATATAAACAATTTATTTTAGCACTAAATAAATACGACCTTCAATTTTAATAAAATTAAACGTTAAACAAAAATTTTAATATTAACATTATTTTTTAACAAAATTAATGTTTTATTTAAGTTAATTAAATTAAAAAATATTTTAATAAAAATTTATATTATTGTTACTATTAAAAAATAAAATCAATCACTTACTGGGGGTAATAAATAAATAATGTCATTTAAAATATATGATTTTAAATTTAAAAATTAGTTGTTTAAATTATTTTTTAAATTTGGATTAATATTTTAATTAGAATTATACCAAAACACAAGTCATTACATTTATTATTTAATATATTGTAGTAAGTTATACATATGTGATTCGATTACTCTGTGTTCTTCCATCTCCTGACTCACTGGAAGTTTATATAATTACTGATTAATTAATAATATTTTTTATTTAGATTAATCAGATTTTGGAATCTTTAAAATAACAAACCACTGGGCATTAGAATATATATTTACAATTTTACAATATCCAGACAATAACATGGATTAACCACTATTAACAACTACTCTCCAAATTAGCGAATAATATATTAATACGAAGAAGCATTACACTAAATAAAACACTCGTTACTCTACATGTCCATTAAAATGTGTTTTTTTTAAAGATTAATACATTGTAATAAGTAATTTGCTTTATTATTACTTTTGTATAGTTACTATTTTTGCTCATTTTCCATAATTGTTAACTGTTCCACTGTCTACCTTGATTCTGTCTTAATTTCAAATAATAATTTTCTAACTAATCCACTTTTAGCTCACCATTTATTTTATATTTCTTTCTAAAAAATTGAGGCAATATAAAAATCAAGTACGAAAAGGGGTTTTGGTCTACTCAATCCGTAAACAGTTCTGAGTTGAAAAAATTACACCAAATTAGGTGTGGTAAAAATAATTACACCTTTACCAAAAAAGACCTTTGATTTTGTTAATTTTGCAGAATTTTAAACCAAAGTAAAAAAAATGTAGCTAATGCCAGAATTGATTAATTGGTATCATGGAAACAATTTTAAGAAATCTAATTTTAAATAATAGGGTAAATTATAGAGGGTATGGGGTAATTTAATGTCTGCCTTTTGTAATTTGAGTAACTTGAGAATATCCGGTCAGAAAGAGGCAAAGTATATATGTTACTAGATAGTCTCCCAAAAATAATTTGTTTGCATTTATACAGATTAAGAGGTAAATATTTGTCTATCAACCTATAAATGTCTTCCCGCAGAAGTTCAAGGTTGGTCCTCCAAATCTTAACATCATCCTTGTGGAGCAGGATGTTAAAGCGAACAACTGAATGTAGATTGTTAATAAAGAAGATAAAAAGTAGAAGGCCTATTATAGATCTTTGAGGGATATCAGATGAGTTGGGATAGAAGGGGAAATATCTGTGCATATTTTAACTTTAAATAAACAATTAAGTAGTGTAATAGGTAACACTAATAATTTTTTCCATAAGTATACCAGGTGTCGATGAAATACTATTGCGTCTGAATTTCTCAGTTTTAAACGTACTGTCTAATTTATGGATTAGTAGGATAAAAGCGACTTCCCAATAGAGGGGATTCGGTTAGAAAAATATAAAATGTAAAGGAAATGATGGGCAAGAATATCAGCGCAGTTTTTGAGAATTCTGGGATAGCTACCAGTTGCTTCACAAAACATAAACTTAAGACTTGTTAAGAAATTGAAGGACTACTAGTTTGCTAGAAGTAAGTGGTTTGGATACAGTGGCCTATATTGGAAAACTGAGGACAAATAATAGAGCTAAACTGAAACATTCAGGTATATTCACGAGTTATATAAGAGGAAATTGCTTTTGGTACTCGGTTTACAAAAGCTAAGCTGAAACATGTAAATGAAATAATTCTTAAACAAATTGCAGCTTGGTAATTCTTTAGCGAATTGACTCCGAGAAGCTAAGTAGCTGATTTCACAAGTAACGTTGCTTATAATAGAAGGCTGGGTATTTGATGTTATTCTATCAATATCTACATCTGTACCAATTACGTGAAGTAATAAATAAAAATGCAAAACTCGATAAAAACGTTTATTGCCAAATTGACAGGATCGAATCAAGGGAAAACTAAGATCAAAAATAGAAATAAAAAATGAGTGGATCCGAACGGATGTTATTAATGGCGTGAGAACGGTTGTTTATATGGCCGTTCTCACCAATATAAGTCATTACTACATTCAAACAAAAATGCCAATATTTAAAGAATATTGTTTCCAAAAATTGAATAATGTTTTTGTAATAAAATAGTATAATATTGTTTATTATTTTTGCTTACTGCTACGGTTTTAAATGCAAGGTACCCTTATCATTTTTGAAATAAGGAAGTGAATAATTGGTCATTTATTAATTGTTTATAACCTTAAAAAACAAGTTTTTTAAAATACTTCACCTTGTTAGAAACTTGTACACTAGATTATTCTGCAACGACCTAATAAACTTGATACAGTTGTTAACGGCCAAAATGTAGGTATAGTGGAAGCATGAAAACTGCCAAGCTTTCCATAGATAAAACGCCTTATTACGTTTTTGTAGCAATGTAGTTATGAATTGATAAAATTTGGGATTGCTATAAAATGGGATCCGAAAGGAAGAAAAACTTTTAACCCCTTTATTGATAATATTTAAAAAGCGAGCATATACTTGTTCTATATCTATTGTACTTATCTGCTCGCAGTTGGCACTAATTAAAAATTATCGCAGTACATCTAAATCTGCTTTTCAAAATTCCGGTATGGGTGATAAGTTAGGTTTATTAGTAGTACAAACAAGAGTAGATTTACTGCAAAATACAATAAAAAGTGGTCACACATACCTAACGAGAGGAAGATAAGAGATAGTGTCTATAGAGGATGCTTCATTAGTTAAAACAAAGTTAATGCAGGAGGGAAGTAAACCATATCTGTATCTATGAGGTGCTGGGCTAAAACTTTTGAGTACTAGTGTTATCTGCCAGTCCAAGGAGAGTAAGCGCAACAATGGGAAAACAGTGTTGTAGAGGATCTGAAGCTTAGAATTTCTCGTTAGGGTAAGATTATTAAAAACTTTGATTCCCGTAAATTAAGACCGAATGTTTGACCAGTTTTTAAGTATATTATCTTTGACCGTTGAGGAGGAGTAGAAAACAAGAATAGGAGGGAAGAAGTGAGATCTTTCGGATATGAGTCTGCTAATTTAAAAATTACTAGCTTCCGGATAGCAACTCATTATAATATCAGCAACCAACTACTTATAGATTATTATATTATTATTAACGCTCCTAAATATAAAATTATTATCACATTTTACATTTTCTGCATTATGTTTAGCTGTTTTGAGATAGATTAAGAATAGCCTTAAGAACTAGGGAATACAAAGCAAGGTTATTAACTTGAACTTTAAAGGAGCTGAAATCAGCCGATAACAAATTGAAAAAATTAGCTACTAAGGTAGTAATTTGTTTAGTTTTGGTCTTTGAGTGCGAGACTTTGACGGGAAAGTCTGATACTATATTTACTACATTGTCTAATTTAGACATAAAATCCTTAACTTAAGCAGATATAAAATATCCCCAATTAATCGATTGTAAAATTCTGTCTAACTTATTGTCTGGATTTATAATCCAGAGAACTAATTACAAGTTGCGTGTAGTAAACAGGAGAAAGTCAGAAACATGCTTTGTGAAACCAATTATTCGAAAATGCTCAGAAAATGGCAGTCTTTACCGTTTTATTACATTGTTGTAAACTACAAATAGACAAATTTGAGCAAATAATTTTCTAAATATAAACTGTTAAAATAAGAAAATAAAAACAAGAACAAAAAAACAGACGAAATCTATTATTGAATAAAGGCCGGTGATTATGTTGGAAAAAATATTTTAAATTATCATAATTAATTTTTATTTCAATTACAATTTTTATATTATTCTACATTTAAACAATTTTGACTTTGTTTGAACTATGGTTTAAAACGCATTTTTATATTAGAATTTATCAAGTTTGTTGTTGACGTGACTGTAAGTCTGAAAGTATTGTTACGTCCTGTTTTTCCTGTTGGTAAACAGTATTAGAATGTAAATTTGAGTAATTTTGTAATAATAAATTGCAGAACGGTATTTTAAATTACACAACAGCTTTTTCATTCAAATCAGCTGAGCGCGTTGATAAATATCCCTATTAAATTAAACCAAAGAAAATCAGTGCCGAGATTTCAGTGAGATCTTATCGCCTGTGACAATCATTTAAAAGCAATAAAAAATTAAGTATTGCAGCACAACGCTCAGGTGTAGCGCACATAAAAACAAACTGAACACCAAATAATTACAATCACACTAACAACTGAAATCGGTAAAACACGAAAACACTAAAAAGTGAGAACATAACAATTTGCAACACTAAACTTTTGATCAGCACGTCACTCAAGCGTATCGCACAAATTCAAATATTTTTAACATTAATTTTTATACGATTTTTATTTAATTTTTGGATAAAATTACGTAGTACAAAATTTATTTTATATTTTTGTAAAGAAAATGTTTACATTGCTTTTTTAATAATAATAATTGCGCAAGACAACAATATGTATAAAAATACTTTTGCATAACAATATTCATTAATATATATTGTATCGCCAAAAACAAATATTTGAAAATAGTTTTGAGTTTATACATAGTTGTAGTTTTGGTATTAACAAACTTTAAGCAATTACTGTACAAGTGGAAATTTTAATAAACAGTTTGCATAAAATACTGTACGATAGTTTAAAAACAGTAAATAACTACAATACACTAAGTACTAGTTGTTGCGCGTGTTAGAAATTTTGAACTAATATAACATGTTATTCGTAAATACAATTTGTAACTTGTTGTACGTTAATGTACTAATTGGTTAAGATAGATACGTTTTTGAAACTCAATTTTGTTTTACAAAAATGTTCTATTAGGGATTAAAACGAAATGTATTGTTAAAGGGAAAACAAAATAAAGTATATAAATGAATAAAATATTTATAATACCAATAGATTAATTTAAAAAAGATAAAAATGTATATTAAAATTGGAAAATAATATTATCTAAAAATAGTTAAAAGCATAGATTTTAAAAATCCTCTGTAGAATAATGTTTGAAAGCAGAATATTTAAAAATATAATTGGAACGCTTATTTGAAAGTAGGTCCAATAAAAGTGCATTTTCTAAACTGCTATAAAATAATTAAGGAGGGAATCGGACACCCACCTAGCGCGTCCACAGGTGGGGAATAGTGGAACGACCTTTAGCAATAAAGGTTAGTTGTGAATAAGACTGTGCCAAATAAACAGCCATAGACCATACGGATTCTCAGGCGTTAAAGTCGTCAACGCGTTGACAAGAAGGCGACAACGGTTATCGGTATCAACCTGAGTATTATCACCAAGTAGTCCTATTTAGAGACGACATTGCTTGCTCCACCCGGAGAGGGACCTAGAAAAGGTGCTCGTCTTCTCACTAGCGAGGTGAGGCGCGCGTCACGCTACACGTCCATTAGAGCGTTATTCATCCTTCTCTCTTTTCTTCTTTTTTGAAGATTATTGCATTGTAATAAGCACTTGTTTTATTATTATTTTTTTATATTTATAATTTTTGCTCGTTTTCTATAATTGTTAATTTCCACTATCTACCTTGATTTCAAATACTTTTTTCTGTGACTAATCCCCCTTTACCTCACCATCCATTTCATATTTTCCCCGAATCTTACTGATATCAACGAAAAATAAAACCGAGGATCAAAAGGAGTTTTACCCCTACTCAACTTGTGTATTAACCTGTAACCAGAATAGCTGGCCGCGGCTAACTGGTTTATACACTCACGGTCAAAACTTGCAAAATCAATTAAATGCTGTGGTCAACAGGGCAGATACTGATAACCAAATTCAAAAAAGAAACACCATTCTCAGAGCTCAAACATGGCAGAATGTGACTCGTGACGCTACTGTGCTTTGTGAATATTACTCGCGATAATGCACGGATAATGCTATAAAATAATTCTTAAAATCGATGGTAGGAAGGTCAACTTGGTTTTTATTTTTTATGTATAAAAATGTGTTGTAATTCAAAGCAAACTTATTTATAAAATATAATAAAAATTGGTGTTTGAGATACTTAGTTACATTGAAATATTGATTGTACAATTATAAGTACATGTTGTGTAGTGCAAGCAGTGTATTATTTTTAAAGAATAAACGTTTTATTACATTCTGCTGTTTTATTCAACTTTCTTATTCCAATGAGAATAACTAAAAATACAAACTGATTTCTTTTATAAGTTACTAATAAAGAGCCATTCATTGTTGCTGAGATAGAAACATTGAAACACTCTTCAAACACAAATTATATTTACCTTTTTTTAAAATACTTAGTTATCAAAATTTGTAGATCTTTACTAAATACCTGGTATTTCCAGAAATTTAAAATGCATTGTTTGTTCCATAGATATAAAGATAAGTATGGATTACATAATAATTGTTACTTTGAATATACTTCACCAAATTGCAAGTGTTACTTAATATGTATTAAAAGTTTTAAAAAACGATGTTTCTATTTCCATCTTTCTCACTGTACTTTACTCAACCTAATTTAATAGAAAATACGTTAATAACATTTATTTTAATTTTATGATTATTTCTGGTCCGTAATGTAGGCGGGGATTGAATCCTCACATCAAAGAGAGGGTTAATTTAATTTTGCTAGTCTCTAAAGATTATTAGTGGTTTGCATTGAACTATATTAGTTCTTTATATTTTCACCTCATCTTCCATTTTCTTCCGAAAACAAAGAAATGATAAAACTAAGTAATAAAATTTGTAATTTTGCAATATTGAATATGCATACTTGCATATTCTTTTTGGCAAGAAACGTAAAAAGTAGTTAAACCTTATTTTTCTGACAAAAACGAATAATACAATAGTTACAAAAAAATGGCAAATAATTAAAATAAAACCGTTCCAATTAATAGGAAAAACATAAAAATATCCCATAAGGAAAACGGTGTTTAAATTGTAAGGAGATACATGGTTTAAGTACTTGCAATAAGTTAAGATTAACCACATTGACTTTATAAGGCAGAAAAATAGTCTAAGGATGTATTATTTCTAGTGTAAAGTATAATTACCACGTCCTTAATTTAATTCAACCAAAAGTATTTCATTCTAAATAGAAGACAGAGATAACTTCATTGTTTTAGACCAAAAGTAGTGTCTAAAAGGATATTATTGCTAATTAAATTGCCAACTTTCCTTGCAGGACAATAAATGAGAGTTGTTACAATAGATGCAAAAATAAATATTTTCTAAAACGTTGAAAAACCCAAGGTCCTCCAAAAGATTGAAAGCAAAAGTATGCACATCCTCATTATCTTTTTTCTTCAGGTTAATAAACAAATATTTTTATTAGTGTAGTTTTTGGAAGTTAATAATTTGTCTACTAACGATTTCATCATTGTGGTTGGTGACGCGTAGTCACATCTTCATTTTGATGTGTACATATTAAACGACTGACTTCAATGAGTTGGTAAGCGTAACAAACGTAGAAGAATAATAAAGTTTCTTGGTTAGTAGACGACATCATTGTGACAGCGCCACTGTTCGCAAAGATTGATGAGGCCGCCTGATTTTCTGTCAGGGTTATCTCCCTTAGCCCAATGGTTACATATGGTATACCATAAGTTACTTCGGATGTATGTTTGTACCTATCCGCCATAGTGAAAACCCAGTTATACCGTTATGCACTCGGTCCCTGCCTATAGACACCTAGTCCAGGATGCACCACATGGAAGAGGAACAGTCATGAATATCACCATAATTGGAAATTGAGACTTTATGAGCATTATTCAAATATCCAGGATCATTGGTATCCCAACCAAAGATTTCGCAGTTCAAAATTAAAATAAATATAAGCCTTTTCATTGATTTTTTGCCTTAACCAATATAAAAAATTGTTAAGAACAATGTAAATATATACTAATTAAAAAGGCTAAACTCTATTTATGCGTAATTAAAAAACTCTTGAAACATATGTTTGACGATTTTCACAAAACTTGTGTCACAATGCAATTTTAATTCATTAATTAATCACATTCTTTATACATATTTTTCAAAATGCAATTGCGTCGTGGTTGTAAACAACACATAAACAAAATACCGATATCAAAGAATAATAATTTTATCATATACAATAAAGCGTAGAGATTGCATAAATAAATGGAATCACAATCACTGCAATATTGTGTGGGTGTGTTACACGATAGATAAAAAACAAATTTTTTTACACAAAAATGTGCCCCTAATCACAGACGCTTTGTGATACTACAAAAATGACCCAAAGATTTGCCGAATTTGATTGACTTAATTATTGTTGTTGGTAGTATTTGGAAGTTGGGAAGAACCGAATAACCGAAAGGTATCCGAAAACCATCCAGTTACATTTGTCGATGCTGCTGGACTACGTAACGTATTGTTAACGTCACCTAGTGCAAAACAAACAAACAAATATTGATTAATCGATTGTGTTTGAGTTTAGTGCAGTGTGGTTGGTGATGTGGGGGTTAACTCTTCATTATTTTTCATATTTATGAACCATATAAACGATCGACTTCGACAGCTTGATAAGCGTAACAAATATAGAGGAATAACAAGGTTTCTTGGCTGGTAGACAGCATCCTAGTGACGTCGCCACTGTTCACAAATATTAACGAGCCTGCTTGATTTTTTGTTAGGGTTATCTCCCTTAGCCAACAGATACATATGGTATACGTATACCTTAAGATACCTTTTAGATATCCTGGGTGTATGGTCGGACGCACTCGCTGTAGCGGAAGTCCAGTTATACCGCTGTGCACTCGGACCCTGCTGTTATTAGTCTAGATGCCTAGGGGCACCCAGTCGAGGTTGTACCAGGTGGAGGACGAACGGTTAGGAATATCACCATCATTGGAAATTGAGACTTGATAAGCATCACTCAAATCTTCAAGATCATTAACATCTTAATTGTATTTAAATAGTTGCATCTATCCATTCATTATGTAAAATAAAACATACATTTATACAAAAAACGACAAAAAATTAATTATTGTTTTGTCTCCATCATGACTGGAACCAAATTGGGCAGTAAAGGAGCGGAAATTTGGCAGCCTTGTCTCCTTACAAAATGAATGTTGGTAAGAAAACTTGAAGAGTAACCATTCTGGCAAACTGCAGTAAGCTAGACCACAAAAAATAGATATACCGAGATGGTTTAGCAGTACAACACTTGACTCGAACTTGATTGGGCATGAATTCGATCTCCACCAAAGGCCCGCTAAATACGAGCCCACGTTCAACTTTGCTAAAATGTCCACTCCTGAAAGATGCGTTTCTCGTAAAACATCAAATTGGTAAAAATTAAAAAAATGTTAAAAAATATATTTGAGACAACGTACTTCCAAGTTTGAATATATTTGACAACCCCTGATTTACAAACTTTCGACCTTGATCAGCTGCTATTGACCCAAACCTAAAAAA
Organism: Cardicola forsteri; assembly: GCA_025895645.1. Classification (NCBI taxonomy): domain Eukaryota; kingdom Metazoa; phylum Platyhelminthes; class Trematoda; order Strigeidida; family Aporocotylidae; genus Cardicola; species Cardicola forsteri. Next base: position 336,061 of record JAKXYG010001222.1, on the reverse strand, counting down.
ATAAATGACACATCAATATATATACATATGTATATATATATATATATATATATATATATATATATATATATATATATATATATATATATATATATATATATATATATATATATATATATATACATATGTATATATATATATATATGGTAAAAAATTAGGATACTTAAATTATGGAATACTTGTATTTGAAACTGACAAAACAGAAAGAATCGCCAATTTATCGCTATTTGATGACTTGATTTTAAAAATTATTAATTAGTAACACGGTAACCTTTTCATTAAAAACAGATAAAAACGCCTCTAATCGTTTCATAAACATTGCGATTGGCAAAGTGGTCATGTCCTAATTATTTCTATATTTGTACAGTATATTAAACCATTGATTATAATGGATTCTTTTGAGAGAATTGATGATTAATGCCCGTTGACGGATCTATAAGACTAATCGGGTACATAGGGTAAATTTATACCTTGAATGGTAGCACCCATACACTAAGCTGGAGTCCAGTAATAGCTCAGTTATAGCAGTGTGCACTCGGTATATGCTGTTATTGATCTAGATACTTATGGGTGTTTAATCCAGGATCCACCAAGTAGCGGAGGAACAATGAGAAATATCACCATCAAATGATGCTTGGGCAAAAACTGCACGCCCAAGGGAATCTAATTAGGAACCGTCGCAAACTTCAATCCACCAAAGTAAAATAGAGAGCCTACACCCAGAGCATTCCTTATCACTCTAAATCCGACACCACCACAAACTATACCAATACTAGATAGAGCCATTTCACACTATAGAATTCCATTTAACAAAAATTCAATCAAGTCTTGACATGGATATCATCATCATCGAGCAATGAAAATTCATTATTTCCCAATAGTTGGTAAACTGTAAAATGTCGTTCGTTTAAAAAATCAATAAAACGGCTGTCCATATTATATCAACCTAAAAAATTAGGGAATATACAACAACGTATTCTCAAGTGCAATTGAACATAGCTAAAAGCAACAACAGCCTACTTTTTGAAACTGTCTGCAATTTGAAGCCAATCGTCAACTTCGGGAAGTTTGCGTCCAGGATGCTGAGCCATCATAAGTGCCAGAGAATTCTCAAACGACGTGACGGAGTGTTGCGTCTATGAGACGAAATACATTTTTTGAACAAGAATAAAATAAAAAGGGAATATATTTGTATATATAATAAGTACAGGTTGACGTGCGCACATGCAAGCACTGTAATATAGCATTATGTTCTAGTTACTTATCTTAAACAAATCTAACTTTTACTAATGCATACCTTAGATAATACTTTAGCTATACACATCAAGTAACATCATTATTAATATTACTGTACATGTACTTATACATATTACTAAATAAAAAAATTGTTTTAAAATTATTTATACTAAATTTTTAATAAAATGGAGCAATGATTGACCAATCAAATGTTTGGTGCAAATTTCTTTGTTTACATATAGGTACATATTTTTTTCAAAAAAATAATATATTTTTTATAAATATATTAAAAATTGAAACAATTAAAATTTTTCACTTCGAAGTTTGAATAATATAGGCAGTTATTGTTTTTATTACAGTAAATTAAAAAAAAACCAACTTTTTTAAATGTAAAATTACTTTATTATTTTAAAAATGCTATATTTGTTTTATTTTTCTATTCTTTGAATGCTTTACGAGAAACGCATCTTTCAGCAGTGGACATTTTCGCACAGCCAAACGTGGGCCCGTTTCTTAGTACTGGTGGTGGGATTCAAACCTCAATGCCCACCGAGGTCCAGATTAAGCGCTGTATCGCTAGATGACCACCACGTAGTTTAAAGACAAAAATAAATTTTTATATGAATTCTTAATTGATTAGCTCCCCATTGTATATATATATATATATATATATATATATATATATATATATATATATATATATATAATTTTAATCCTGTTGGATGATACAAGCCTTGCTTAAAGGTAATAATGGGATTGAATAACAGGAGTCTTACTAGTGTAAACCAGATCGCATTTATTAGTAAAGAAACACGTGATAAAAATAAAACGTCAAATATTCTACGATATATCTGCACTTGTGCTTTTGTGTGTAAAAAAATTCATTATATTTCCTTTCCATCACAAGAGAAAATTTGGAGCCTATTAATCAACTTTCCCCACGTGCAGAGCATCACATTTTTATTTTTATTACAAAACCCTTTTGCTTTAAAATAAGCAAAAATAAGATAATGGTGCATATGTATCTATCTATCAAGTAAGTAACCAATCACAGTCAGTTGGTTAATTGACCTTTGGGTTTGGGCTATAAAAAAAATGATCACGACTTGTGAATCAATCCCAATGTATGATTGTTCATCATCGGGGATAAACATCCCCCACGGTTATTATCACTCAAGATAGTCCAAAAAAAAACCAAAACGTCTATAAAAACGTCAACTTTTGTAGTGTGTACTCAAAGAACGACACTTGAGGTGTGCTGACATTAAATGTTAATTACATCCCGAGTTAAACCCCTCCGATGATCTCTGTTGGCTGCATAGGATAAACAAACGGATACCCATTTAAATAATTCATCTGGACGAGGGGCTTAGCATAAATAAAGGGCCTGAGTTCGCATGCTACAATGTCTGTCCAAATTTTCCGTTGACTGCCTGGCCTTCTTTTCTATCCGGGTAATAGGTGAGCTTCCATAGCTATTCTGACTGGATGAGTGGGCGATAGACGTAAAACATGACCAATCCATTTTAATCGTCTTTCTTTTACTGTACTAGAGATACATTGCCAGTAAATGTTAAGTGACTTACAAATATCTGAGAATGATCGAAATATTTTACTAGTTATTAAATGAGTGCGTTCAATAGAAGATAACGAGCGAAACCATATGAATCTTAAACAGCTTTGCTCAAAAAGAACAAGCTTTTTTGCGTATCCGCTTGGGTGATAGTCTAAGTTTCGCATGCGTAAACAAGAATGGAACGCACTAAACTCTTATATATTCTAATCTTGGTTTGAATAGAAATATTACTTTTGTTCCATAAAGGTTTACTTAAACGCCCAAAGGCTGCAGCAGAGAGGCGAATACGACGCCGAATCTCTAAAGAGCTGGATCCTTTACTATCTATGACCGAGCCTAGGTACGTAAATTCATCAACCACAGGGAGTGGGCTACCATTAACAGTGATTGAATTTCTAAAGGGGATGTTAGCTAAAACCACTGTTTTTTTAATATTAAGATATAAACCGTATTGCTCTGAGGCTTTTTGAGTAAGTTCAACCGCATTTTGCAAATCTTCTTCGGTTTCTACCATAAGAACCGCATCGTCTGCATATTGAAGATCCGCTATCTTGCGACCATCATGAGTTACATATACAGCCCTCAAATGACCGAGACACTTCATCAAAGATGTCATCAACTACAAAATTGAAGAGCGTGGGTGCTAAAACACATTCTTGGCGAACACCTGAATTTATGTAGATTGCATCTGTTAAAGAATCACCATTCCGTATTACTGTGTTTGACGACGTGTATAACGATTTAATAATGTTAACAATCTTGGTAGGAATTCCTTTGGTAATGAGAAAATTCCACAGCAGATTGCGATCAACAGAATCAAAGGCGGCTGAATAATCTATAAATGCACAATATGTAGGCTGTTGGTATCGGGAACGAAGTTCTAACATTCTACGAACAGTATGGATTTGATCGACGCATCCCATCCCAGGACGAAATCCAGCCTGGTTGGCTCGTGTTCGACACTCTCGTTCACCACGGATCCTGCGTAAGATAATATTTGCCAACATTTTTGAAGCCCCGCAAAGTAAGCTGATTCCTCTATAATTAGCGGGGTTTGTAGTGTCTCCTTTCTTATGGATTGGGATTATAATAGCTTGTGTCCATGCTTCTGGAATTTTTTCTTCTTTCCAATGGAGTTTATCAAGGAGTATAAATCTTGTATAATATTTATCCCGCCATACTTAAAAACTTCTATTGGTATGCCATCTACTCCTGTAGCCTTCCCATCTTTCAGTTGATGGCATGCTAAGATAATTTCTTCGTGCGAGGGGGACTCTGTCGAAACTACGTATGGGAAATCGGGGGGTTGTGTATAGAGTTGATTGGAAACCTTCGCCGCTTCGTGTTTGATGGGATTAAGTAATTTCGCAAATTGTGATGTCCATTGATCTGCATAGATCGCCGATGAGCGTTGATTTTGGAAGGAATGTCCTTTGCATAGTTCATTGATCTTTTTGAATAAGGTTTGAGTATTGTTACGCATTGCAGCATCCTCTAATTCCTCAGCTACATGCAACCAATATTTCTCTTGATCATTATTGAAATTCGTTATATATTCCTGTATCTTCTTGTCTCCATCCAATTTTCTGTGCTGGTTTTTGTTCAAAAATTCATTTCGTAATACTTCTGTGGAGTTGGAAATCTGAAATGTTGATCGTATGTTGAGTTTCCTGGGTAATAGCCTAGAGGCCGCATTTAGTTTAGATGTGATTAAGTTCCAATTATGTTCTACTTTATTATTATAATTGATGAAATATGGGACGCATTTTTAATAGATTTATAGTCTGGGCGATTAAAGTGCTTTCGTTTGGATCGAAATTTAAGTGAGAGTGTGCACTTTAATAACGTGATCACTTCCATTTTTCGTTCCAGTACAGCAACCGTGGAATGCACGCACGTCTTTAATTGATGAAAACCAGTTACGAGAGACAAGAACATAGTCAATTTGAAAGCAACAATCTTGTCTCTTATACGTGGTTAAGTGACGTGGATGATGTTGGAACATTGTGTTAGTGACTATTAAGTCATGTTGTAACGCATAGGTACTAAGATAGGCACCGTTTGAGCAATTGCTATTGCTGGTCGTCCATTTGCCAACTGCTGAGCAGCAAGTAGCACTTAACCTAGCGTTAAAATCCCCCATTACCATTATAAAATTCGATTTGTTTTCTAAATTAGTTGTTGTGGCCGCCAATAGTTCATAAAATGTTTGTATTTCTGACTCTGTGTGACTTGATGTGGGAGCGTATACATTTACTATACCTAAAATTAAATTCCCAGTCTGAAAACGGGCGGTCATGATTCTAGAATTAATAGGGCACCAATCAATAAGAGCTTCCGTTGCACTTGAGGACGTAATGATCACAACACCATATTTGGCGGGTTCAAAAACATCACATTGAGAAGGCCAAAAGGTTGATCCTGAAGGTAATTTTATAGCACAAGTTCCTGAATGACGGGTTTCTTGAACACAGAATATTAACATTATGACGGTTAGACTCAGCAGCAACACAATCTTGCGCAGCCAGTGTCGACAATGAGCGCACGTTCCATGAGCCAACGTCAAGCGGACATTTTGGTTTTAATGGGCAAATCCTAGATTTAATAACCGGTGTATTATCGCGAGTAATATTCACAAAGCAGGCAGTAGCGTCGCGAGTCACATTCTGCCATGTTTGAGCTCTGAGAATGGTGTTTTTTTGAAATTGTTCATCAGTATCTACCCTGTTGACCACAGCCTTTAATTGATTTTTGTAAGAGTTTCGACCGCGAGTATATAGACCAGTTAGCCGCGGCTAGTCATCCTGGTAAGAAGACGAGAAATTTTTAAACCACCTTTTCTAGGCCCCTCTCCGAGTGGAGCAAGCAGTGCTGTCCCTAAATAGGGCTGCTTGGTGATAATACTCAGGGTGACACTGATAACCGTTGTCGCCTTCTTGTCAACGCGTTAACAACCTTAACGCCTGAGTATCCGTTTATTCCACGGCTGTTTATTTGGCACAGTCTTATTCACAACTAACCTTTATTGCTAAAGGTCATTCCACTATCCGCCACCTGTGAACGCGCTAAGTAGGGGTCGGTCTCCCCCCTTAGAAATGTGTGATTGTTAAATTATCAAACCTGTACCCAACTGATCAGAGGCTCATTTCCGTCACTAGCATTAAATACAAGACAAAAACGAATGAATGAATAATAATCTTTCAATTAAATACTGTCACTTCTAGTAGTCAGCTGTACAACAAACTCGATTGCCCTTACCAGACCAATTACAAACATGTACACACATACCGCATGATCGCCTGAATTCACAGTCTTGACAGAGTATCGATCAATAGGTTGTGCCTTTAGTGACGCTGAAGATGAATACGACTGACCTTGGATAGGTTTAGGATTCGAAACGGCGAATAGCTCGGATGGATCGAACTGACAGCGCCATATGGCAAAACAACGACTGGTCCGAAAACAGGTCATGTAGGGCGAATGGAAATCGGACAAACACGGGTCTGTATGAAACGGCAGAAGAAATGTTAAATTGAATTTATTGTCATTATTTTAACTAGGATGCTAGTGATCCTGAGGATTTGAGTAATGCTTATAAAGTCTCAATTTCCAGTGATGGTGATATTCCTGACTGTTTTCCTCCACCTGGTGCATCCTAGACTAGGTGCCTATATGCATCTAGACTAATAACAGCAGGGTCCGAGTGCACAGCGGTATAACTGGGCTTCCGCTACGGCGGGTGGGTGTGAACATACACCCAGGATACCTAAAAGGTATCTAAAGGTATACTTATACGATATGTAGCCCTTGGGCTAAGGGAGATAACCCTGACAAAAATCAGGCGGCCCCGTCAATCTTTGTCACAAGGATGCCGTCTACTAGCCAAGAAACTTTGTTATTCTTCCACGTTGACGTTACGCTTATCAAACCATCGAAATCGACCGTTTATATGTCGTATAAATATGGGAAATAATGAAGAGGTGACCACGTCACCAACCAAAATGAATTGATTATTTTAAATGTTTTGGAGAAAACACGCAGCGGATATTTTAGCGAAGATGAACGTGGGCTTGTGTTAGATGGGTCGGTGGTGGAGGTCGAACCTATGCCTAAGTTCGAGTCAAGAGCTGTACCGCTGGATCACCCCGGCATATGGTTCATTCTTTTACATGTGCACCATATGGAGGCGGTTAGTTAGGTTTGTAAATCCGGCGTCAAACCCCTCCCCTTATTCTTCCAAAAAATATTGTTTCGTCGTCCCAAGGAAGCGGTTTTCTAACTATGAAACCTCACTTATCTTCCCAAATTTAATTGGCATGCGACAACCTCTTCGCATAGGAATTGGGAATGCTATGGGAACCACCAATTTTTGTTGTTTGAAAAAAAATTATAAGCCCATTAACTCAATGGTTGATTTAAGGAATACATATATCTTAGGCTACCTTCGAACTACCCTAGGTGTGTATTAATCACAACGGAAGCCCAGTTATACTGCTGTGCATTTGGTCTCCGTTGTGTTAGTCTAGGTGCTAAGATGCACCTACTCTAGAATGCGCCATCTTAAGGTGACAGGAGAGGAGTTCACCATCATTAAAAATTTATTTAAATCCTCATAAATTATTAACATCCATACAAAATCGTTTTAAAATTACAAATTAGGATTAAAATAATAACTCACTGTAACCGGATGCGGAAAGTAAGAGAGATTTCAAATAGATGGCAAATTCTTGTCTAACCCAGGCATCTAGAATTGAACAAGCTGATGGAATAAAAATGGGAAAAGATCAACATTAAACATGGACAAATAAAAATGTTCATATTAAAAATAATAATAATATCACCAACATCATATCACAACATTCAGTTAATCAATAAATTGTTAACCTTTCCATTGTTTCTATATTCCTAGTATGCGTTCAAAAACCGAAAGTGTGGTGCACAGCCGTCAATAACATTGTGCCGTGGTGGTCCAGCGGTACATTGCTCGACTTGAACCAGGGTTTGAATCCCACCACCAACCCAAGTTCGGCTTTGCTAAAAATGTCCACTTCTGAAAGATAAGTTTCTCATAAAACATTCAAGGTAGTAAAAATAAATAATGATGAAAAGAATTGTCATTATTATCATCGGTCCCGATGATGGATCTACCCAATTGCCAAAATGAACATTACAATGTTTGGCTAATAAGAATTAGGTATAAAATGATTGGTTGAAATTTGGCCAATAATAATAAAACATTAAATGATTGGTGTAACAATCGACCAATCAAATGAAATTATGGCTTGTCAATTCTTAACACTTGAAAATGTTCCTCTTTCCGACAAAAACATCTATTCATGCCATTGGTATTTTTCCATTTTTTGATCTGCCCAATCCAGATTTGTTACCAAACGGTTTGCGTCACTCGTCCGTCACAAATGCATCTTGGCTCAACGATCGAAGATGTTGTTCACAGGCCAACGCATCGTCAGCAACATTATCATTATCATCGATCTCGACTTTGGATGGATCTACCCAATTGCCCACAAAATCCCTATCTAATTCTCTATCAAATTTAACAAATTATCGTGATCATCCATTGTCCGAATCTACGGGTTCGTTAGCCAGTCGAAACAAGACCGATAAAGTCCAAGTACGCTTGATCACCAGTTTATGAAATGCACGTTTACTTATCAACAACAACGATAACAACAAACGTTGGTAACACAAATGTCTCTTCATTCGTTCCAAGTTAATAAAGCATTTCGAACTCCTATGCAAAGAGGCTGTCGGATGCATAATTGAACTTGAAAAGGGGGGGCGATAAATTAACGTTCTTGGCTAAAATTTAGTTTCCTTGTAATGACGCCAGGCGATAATCTTCAGGAGACATCTCATCGGCCACGTATGGTAAATGGATACCTTGAGATACCTTTTAATCATCTTGGGTATATTCTACCACCCATTCATTGAATGGAAGTGTAGTATAAGCCCAGTTATACCGCTGTGTACTCGGTCCCTGATGTCTAGATGTCGAGAATGCACCATATAGAGGAGTAATATTCAGAAATATCACTATTATTGCATTGACAATTTATAAGCATTACTCAAATCCTCAAAATCATAAGCATTTATTGATTAATTTATATATCGTTTGGACAACTCCTTGTTTAGCTAATCAAACTAAAGAAGACATTCCTAATTGGATTAATACTTCATACACAAGAAAATAATAATGATGTTAATTTTAATAATTGTTTTAAGATGTTCATAACTGCTCTAGCTTCAAACATGTTAAAAGCATATGTGCTTAATATATTTAAGTAAAGTTACAAAAGCGAATCAATGATACTTTATTGATTTTGACACTGAATCGTGCAGTTAAAAGACCAACAAAATGAATACATCTCATAGCTTACGTCGTCCAAAAATTGTAATTAACAACAGTTAACAAAAAATAAATAAACCCAAACCACATTTCATCGTACAAGGAAATCGCATCAAAATGGTTTGTTCGTCAACCGACAATTGCTTCAACGCGTCCAAATCCATTTGGCACGGATCGTCCAACAGCCACCGATGTGATCCGCCATCACTGTCGTGCTGTCGAACGCCCAACCTCAACAACTGACATTTGGCTTCAAACCACAATTGGACCGTTTGGACAATGTGATCGATAAAAGACCGATCCAATCGGCTGAGTTGGATAGCACGACTGAGGTTAGTAGGCATGGCTCGAATATTAACTGTTGACGACGAACGATTCGGGGCTGGCGAAGGACAAAGTTTGATGATGGGCTGGGTGCGTTTGGACTAGGATACAATTAGAAATTAATGGCGATAATCCTGACTGTACCACTAATAATGATAATAATATTAATGACTTCTGGGATGCTAATGATCCTGAGGATTTGAATAATGCTTATAAAGTCTCAATTTCCAATGATGGTGATATTCCTGACTGTTCGTCCTCTACGTGGTGCAACCTGGACTGGATACCCCTAGGTATCTAGACTAATAACAGCAGGGACCGATTGCACAGATGTATATCTGGACTTTCCCTGGATTCCTTTACAGAGAATGGGTGATAGCATACATCCAAGATACCTAAAAGGTATCTCAAAGTAACTAATTATCATATGAAACCGTCAACCGGCGTTAACCCTAAAGAAGATCACCACCTCGTCAATTCCTGTAAACGTCGTTGTAAAGAAGCCTAGAAACATCATTTACCCTCCCACCCCCAAATTCAATTCGTATCTGAATACCTTTTTGTATAGGAATTCGAAAAGCTATTCAAACTTGGAATCAATAAAGAGGTGACACTGCCACCAACTCTTATCATGTTATGTTTAAGACTAGACTAAGTCGGCCTTGACAAGATTAGAAATGAAGCGACTTCGATGGTTTGATCAAGTTAACAAACGTAGAGGAATAACGAAGTTACTTGGCTAATAGATGGCATCCTTGTGACGGCGCCATTGTTGGCAAAATATTGCTAGAAACAGCAAGAGGTGTCCCATTTCATTAAACTACGGCAAAGAAGTGAAAGCAGCATGATTCTGATAAAGACATTCGCCGAAATCTGAACAAAATTGCAATCTTCTACATGCACAATCTTCAATGCCAAAAATTTAATGTACAGTCCTATAGAAGAATCCTGTTACTCCATGCTTTTAAATAAATAATCTACCTTTCCCAACGGCTACCTTTTAAGTACCCAGGGGTGTAAGCTTGAACTTACCCACCAAAGAGAAAGGCAGTTATGAGTCTAGATGCGTATAGGTATCAAACACAAAACACAACATACATTACTAAACGCCTTGTCGGCGTTCACATTCGCTTTCCCGATATCTGTCGTCGATCGTTTGAATTGATGATGCTGTTTGTCGCACATCCCGGCCAAGTTGGGAAAATACGTTTGGAAGGCATCGGGAATTGCGTCGAGAAAAGGCAAGGCCGTTACAATAACTTCGCTCAATTGTTTATGACTGCGTATTAGGGGGTTGGTTGTTCCAGCAATGAAACCACGCACGCACCTGTCGGTAATTACCGAGTGCGATTTGGAATGATGATTGACTACATTCCAATCGGATATATCCAACTGGGTTGTTTCCAACAGAACGTCAAGGAATCCTAGCGATATGTACAATGGGCAGATGTAGGACTAAAAGTATGAAAAAAATGTTAATAAAGTATCATTGTTAAAGTTACTACAGGCGTATTTGTGTTTGCATTCAGATCGTAACCCGTAGGAGATGCACTGTAAGAAGGTACAAGTAAATGGTTGAACTCTATAAGCACTACTTATAAGTAGTACTAATTGTGATAATAACTCAACTTGAACAGAACGAGGGAATGGATAAAAAATAAACTTTTATATTTACATAACCTCTTTTTACATTTAAAATACTTTAAAAACACCGGCGATGAAAAACATCCACTATATTATCAATCTTGGGAGTGAAACGTGAAAGCGAACAGACGAGATTGATAAGATGGTGGATCTTTTTCATCGCCAGTGTCTTAGAAGTATTTTAAATTAAATGGCGCAATCACATTTCAAATAATGAGAACTGACTCTCGTTCACTACATAACATCACTACAATTAGACGAAGAAAATTACTTAATCAAATTCTACGCTTACCACCTTACCTTATGATGTCACCACTGTTCGCAAAGATTGACGCGGCCACCTGATATTTTGTCAGGGTTATACCTAGGGGCACCTAGTCCTGGATGCACCAAGTGGAGGACGAATAGTGAGGAATATTGCCATCATTGGAAATTGAGACTGCATAAGCACTAATCAAATCCTCGTGGCTCATTAGCATCCAAACACGTCTTTCTAACACATCACAAAGTGAAACATTTCATCAACAAGAGAACAGATATTACACATGATCTTAGCTCAGAGAGCAAAAAAGCGAAGTGTTCTGGCGGTACATTGATCAACTTGGACCTGGGTGGGCATGGGTTCAAATCCCACCACCGGCACTAAATGCGGTCCCACGTTCGGCTTCACTCAAATGTCCACTACTGAAAAATGTGTTTCCCGTAAAACATTTAAAGTAGTAAAAATAAATAATTAAATAAATAAGAGCTCCATTCTCACCCACACAACGTTCATATACATGTGAAAAAAATAAAACCATCAAATATCGATATTTTAATCATCCTGCATACCAATAAATCATTATTTCAAATGAGATCATGTGAACTAATCAATTAATCAATAAACCTCTGAAATATGTCAGCTCAAACAAACCTTATTTTCTATAACGTGTCGGACAATATTCATGCATGACTAAAAATTTTACATGTTATTTTGCTGTTATCAACTTCAAATTAACTAATTTTCTTTTTTTCTAATTATGAAAATTGAATATTTTTAATAAAAAATGTACGTAAAAAAATCATGAACATTTTGCCATAATAAAACTATCATTTCGTTTGCTAGTTCAGTCTACATCAAGTCCTAATTGTTTTAAACTCTTTACGCTACATACTTATTTTAAGTGTTTGGTTTTATAAATATATGCATTATTTATTTATTTATTTTATGTTTATTACTTTGAATGGTTTACGAGAACCATCTTTCAACAGTGGACATTTTAGCGAAGCCGAACGTGGGCCCGCATTTTAGTGCCGGTGATGGGATTCGAGCCCATGTCCACTGAGGTCCGAATTCGAGCGCTGTACTGCTAGATTTATTACATTTCTTATTTTCTTTATCATTTTTAATAATTAGAATTACAATAATGAGGTTGTACAATTTAACGTGGTAAATATTTAAAACAAACTAAAAATTTCAAACTGTTTTTGTTCAATTTTTTATACAATAAATTATTTTAAATTTTGTATATAATAATTTTTTTTAAATAAATCATTTTATTATAAATTAACGTTATCGGGCACATAATTCTTTGTTTATGTACACACTCACATTTTACTACAGAAATAATTATTTTGTTTAAAGCTATAATTGCATAATTATTTTACTTAGTTTGTTTAAATTTTACATAAATTTTATTTATAATTGACGTTAAGTTTTCATTTGAATACTATTCATTCGATAACCACAAAACAAATATTTTCGCTGTGTAAAAATTAATTAATCGATTCATTATAATTAATAAAGGTGTAAATTATTGCAGAATAACCAATATGATAAACTTCAATACGATCAATTGAAATGAAAATAAAAAGTTTCAAATCTATTGACAGTTGCTCATAACCCTTATATATATATATATATATATATATATATATTTATTTATTTATTTTTTTTATTTTATGTTTTTAATCCTGACGAATTCAAAAATACTTATAAAGCCTCAATTTCCAATCATGGTAGTATTATTAACTTTATATCAACGTGACGTATTCCTGGACAAAGTACACCGAAATAACTAGACTAATACAGCAGAAACCGAGTGCACATTAGGCTATTTCTTTGGCGGGTGGATACAAATATACACCTAGAATGCATAAAAGGTATCTCAACGTATATATTTATACTATTTGTAGCCTGTGGCCTGCAAGATATAGGCGTTATCGCCAATCTTTACAAACAGTAGCGCCGTCACTAGTTTGCTGTCTATTAGCCAAAATACTTCGTTATTCCCCTACGTTTGTTATGCATACAAAGCATAATAGAAAGATAACTACATGACCAAACAAATGTTGGTAGCAGAGCAACCTCTTTATTAGTTCCAAGTTCGCCTAGCATCCCCAATTCCTATACGACAAGGTTGTCAGATGCGAATTGAACTTGAGATGACAAATAAAGCTACTTGGCTCGATGACCGTTTCCTTGTTCACAGGAATTGGCAAAATGATCTTTATTGGGGGGGGGGAATGAGGCTGGATGCTGGTTGACGGATCCACAAACCCAACCGGTTACATAAGGTAAATGGATACCCTGAGAGATCGTGGGTGTATATTAGCATCTATTCACTGAGCGAGAGTTCAGTGTAAGACCAGTTAAACGGCTGTGCAATCGGTCCTTGCTGTTATTAGTCGAGAATGCATATAGACACATAGTCCAAGAAGAAGAACAGTCAGTAATATCAACAACAACAAAATATATATATATATATATATATATAATCCATAGAGTAGCTCACAGATGTAAATAGGTTGAGAGGAAAGCCCCAGGAGTCGACCGGAAATGGCGATACAAAATCGGCGGTAAGCGGCAGTCGTTCCCAATAGTGTCGCACCGAAACTATCGATGTGTTCGAAGCACGCAGCTTGAAATTGGCGTTTCGACTATTTTCATCATCGGTGTCGTCAACAGCGTTGTCACCGTCATAAGTAGTCGACGATTTCGAAACTGTTCGACCATCGCCCGAATCCCAAAACAATTCACTTGCTGTCCGACGATTGGTAATATGATCTAAATATTTATCCCAATTTTTTTTTTACTACTTCGAATATTTTACAAGAAATATGCATTTCAGTAGTGGGGACATTTTAGCGAAGCCCAACGTCGGCCCATATCTAGTTGGTTGGTGGTACCATTAGAGACTCGATTGTCAAATATGGAAATAATGAAGCGTTGTCAACAACATCATTTCAGTCGTTGAACAAGATGGTGAATTCGATACAGTTTACGAATGTTCACTCATGTCCGGCGTAACCTAATAGTTACGTGCTGCACAAGAATGCCAATGATCCTAAGGATTTAAGCAATGCTTATAAAGTCTCAATTTCCAATGATGATCATATTCCTGACTTCACGTCGTGCATCCTGAACTACGTGCCCATATGCATCCAGACTAATAACAGCCGGGACCGAGTGCACAGCGATATAACTGAGCTCCCACTAAGGCGGATGGGTACGAGTATAGATCCAGGATACTTAAAAGTTATCTTAAGTTATAAATATACCATATGTAGCCCTTGGGCTAAGGGAGATAACCCTGACACAAATCAGTCGAAATCGTCAATCTTTGTGAACAGTAGCGACGTCACAAGAATGCTGTTCACCGGCCAATAAACTTTGTTATTCTTCTATGTTTGTCTACACTTGCCAAGCCATCGGTAGTCGATCGTGTTACATGCCGTATAAATATGGAAAATAATGAAGAGGTGACCACGTTACCACCTAAAATGTGCTGCACTCAAACTTGGGAGGTCATAGACTCAAGTGCCACTGCCAGTGTTAAATGCGGGCTTCGTTCGACTTCGTTAAAATGCCCACTTGCCGAAACATGGTTCCAGTTAAGCTAATGATCCTGAGGATTTAAGCAATGGTTACAAAATTTCAAATTCCATTAATGGTACTATTCCTAACTGTTCCTCCTCCTCCACATGGTGCACCATGGACTAAATGCCAACGGGCATATAGACTAATAACAGCAGAGACCGAATGCACAGCCGCATAACTGGAATTTCACTGGATTCTCGTTCAGTGAATGACTGCTAGAAAACGCCCAATATGCTTAAAAGGTATCTCAAGGTATCTATTTATTATATTAAGGGAGATAACCCTGACAAAAAATCAGGCGGCCTCGTCAATCTTTGCGAACAGTGGCGACGTCACAAGGATGCCGTCTACCAGCCAAGAAACTTTGTTATTCTTCCACGTTTGTCTACGCTTGTCAAGCCATCGAAATCGATCGTTCTATATGTCGTATAAATATGGGAAATAATGAAGAGGTGACCACGTCACCAACCAAAATGAATGAAAATGAATATTTATTATATGTAGCCGATCTATCAACTAGCGTCAACATCGAAGAGGATCGCCTCGTTAATTTCTGTGAACACTGGCGTCGTCACCAGGAAGCGGTGTTCTAACCAAGAAAGTTCAATTATCTGCCCAAGTTTAAATCGCACCCGACAACCTCTTCGTATAAGAATGCTATGCGAAGTTGAATTAATAAAGAAGTGGCTCTACCACCAATTTATGTTATGTTATTCGAGTTGCAACAACGAAATTTCATGTTATCGTTAGTGTTTCCATTCAATATAAGTTATTGCTTCACGAACAGCATGTTTTCGTAGCTGTAAACACTCGGCACAATGACTGTCTATTGTCAATAGACCTATATGAAAATCAGTTTCACTAGTATTACTCAATTGTGCTTTATATAAGCTCACACAAGGATAGGCATAACCTGTAAACACAACACATTGTATTCAAATACACATCATAATAATGTTGTACTCTTCAACAAAATATGAATGCCCCGCAATCCATGTTACCAACTTATTTATTCATTTACTCAACATTTAGAAAATTGATATCTATTGAACGAAATATAAGACCTAGAAAAATGTATTACACAAGATTGTTAAAACAAATGATACAGTTGAAAAAAGTGACTTACATTCTTCACAAGTTGATTCAACTCCAGTATGCAAATTGTCCTAAAACAACACAAAATAAATATGAAGCTAACAAAAAAATCAGTTTATTTTCTCCAATAAAAGTGTGAATCACTTTTAAACAATAACGAAAACTGTTATTTGATTGAATCTTTAAATAAACCAGTCAGATTAATCATCACTCACACCTACACTTCTTGTAGATTAACATAAGCGCACGTAGACAATTTGATCAATTAGTTTATGGTAAATACTACGATTCAGTTATACAATGCTTCTTTATACTGTTAAAACCTGAACTCTTACCAATTCAGGGATCGCCAAACTTAGTAAATTTAAAGAAAGATACCTCAGATGCATTTGATCCTCGATCACTGGCGTCGAGACCACAAGGATTTCGCTAATTATCCAATAAAATACTAATGCAGTCCCACGTTATAGTAACTTTAGCTTACCCTAACATCGATTGGAATAAAATGAAAGGTACTTAAAAACTTATTAACATGGATGCTATTCGGAATAATATTCATCCCTTCAATTCATGTAAACACATTGCCTCATCAATTCATGTAAACACATTATCGAGAAAAAACGGAATTTTAGCCAAGAACCTTAATTTATCCCAAGTTCAATTATGCATCAGACAGCCTCTTTGCGTAGGAGTTCGAAATGCTATATTAACTTGCAACGAATGAAGAGATATGTGCTACCAACGTTTGTTGTTGATAAGTAAACGTGCATTTCATAAACTGGTGATCAAGCGTACTTGGACTTTATCGGTCTTGTTTCGACTGGCTAACGAACCCGTAGATTCGGACAATGGATGATCACGATAATTTGTTAAACTTGATAGAGAATTAGATAGGGATTTTGTGGGCAATTGGGTAGATCCATCCAAAGTCGAGATCGATGATAATGATAATGTCGCTGACGATGCGTTGGCCTGTGAACAACATCTTCGATCGTTGAGCCAAGATGCATTTGTGACGGACGAGTGACGCAAACCGTTTGGTAACAAATCTGGATTGGGCAGATCAAAAAATGGAAAAATACCAATGGCATGAATAGATGTTTTTGTCGGAAAGAGGAACATTTTCAAGTGTTAAGAATTGACAAGCCATAATTTCATTTGATTGGTCGATTGTTACACCAATCATTTAATGTTTTATTATTATTGGCCAAATTTCAACCAATCATTTTATACCTAATTCTTATTAGCCAAACATTGTAATGTTCATTTTGGCAATTGGGTAGATTCATCATCGGGACCGATGATGATAATGATAATTCTTTTCATTATTATTTATTTTTACTACCTTGAATGTTTTATGAGAAACTTATCTTTCAGAAGTGGACATTTTTAGCAAAGCCGAACGTGGGTTGGTGGTGGGATTCAAACCCTGGTTCAAGTCGAGCAATGTACCGCTGGACCACCACGGCACAATGTTATTGACGGCTGTGCACCACACGTTCGATTTCTGAACGACATTTTAATTACAATTATTAACATCCCAGTATAGTTAATTACCTACTAAAACCTGAGTAAATTGGAAATATTAATTAGTTTCTAAATGTTCACTTAGAACAAAAGGAGGAGTACTAAATAAATAAAATAATTACCTTTTAAATATTTCCACATTTTCTGAATGTCACCAGCGATCAACTATCTTTTAGTCTTAAGAAAACACTTTGAAAACTCCAGGGTTAACTTTATCAGGCAGAAGGCTATATATATATATAGGGTATACTAATAATCCTGAGGATTTCAATAATACTTATAAAGTCTCAATTTCTAATGCTAATGGTATTCCTAACTGTTCTCATAGACATCTAGACTAATACCAGCAGAGACCAAGTGCACAACGGTATAACTGGGATTCCGCTTTGGTGAATGGATGCAAGCATACACTTATAGTATTTAAGAGGTATATGTATACTATATGTAGCTGGTTGGGCTTGTGGATCCGTCAACTGACGTCAACACCCTCCCCCCCCCATTCCTCCAAAAAAAGATCTTGTCAACACTGACGTCGCCGCAAGTAAGCGGTCTCCTAGCCAAAAAAAATCATTTATCCCCTCCCCACGAAGTTCAATTCACATCCGATAACCTCTTCGGATAGATATTTGGGATATTATGCGAACTTGAAACTCATAAATAGGTGATTCTACCACCAACTTTGGTTATTGTTGTTCTTAATAAAAAAAATCGGCATTACCTGGAATCAAACTGATCAAAGTAAGAATCCAATTGGATATTTGACCAGCCGATTCACCGCTGAAAAGAATTCGTCTTTCGAGAAAGAGCAACTTGAACAAACACAATGCGTCGCGTTTATATACTCGAACAAAATTGGCTGCACTCAAATTGAAATACAGTGCATCTAGAAATTACAATAGAAAGAAAAAGCTTTTTTTTCAAGGATACAATTTTTGCAAATAAAAAACATATTAATGACATCAATATCAAACTAATTCATCTTGACTGGTGACGTGGTTACCTCTTCATTAATTTCCATATTTATACGACACGGCAAACGATCGACTATCGATGAGATGATAAACGTAACAAACACAGAGGAATAATAAAGTTTCTTAACTAGTGGATGGCATCTTTGTGACGTCGCCATTGTTCACAAAGATCGACGAAGCTACCTGATTTTTCGTCACGCTTATCTACCTTAGCCCAATGATCACATACGGTATATGTATACCTTAAGATACCTTTTAAGTATCCTGGGTGTATGTTCGCATCCACCCACCATAACGGAAGCCCAGTTATACCGCTATGCACTCAAACCATGTTGTTATTAGTTTAATGAGTAATGCTTATGCAGTTTCAATTTCCAATAATGGTGATATTCCTGACTGTTCATCCTCCACGTGGTGCATCCTGGACTAAGTGCACCTAGGCATCTAGATTAATAACAGCAGAGTCCGAGTGCACAGCGGTATAATTGGGCTTTCGCTACAGAGTGTGAGTGCAAACATGCACCCAAGATACTTAAAAAGTATCGTAAGGTATACGTATAACATATATATTGGATTAAGGGAAATAACGTTGACCATCTTTGCGAACCGTGGCGACATCACAAGGATGCCGTCTACCAGTCAAGGAACTTTGTTATTCTTCCACGTTTGTTACGCTCATTAAGCCATTGAAGTCGATATGAAGTCGATAAATATGGGAAATAATGAAGGTGACCACGTCACCAACCGAATTAAAAAAATTAATGTATTTTAAGAACAAAAAAAATCTTCCATTTTAACAGTTTAACAAAAAACAGGAGTTTAATTTACAACACTCCAGTTTAATTGCGCTTAATAATAATAATAATGTTATCAATCTTTCCTTAAATCATACACATCAGCTATTCCAACTTAAAGATTGAAATGCTATAGAAACATTAATAAAAAGAAAGTTGAGTAGCACTTGTCAATACATCGGTAAACAGACGTTGTATTCTAAATGTATTATCAATGAAATACATTTTCACAATAAAATAGTATTTTAACCGTTTTCAAATTTGCAGTTTTTATATCAGAGTGCTAATATTCCTGACAATTTCAATATTAATTATGAAATCTCAATTTCCACCAACGGTAATATTTATAATTATATACTCCTACGGTGTATCATTAATCTAAACTACACTAATCAAAGACAGAGTGCACAATAATATGAAATTTTCCTTCAGCTTACAAGTACAAACATAAACCCTGTGTACGTAAAAGTACAGTACATGTATAGCATAAGTAACTATATAACTAATAAGGTGATAATGCTAACACGGATCGAAAATTGAGTGCACAATAAATTTCTGCCTTGCCGAATGAGTGCAAGCATAAACCAAGAATATCCTAAAGTATACGATTTCCATTTGTAGCCGTTGTACTAAGAAAGACAACCCTAACAGTAGCACCGGTACAGGTATAAAGTCTATTAACCAAAATATTTCGTCACGTTGTTACGTTACCAACTATTGTCTATTTTCTAAAGTTACGTCAATTGCACTCTATTCTTTATAAAATTGTATATAGAAAAAATCAAATCAACTATTCATTCTTACTAGTTATTGGGAAATTAAGACTATTTTTATTTAAACACATTAATCCTTCTCCTACTTCAAGTTGATTAGTTTGCTCATATAAAGTAAGTATAACAATTACATTAATTATTATAATATCGCAATAGTAATAAGTACAAATGGGTATATACATACACACACATATATATATATATATATATATATATATATATATATATATATATATATATATAACAAACCTTCATATCTAATGGAATCTTGAAATACTTCATCAACCAAATTATTTAGTAATTTATATGACTTTTCCAAAGTTTTTATACTAAAACCTTCATTGACAAATAAGGATTCAATAATCTTGGTCATATGATGCGAAATAAAACTAAACAAGGGCTAAAATAAAAAAATGTAAAACAATAAAAAAACTTTGTTTAAATTAATCACCCAATAAGAAAATTGTTATCTGATAAATTTATTTATTGATTAAAAATATGCCAACTTCCACCCTGCAATTCTCTATAAAAATAGTTAAATATTAAATCTTAAAATTAAGAATAATATTCAGTTATACTTAATTAAAACATTACGTTTTTCATTAATTTATTTAAGGTTTATACCAAAAGTTATAAATAATACCTTCTTAAAAATCTGTTATACAATTGACACAATCATAAATACCAAACATTTCACACTAAATACATACTTTACAACAGAAAAAAGTATTAATTTTTTTGAATAGCTAAAATTTATACAAAATTTCAAACGGATAATGTTTATTAACCTACAAATTTCGTTCCTATCCTTTAAACAAAAAACAAAATTTTTATTGCTCTAAACTAAAAAATATAATAAATAATACAATTATCATAATGACTACATTAGACAAACATCTTTAAATTAATACATTTTTAAATAACCAATTAATTGAACAAACTTACACATGTTAATAAAACAACCAAACTTTTCTGTACAGTATTACGTGTTATTTCCTCATCTTTTTGAATAAATGACTAAACAAAAAATTTAATTTAATAAATGTAAATAAAAATAAATAAATGTAAAATGTAGATATGTAACAGAAATGAGTTTATATAATTAATATCAATTGTAAACGAATAATATTGAATAATGTACACTGAAAATTAAATCAAATACATTACAAACCTCTACTAAAAGCTAAAAAGTACTCTTATTAAATATAAAAACTTTTCTCAGCAACTATGCTAAAATAATAGATATTACAGGGTAATATATATTAATACATGTTACAGGTTGTTTCACGAGTTAAATAGGAGTTTAACTCTTTTTAATCCTCGGTTCAAATGTTGTCGCAAACTTTCAGAGGGAAGTATGAAATGGATGGTGAGGTAAAGGGGATTAGTTACAGAAAACATTTTGAGGTTAAAACAAAATCAAGGTAGATAGTAGAAGTTAAAAATTATCAAATATATATATATAAATATAAAATAACAATAATCAAACAAGTTACGTATTAGAATGCAAAAACACTGCAATAATCTTCAAAAAAAAAGAAAAGAGAAAAGGATAAATAACGCTCCAATAGACGTGTCGTGACGGGCGCCTCACTTCGCGAGTGATAATAAATTGTAAAAAATATATATAACCAGTTGCAATCACTTGTACATATTACATACCCTACCTAAGCACTTTAAAATATACATGTATATGTGTACAAAAAAAATTGTTTGGAATTTACTTACAGATGAATCAGCTTGGCGAAAGCAAGCGACACCATAAACAGTGTCATCTTTATTTTCAACAGAAGGTAATGTAAAATATATATAATCTTTAAATAAATATTATTAAAAATACCTTTTATATAATTATGAGCACCATCTGGTAGTGCTAAAGAGGGTAAATGCTTCCATTCATCAGGTAATATTACACTTTCATCATCTCTATTACCAGAAAATACAGGATAAACCAGCTCAACCTTAAAATAAACTATTATTTTATTTCAACTCACAATCGAACCTTTGCGATGATGAAATCCAACCGAAAATATATGAAGTACAATTTGCATGTTCAAGGTCACATATTCATTTGAACCACCTACCCACTAATATAAAAAACACTGTTGCTTACAGTAAACAAATATACATATATTAATTTTTTTAATAAAACATTAATTATTTATTAAAAATTAATTTAGTTTTTATTTGTTAAACCGATTAACACAATTAAAATTTTATAAAACAATGTAAATATTAAATTTAATATTTTAAAAGATCAGGTGTCAATTATATTATTCTTCTTTTTTTAACATTAAATGCAATATATTGTTTTTTGATATTTTTTTGTATGTTGTCTGAATTTTGCATTGCACATTTTTCTTATGCCTTCAATATTTTTATTATATATTTTTGTTATATTTAACTGTTGAGTAAATCAGGAAGGTATACTAGGTGCGTGGGAAAACAACCTTTTAGTTCTCGATTTTTAATGTGTTTAAAAATTAAAAAGAAAAAAAAAGAAAATAGTCAGGTGCAAAAGTAATAATAAAATAAAAACTAAAGAACAGTTGGAACGATAGGCTAAATCAAGAAGGCGAGTAAATGCTCATTATAATTATACTTAAAAAATTTAACCCTTTATGAATTACCTATGTAACTAAAAAAACCTGTTCTATGTTGTAACAGTTCTATGTTTAAAAATATGCTTTTTAGAACTTGTTAAGATTTTCGGCTTATAAATCTTACTACACTGTCTCTTAAAGTTAATATAGTCAATGTCGAAGTTATGTAAGATACAATTTGATCCGAATAGCTAATAAAGCTACATACGGACAAACATATGCAGCATTTATTAAAAAAACACAGTATTCTAGTTTTAACAAACTTGTTACATTCATGCCGTCAATAAAATAAAGATAAAGATTTAAATTGTACAACAAACAAATAAATTTGACTAAAATTATTATACGTAATATACTAAATTTTTAAATTATAGCAATAAAACACAAAAAATAAACAAAATGTAACATGCAATTTAATTAAAATGGACGGTAAACAAATAAGTAACTTGTGATTCAAAAATTACTTAAATTGAGTAGGATATGTGTTTTGTCTTAAAATTATTAAAACTAAAAATAAAACGTCAGTTACGTAGAAACTATCTATAATCCAGCATTCATTTGTTTTTTCCTTATCTGATTCTAAGTTAGATGTTATTATTAACCTGGCTAAAGAGTTAACAGCCAGTAATTTAGCACTAAAAAGGTCTGTAGAGGATCTTCAGAGCCCACAATGCTCAATTATCACTAGTTCTATTATTATCAAGCTTATCTCAGTAGCAAACAATAATTCCTTTCCCAGCTACCAATACTGTTTTGCGTCTTTCCCAACAAGAGATTTTATCAGCAACTAAGCAACACATGGTTGATAAAAAAAGGGAAAACAATGTTATAGTAAAAAGCATTACCAAGTTTGGGTTAAACTATAAAGAAGTAATTACTGACGATATTAATGCCTGTCACCCATCTCCTGTAAGTACTAAGGTAACACGCATAACATGTAAACGACCCCATATTTCCCTCATAATTGTTACTTACGATTCCACCAATACGGTAGCCGAGATTTTTGGTGCTTGGTTTTCGGTGCGTTCTTGTTTCCAGAAGTTCCGATTACATAAAAGTCATTCAACTGCACACAGAAATAAGTCATTTTAATTATACGTGTCCCAAACTGTTTTCTATCTCTTTAGTCAATTTAATCCCTATTAGATTAGACATTAACTCTCTCAACACCTCGGAGTCAGCCCCGTTCGTCCATAAATTAAGCAAACCTGCCATATTATTTTCTTATACCTAATTTAAAATATTCTTTATACCAATGTTTTTAGTTTGTTCAACAAACTTGATAAAATTAAAGCGTTAATTGTCCATGATCACCCCCAACATTCTAAGGTTTTTACAAACTTGGCTTTCAGATAACATTCTGGGTAGTGAAATTGCTATTTCTAACTACAATCTCATTCGACATGATTTTAATAGAGGTAAATCTGGTGCATATCTGATTTATGTTAAGATGGACATTAACTTCTTTTAGGGAACGAGCAGGGTACGACTTTCTACATTTTGCAGTCAATTTTTCGTTACTTTATAGGCCTCTTTTTCCCACTAAAAAGTTAATAAGGCTTTGTTTACAGAATTAAAACATGTTTATTCTGCCTTCTACAAACATTCTATTATCCTTGGCGATTTTAACAACCCTTCGATAAATTAGAACTTATTGTCTATTTCTACTAATTCTTTTAATACTTTGTTCCTTAAATTTAGTATTGATTATGTTTATACTTAGCATGTTAGTGCTCCTACCAAATTCCGATTTGAATGTTCGCCCTCGTGCTTAGATATTATCTTCTCCAATTCCCCCTTTTCAATTGATTGTGTTAAACACTTGCTTCCCCTCGGGACAAATAAGCACTCTCTCTTTACTGCAGATAATTATCTATCAACCTGGTACCTAAGCCCAAAATCAAGTCAATTCCTAACTTCCGTGGAGTAGTGGTTTCTGGTCTACATTATTTTTGTATTTAAGTAAAATGGAACTTCTCGGTTGAGAATAGCGTTGATACTCAATATTCTCGTTTTACTCAAATTATTAACAAAGGTATTAACAAATTTATTTTCTTTAGCAACTGTTGCTGTTGGAATAGAATGTCTAAAATTATTATTATTAATTTTTATTTCAATTGTAATTTTTATATTATTATACATTTAAACAACTTTGTTTTGAAGCGTCTTTTTTGTATTTGTATTTATCATACAGTCAAACATATGATCATCAGAAGAGTAACTCAGTTTTGTCACTGGATTTGCACTGGTATTTTAGAGACTAACATTCGAAAGTTTGGTAATTAAATGTTGCTTGTCATCTGCCTTTAAAAATGTATGCTTTGGCAAGTACACCAAAAATTGGCTTTAATTGATATTTAGCAAAACTGTACACAAATTTAAGCAAAACTGAATTTTAAACCCTAATAGTTTGATTGTATATTGAACTGTAATTCTAACAATTAATAATTATTGACCTCGAGTAGTATAATATAAGTTAAAATTCTAAAAAACTTTAAATTTACCAATATTGAAAACCAAACTCTAACGATTAGCAAATATTGAACTTTAAACTCCAACGGTTGTTAAGTATAAAACTTTCACAATACACAAAAATTAGAAAGTATTACATTTTCGAATTCCAAATGTTGGATAGTATTCAACTTCAATTGCAACAATTGTTATTTACAAAAAACGCCAAATTTAGCAGTATTGAACTTTAAACTTCTACAGATACTCCGCCTATTCTAAGCCCACTTTTCCGCGTTTTATATTGTGCTGCATTTAGAAACGCAATGCTGTTTTTTATAAGTAGAAAGCAACTCAGCTCTTATGTTTCTATTACGCTTATTTAGTTTTGCGTAATAAAAGTGTAGCGTTAATCAGGACGTTTTGGAATAAGCA
Organism: Cardicola forsteri; assembly: GCA_025895645.1. NCBI lineage: Eukaryota > Metazoa > Platyhelminthes > Trematoda > Strigeidida > Aporocotylidae > Cardicola > Cardicola forsteri. The sequence continues at coordinate 310,409 of JAKXYG010001222.1, read as the reverse complement.
ATTTTATAAGCTATAATTTAAATCTAACACTGACAGAAGTGTTTTATTTAAGTTTATAAAGCGCCAGAAATATTGTGGTGTTTCCAAACCGTGTCTTAAAGTTAATACATATTTCTTCCTCCATCTTTTAAGATGTGTGCATTTTTTAGCTTTTATTTTAAGCTCGTCTTTACAACGGACAACTTTTGTTTTTCTATTAATAATAGACCATCTCTCTCATTTGGCATATTTTAAATTTCCATTCACTCGGTACTACGTCAGCTTACTAGACTCAAGTTTACTTCTCGTAGACCTAATTGTACATACCCACATGTTCTAAAGGAATGTGCTGACATTATCATTTTTATATTAGTCAATATTTTAAACTATTCTATTAATAATGGGACTTTACCTAAAGTTTAAAAGCAAGCCTTTATTAGGTCTATATGCAAATCAAATGATAGACCTTTTTCAAAGAGTTATAAGCCGATAGGTGTCCTGTCTGTTTCTAGTAAAATTATAGAAAGACTAATTAAGCAACGTTTAATAAAAGTTTTCATTAAAAATAAGTTGATTTATCCGGTCAAACACGGATTTATGCCACAGAGATACTGTCTCTCAAATTTATTATATTATACAGATAGTTTTACATTGCTCCTAGATTAGGGTTTTGTGATAAATGCAATTTATTTTAATTTTGCTAAGGCTTTTTATAAGTTTTCTCACTATTTATTATTAAAAAACTCACTTCCCTTAGTATCTCAGATTTCCTTTTCACTTGAATCATAGAATTTTTATTAAATTATAGTTTTAGTGTTAAACTTGGAAGTAATACATCTTCTCGGTGTGAAATTAGCTCAGAAGTCCCTCAAGATTTAGTTTTAGGTCTGTTATTATTTATTTTATTTATTAAAAATTTATCTCAGTAGTTTATTGTAACATCCTGCTCTATGCATATAATATAAAAATTTGGGGCTCCAGCCCTGAATTATTACAATCTGATATCCAAAATATTTTCAACTGGTTTTTAAAAAATGGGCTTTCTCTAAACTGAGCAAAATGTTTTTATTTACCAATTGGGAAACTCAACAAAACCACAATACTTTTTTATGCTATTAGATATCTTCTTTATAGAAACAGGTTGTCTATCTTTAAACTTTTTTTGTTAAAAAATAAGAGCTTTTGAGGCGATCTAATTCTAGTTTACCAATTAACTAAGTTTGATTTTCAATACCCCTATTTTACTAAATCAGAAGATATTCTTAAAGAACACACACTTAAATTGCGTAAACCCAGGACTTACACTAATGTAAAATAGTATTACTTTTCTCACCGGGTTGTTTCTGCTAGAATAGTTTACCTGCCTACATCGTAAATGCTCCCAGTCTTTATCCATTTAAATTAGTCTATGATAAATTTGCACTCTCTAATTGCATTTAATATTTCCCATTTATTCCACGGTTAGCTCCCTTGTGTCCTCATTGTTTTTATTTTGTTTTTATTTTTTTTACATTTTACTCTTTTTGTTTATCCCTTGATATTTGTTATTTTTAAACCGAGAATCATAAGAAATCTCCCTTATTTAACTCATGTATCAGCCTGCAACCTGCATGTAAACCCTTTCTACTATATTTTTATTTGATTCTAGAGAAACATAATTAAATTAATAAATAAAAGTAAATGTAAAAAACATTGTGTTTTGTAGAAAATTAACTGTGTGAGGTATCTATGTTTTTTTAAAATATTTCTTCGATTCAAAAGTGTAGAGGGTGCATTTTTTTTATGCCGGAGACTTGTAATTTAGTTAAAAACTTTTTTAACTTGATTTTAAGTACAATGAATTTTGCCAATGTTAGCATCCCCGAGGCTCATACAATGTGCGGTCAAATTAGTATTAAAACTGATATAGTCTGCAAACACTTAATAAGACCAAATTCCTCTTCTTGTAATTTTGATGGTGTATATCCCATGGTACTTACAAACCGTGTGCAAATTCTGGCTCCAGTTATTACCTATTTTTTATATATTTTTTATCAAGTGGAAGAGTACCGTATACCTGGAAATTGGCGTATAAAATACCTATTTATAAGTGTGGTGCTAGAAATAATATAAAAAGTTATAGACCCATTAGTATTATACCCGTTTTTTGTAAGATTTTAGAGAGAATCACCAAAAACATTTTATCGAATACCTATTAGCTAGTAATATTATCAATCCAGTCCAACATGTATTTTCCCCACAGAGATTTTGTTTTTTAAATTTATTAAATTTTGCAGATAAGTTTATCAAGTCACTTGAATTTTGTTTATTTATTAAGACGATCTATTTTGATTTTTTAAAAGTTTTTGACAAAGTATCGTACTCATTACTCTTAGTTAAACTCAAGTCTTATAGTATTGCAGACCCAATTTTAACTGGTTTAAGAATTTTTTATTTAATCGTAGTTTTAGTGTTAGATTAGGTGATACCCTTTTGTCCCCTAACGGAATAACATCAGGTATACTGCGAGGCTCAGTACTAGGGCCATTATTACTTTTATTATTAATGCATTAATGACCTACTGTCAATAGCTTGCTCTAACATCCCTCTTTATGCAGACGATGTTTAGATATAAGGAAATGACCCTCAATTACTACAATAAAACATTAATAATATTTATAACTCGTCAGTTAGCAATATACTTTTGCCAAATTTTGCTAAGTACAAGCACATTACATTTGGAAGATTCTCAGGTATGGTCTTTTAGGCAATTGACAATACTAATAATTATCTGATTCCACGTAACTAATTGAACTGATACAGCCTATACTTCGAGGATTTGATCTGCCCATCTTAACTAGATAGAAAGAAGACGAACAAACTGGAAGTGTTTATTGACTGTCACAATCAGTCACGTACACAAAACAAAGGTAAAGCAAAAGGAAGCTTTTAGAGAACTCGTTACATTAAAACAAAAAATGTAAACAATGATAATAATAACAATAACAATAATAATAAAATTAATTGTTATAATAATAAAAATTAGTAAAAATGTTTTCGATTATTTTTCTTATTAATTTGTTTTTTCTATATCTGTTTTGCATCCTAAGTAAGTGTCTATGTTTAATATTTATGTTTTTTGTCAGAAAGTGCCTTAAATATTTTTTACAGTTTACTGCTCTTATTCTAAAAGTGACATACAATGTCATTCTTACACTTAACATAATATAAACATGTTAAATATGCTTATATAAAACAGTAAATAGTTTGTAATAATAATTTAATAATATTGTTAAAATATAAATTTAAATTAAACACAGTTATAAAAAGTTATTATAATTATAAAATGTTTATATTTAAATATTTTTTAATTATTGGTTTAAGTAATTAGTATAGATAATTATGTGTAACTATGCTAAACAACATTTTGTTATTTAGCATTAAAATATTGAATTGTACTAGAAAAAGAAATTGCAACATAAACATGAACATTTTTGTAAATATGCTAAAATCGAAATTTGTTTTGGTGGTTGCAATTATTTTATCAAAATAAAACATCTAAGTATTATTACAAACATGTTTTTATAAATACAGCAAAATAATTATAAACAATAATTATTAAAAAGACAAAATGCAAAATTGTCAATATAGACATATGTTAAAATTACAAATGTTTAATTATGTATATATTTTAAACTGGTTTTTTAAAAGTGTGTATACATATATATATATATATATATATATATTGGTGTATATATATTGGTATTTATAATGTTAATTAAATTATTATTTTGAAAACATTTAATTCCCCATGTAAAAATAGTCAAAAATAAATTATATGTTTGTAAATTTTATTATATGTTGTTAAATGTTTGTTTAAAAAAATATGTGTGCCGTAGTTTTAATAAGTACAAAAGTGTAAACAGAATAATGTTTATGTTAGTTTTAAACAAAGCACCTGAAAAATGTTTATTTACAATGGATAACTCCCACAGTTTAAGCAATAAAACATATCTATTTAATTGTATTATTGAAAAACCATTTCTTGATCCGTTCTAACATTTATTCAAATTAGGTTTCTGCAAAAGTTTTAATTAGAGTTTTTTACATTCTGTTTGTCGACGTTTATATTTTGTTTCTAAACAGTATTTACTGGCTTTTTGGACAGTAAACTTACAACATAACAGAATCATTTGTGATACTGTTTCGTGATTGTTAAAAATACATTTTTGCGTTAAGTAATTTTTAAAATACTGACAATATAAACATGCATCATTCTATAAAATTTAATCTAATTGCCTCCAAGTTCTATTTTTATAAAAAGTTGTAGCAATGACAATGAATGAATACAAACAAGATTTATTTATTTACTTAAGAAAAGAAAAACAGAATTATATTGGTTTTAGTCTACAACAGATGGTCATAGTTTTTATATCTGGCTTTAATACTAATTTAGTTTTTTGTTTTAACAAATAATGCTTTACATATATGTTATATCTTGTGTACTAATTTCAGTAAGTATATAATTACTTGGTTAAATTTGTATTTTGACTATTGATACGTTTTAATCCTTATTTTACGTATAAATGTATTTGTTACAAGCTTATTATCTGTTAGAAGTAAACAAAGAAGACACTATTTAATTAAAATATTATTTTATTTTCCAGCTACTGACAGCTGTTTTACAATTTTGTACAGAAACGTGGAATTATTTTAATTTTAATTAATGAATTAATTTTAAATTTTTCTACTTTATATGTTTTATGAGAAACATCTTTCAATAGCGTCAGAAAAGCCGAACATGGGTCGACATTTAGTGCCTGACGTGGAAATCGAACCCATGACAACCCAAGTTCCAATCGAGGAATGTACCGTTAGACTACCCTGGCATTTTTTATAGTTTATTTTAATTAATGATTTTTGGTATAATTTATAAAAATTTTCTATATTTGTCAATCAAGTGTTTTTCAGTTATCAGTATTGTTAATTTAATACCTTTTAATTTTGTAGCTTTGTTTAATTAATACAATTTTATAAAACCTGTTGCTTCTTGTTGTACACGTCTTATTTACACAGCACAACTTCTACACAATCTGCAATTATTTTCTAAATCAATTTCTACTGTTTATCAAATGTGTCTATTTGTTGCAAGTATTACAATTTATTGTACAATAAATAGTAAAAAATTTAAAATATTTAACTTTTAAATATTTTTTGCACACAAATAAAAACATATTTTGTAGCATGTATTTTAAAAAAAGTCTAAACAATACAAAAATAATTTGCTTTAAGTGTCAAAGACAAACACCTACCATAATTCGTGCATTCCTTCTTTGGCAAGATATTTAACCAACCCTGAACTTATAAAGAATGAACTGTTCTTGTGTTCTTTAAATACTAATTAGTGTATTTTAATGTTTTCACCTAAAAACTGCTTATCATGAAATTAGAAGTTTGAATAGATTAATACTATATTAATTGTGGTTGTTGATGTAGTCACCTTTTCATTATTTTTATTATTTTAAATATCTTGAATTCAACCTAAATAATAAACTAACTTGGTTTAATTAATTAGATTTCGTATTTAAAAATACTAGACATTTTTTATATAAAAAGATTAAGATGTTTTCATATTAGCAACAAAATAATTAATATATTTTTTAAGTCAACCTTTTTCCCAATAATTTTGCACTGCTCGTCAGTTATATTTTCAGATTTGTTAAAAAAGATTTTGTTATAATAAAAAGATGTATCACTATAATAGCTGAGTTAATAGGTATCACACATGTAAAAATTACCAACAAAATAATTGAGGGACACCTTAAGAGCAGAATAATAATAAAAGAAAATTATTAACCCTACACGCCGACTTCAACAAATCAATTTCAGCCGGTAAAACAAGGAGAAAATTTATTTATATTTAATAAAAAACAAACATCTATCATAATTTATGCATTCCTTATTTGGTAAAATATTTAACCAACCCTGAACTTATAGAAAATGAATACTAATTCATGTGTTTTAATGTTTTCATCTAAAATACTGCTTATCTTTTGACTAGTCATTTTGTATAAAACATTTTTTTCTTATTTACTTATTGACTTTTTTTTATTCCATATTTTGTATCCTATAACGCTAAATATACTACTACTGAAGTATTTAAACTAACTGTAATTGTAATAAAAGTGTATGCGCACATTCCACGTACCCACAAGGGTTGAATGTTTGGTATTGATAATTATAGATACCGTAATTTGAGTTTCCTTTTGTTTTCTGTTTAATCTTGTCAATGAAATCATGGTTATAATGTTTTTTAAATAAGATTTTTATTTTATCTTATTTCAGAAGCGACTACAGAATATTTTTTAAAATTTTATATATTTTTAAAGTGATGATTTAAAGTGGTGATTAAAATAAAAAGAGAAAAAATTATTACTGTATTTAATTTTATTAAAGCAATATTAACAAACCTAATAAAAATTAATAAAATATTTTTGTTTTAAAGAAAGCGTATAACATAGTATAAAAAAGATTGCTACAGTTATTACTACTACCACCATCACTACTACTATAACTATTACTTTAAATATAAAAAATATAAATGTATGAGTTTATTCATGCCTAATAGTGTGCACAGATTAAGGTTTAATTAAATAAGCTAAATATAAATTTTTGTAATAATTTATTTAGTATTTACTAAATTTTATATTTAAAGTTTTTGTATTGCATATACATATTTTGTTGCTTAAATGTTTTATAAATCCCTGTAATTCCAATAAATATCCAGATTAGTTAAATAGGGCTTTGCATTCTGTTGGCAACAAGCATATTGAAATACAGTTAGCTAGGATACAAGTATTAACAGCTTTTATCGTCCAGGAGTAATATACCTATTAAAATGTTACAATTTATGGTGTATTAAAAAGATTACTGTGTCTGCTTGCTTACTATTTTAAATATTTAAAATTGATTTTTTTGTTATTTTTATATTTGAAAAAAATATCAAACAACTGCCTCTAGTGGTTTAATATTCACAGTAAGCGTACAAATATATTAATGATTATTAGTCAATAAAATGTATTTTTATGACAAAACCGCTGTCTTTCAAAATGAACATGACATGATCAACTTTTTTAGCTCAAAGACGGCAAATGGTATACATATATATCTCTTAAATACACACAATTTATAGCTGCATTCATTTACTAAAGTTAAAGTCCAGTTATACTGTTGCACACTTGGTTTGTTATCTGTGTTGGTCTAAGTACACAATACACGAGGTAAATGTACGCAACATTAAAAATATTATAATTATTGGAGATTAATATTAGGGGTGACTAAATTGGTATAATTGTAGATTCAAATGTGGGTTTGGCATAAATTTAATTTTCATTTTTGGCACCAAATGTGAGCACTCCACTTGCTCAAAAATAATTGCTGTAAAATATTTAAGCAATAACTGACAAAAATTAGCATTTTTAATTTTAATTTTTTATTTGCTACTTTAAATATTTGCACGAGAAACATCTTTCAGCAGTGGACAATTAGCGAAGCCAAACGTGAGCCCGCATTTTAGTGCCGGCGATGGGATTCGAACCCATGTCCACCAAGGTCCGAATTCGAGCGCTGTACCGCTAGACCACCCCGGCATAAAATTAAATAAATAAATAAAATTTAGTTTTGATAAATTAGTTTTAGGAAAAAACAAATAACTTTTTTAAATTTACACGCATATTTTTATGCATTTTATTTAATGTATTATTTGTTTTTTTTAAAGAGTAGAGTTTATTAATTTGTCTTAAAATTTACCATATTTATTATTGTGGGTTTAAACCTGACACAATTATGTTGTTTTTTTGTATATGTTATTAGATAAAATATTCCATTACAAATAATTTATTAAAAAAAGTATATTTATAACAAAAACGTAACAATTGATACTTTAATTACAATGTTGTAAAAACGTTATAGTTTGTCCAATAAAACATGTTTTTATTTATTTACAAGTATTTAAAGTAACCAAAACAACTAAAAATAACAAAAGTAAAGTTTTATATAGTTAACTGAATACAATTTAGATGCCGTGGCGGTCTACTGGCTTCCCTTCCCACCATCGGCACTAAATGCAGGTTCACGTTTGATTTCGCACAAAACATTTAAAGTAGTCAACATTAAAAATGAAGAAAAGCAATATTTTTTAATGTTTGCTACTTGGATTGTTTTACAAAAAACGCATCCTTCAGCAGTGGACATTTTAGCAAAGCCAAACGTGGGCCCGCATTTTAGTGTCGGCAATAGGATTCGAACTCCTATGCCCACCGAGGTCCAAATTTGAGCGCTGTACCGCTGGACCATCCCGGCACAAATAAACAAAGTATTATTAAGCCTTGTTGAAAAACAAAATTATCCAATGTTGCAAAGTAATGTAAAACCGGGGTAGATCTATTAGCAGACTGCCAGACTCTAACCTGAGTGTAATCTCTATCTAGTGTACTAAATATAAGCATGTGCTTAGCTTCGCTATAAATACATTTAAAATAAAGTATTTTTAATTAAGTAATGATAAAAACAAACTTTTATTGTACATACTTTTTAAAATAAGTACAATAAAACAATTTATTTTAAATTAAAAAAACCCCTCATTATTTGTAGTATTTAAATAGATGTATAATGTAAAATGAAACTTACATATTCATTAAACGTGTATTGTATAATATTTATTATAATTGTTACGTTTGATAAACCTTTGTTACATTGTTTAATTAATAGTAGAAAATTTGTTTGCAAAATAAGAAATTGTAACTAGACAAATATGTTTTCATACTTAAATAATTCAATGTACCGTATATATTGCTTACATTAATAAAAGGTTTGTCAAATATATTTATAAATAGCGAAAAAAAAGCAGTATGCACATTCATTATTTCTTGCAAAATTCCATTAATAATTTTAACATAAAATAATTATTTGTGTAATTGTTATGTTTAAACCAAATAAACATTTAAATTCACGTTTTATATATAATTTACTTATTTATTGGATTTTTTGAGCATAAGTATTTTATAGTATTGGGCAAAACAATATTTTAAACAGCCTTTGACGAGGATTAATATTTATTGTCGTAACTTAAGTTCATGTCTATTTATTTTTGCATGAAGCACTTTATCTACCTTTGTTATTACTGTACATAATTTATACCATTTTTTATTACAGATATGTGTGCTGGGGTGGTTTAGAGGTACAACGTTCTAGTCAAACGTGGGTGGGTATGAGGTTGATTCCTACTACCGGCACCCACGTTTGGATACGCACAATTGTCTACTGTTGAAATATGTTTCTTATAAAACATTTCACAAATGTTTTAAAAACGTTATTCAAAGCAAATTTTATTATTGACAACATTTACAATCTATGCCTATTAATTAATGTACAAATTTATGTCAAAAATGTTTTATATGGGTACATTTGTGCTGGGGTGGTCTAGCGGTACAGCGCTCGAATTCGGGCCTTGGTGGGCATGGGTTCGAATCCGTTCACCGGCACTAAAATGCAGACCCACGTTCGGCTTCGCTAAAATGTTCACTGCTGAAAGATGTTTCTCGTGCAAACATTCAAAGTAGCAAACATTAAAAAAATATGGATGATAATTTAATTTGTCTTATTTTTTTGTACTTTTACTTTCTATTAATTGTTTTGTGTTATGTATCTATCTATTTATTGCATGTAACTCTAGTAAGGTATTAAAACGTTGTGTTAATAACAAAAATAATAATAATTATTATTGTGATAAAATTGTTAAATATTTGTATTTTGCTGTACATTGACTTTTAAATCAAAGGGCTTGATAGTTAATCATGAAATTGGGAGCGGTTAATCTAAGGTTAATCTGAAAACAGCACTATAAACACATTTTGTATTGTTTTAAACTTAATTAGTACAAACTACTATTTTAAAATATACAATTATACATTTTATTTTATTTATTTGTGTATTGTTACTTTTGCAAATTTGGTGTTGAATCTAGCTAAAATGATACGGTCGCTGGGTTTCCATCCAATCATAGCTTTAGCAGCATTTTTACTCAACATAATACCAACTCCATTAATATAATGCTTTTTATGGCCGGAATATAAAGTTAATGTATCTCAACTATTGAATTGACTTTGACCTTTCCATTGCATTTCACTATTACCCAAAATATCTAAGTTGTACTATTTTATTTCTCAAAGGACTTGTTCTAACTGTCTAGTACAAAAAATGTGCGCACATTCTATGTCCCAACACTGGTTAAGGTTTTGACATTGAAGATTCTGCAAATTGAAGATTGAGATTCCTTCTGGTTTTCACTCAACCTTGTCATTTGTGTAACTCTGTCATCCAGATACGTGCGGTCATTTCTTTGCCGCTGTTTACCGGAATGGCGTCCTCTTATTGTTTCCGTAACAATATAAATTTTTTACAGAGATCAAGTTACTAACCTTTTTCTCAAACCCTCCTCCTTTATCCAGGCTTGTGACTGACTAGATAAAATAATTTCTGCTCCAAAGTAGGAGGAGTTATTATTTCTAGGCTATGCCCATACTTAGGTTACTGAGGGGAACCAAAAATTTATTTTCTATGATCAGTTACAAAGTTTGTTAGATGATATGCCAAAAAGAGACATCAAAATATTGATTTGTGATTTTAATGCAAAATTAAACAAAACAGATTTGGGTACTTTTCAAATGTTGGACCACATGGCTATGCTGATAGCATAAATGATAATAGTTATAGGTTGTTGACACTAAACAGTCATTGTGGAATGAGTGTTGGCAACACATTTTTCGCTTACAAAAATATACACAAAACAACGTGGGTTACTCCCAAAAGAAAAACAGCTAACGAGATTGACTATATCTGTATTAGCACAAAATAGAGATATTATTTATATGATGTACGTGCATACCGCGGTGCAGATGTTGGTTATGATTACAATATTGTTAAAAACATTTTAATTCAAGACAATAGAAACCACAAATATTCGTTTCCATTTTCGTGTAAGAAACTTAAGCAGCCAAATATTTTAAACCGATTTTACGATTTCTTAAAGAAGCATTTTGAAATCTATAAAAAATAAAAAGGTCTGATGATTAATAGAAATTGTTTTATAAAACAATTACAGATTGTGCAGCAATTATGCTAGGTAGAAGATGTCACTCTACAAGAAAACAATAAATTTTATCAGTCTCCTAGAATCTAATTGATCTCAGAAAGAAAATAAAATTAGAGAGAGAGAGAGATCAATCTAGCAATCCTGTTATCTGAAAAATATTTGATAAGTATAGATAAACAAGTTAAAAAAGCTGCCGCAAAAATAAGAATAATTGGTTAGAAAACTGATAAAAAAATCATATAAGGCAGCAGCAAAAATGATTCCAAGACTCTGTATAACATTGCAAAACAAATGTAGAGAGTTAAAAAAACAATCAAAGAAAAAGATGATCGTTTACTTCTAACAGATGATGAGCAATCATCTAGATGGGTAGAACATTTTAAAAAAGTACAAAATCAACCTATGCCAATGATAAAGATATGAATGTAATTCAAAATCCGGAAATATGTACTGGTGACATTTCTGTAACTAAAGTGATCCATGTAATTTTAGCTTAAAAAACAATAAAGCAGGAGGACTTGACGAGATAACTGCAGAGATGCTTAAATATAGAGGTGACGTAGTATGCAAACTAGCTTATTTATTTAATGTTATATGGCGTAATGAACAAGTTCCAAATGATTGGTGGCAAGAAGTAATTGTTCCTCTTTCCAAAAAAAGAAAGTCTGAACAATTGCAATAATTAATGCGGAATAACTTTATTGTCTGTTCCTGGTAAGGTGTTTTGCAAAGTAATTTTAAATTGTTTAATTAATGGGGGAAATAAACATCTTTGAGAACAACAAGCAGGTTTTCAGAAAGGAAGAAGCTGTATTAAACAAATACTCACTTTCCACAACATTATTGAGTAAAGTCAAAATTTTAGCAATCACTTACAATTAATTTTATTGTTTTTATGAAAGCTTTTGACAGTGTTTATTAAGAATCTTTGTGAAAAATGGTTAAGTCTTACGGAATATTATTAAAATGTGTGAACATTATGCGTTTGCTATAGCAAAGTTCAAGTCGTTGTGTTCGAACAAAAAGTGGTCATACTGCAATGTTCGAAATTGTCACGGGAGTACGTCAAGGATGTATTTTGTTACCGGTTTTTATTTTTTCTGGTAATTGATTTCATTATGACTCGATCCATTGATAATTTGTCTTTTGTTATCAAATGGACCCATGGCAGATATGGATTTTGCAGATGAATTGGTCTACTTAGTGAAACTCCAGAAATGATGCAAAATATGACTATACGTCTTAGTGATCTCAGTTTTTGTATTGGCTTACGGATTAATTGTTCAAAAACAAAAATGTTGTGCACTAAGTTAAACAATTATTTGCTCATCAAAATTAGTGGATAAAATGTTGATATTGTTAATTTTTTTACATATCTGGGAAGTTTTATTAGTAAAGGCGGAAAAACCGAAATTGATTTTAAAGCCAGACTTGGAAAGCAATGTCAGTTTTTAATTGAATCAAGTTAAAATGATCATGTTCTTCTATTTGCCTAAAGACAAAACTTTGTTTGTACGCATCAATAATTATTTTTACCGAAATATATGGGAGTGAAACGTGGAAGCGAACAGACAAGATTGATAAGATGGTGGATGTTTTTTATTGCCGGTGTCTTAGAAGTATTTTAAAGATTACCTGATGCGATCACATAAGAAGAACTGACTCTCGTTCACTACATGACCTCATTACAATTAGACAAAGAAAATTAGTTTAAATTCTACGTTTACCACCAAAAAAATCAGTAAGGATGGTTTTAAAATGGAAGATCGGAAATGGTAAAAGAAAAGTTGGTAGACTACAGAATACTTGGCTAATAACTATCCGGAAAGATCTAATTGAAATGAATGTTACATGGAATCAAACAAAGCGTTTGGCCGAATGTTTAAATATGTGGAACATTTTTGTTCTCTCATGTTCTCTTTAAATTACAAGATTTTGTTGTTTTTGTTGTCTTTTTAATATATAAAATTACAATTAATATTAGAACCATTAAATTGTAATTTTCAAAAACAGCTATTTTTATTTATATTTATATTATTTTTTTTGCAAGCAAATATTGCAAAAATAATTTAACGCTTGTTTATTTTTTTATATTTGGTTGGTTCTATTTAATACAATTTTTCAAAACTATATAAACATTGAAATATATAGATAAATAATATAAAATATTCGACATTTTGTTCTGCATCGAATAATAAACAATTGTTTTAAATGTTTAGCAATTGTAAGGAAGTCATAATTTAATAATAACAATCAGATAAACAAAATTATTAAATTAAATTAATATATAAATTGCAATAGTGAATAAATTATTTGTGTGCTCAAAGTCATTTTTTAAATATTTATAAATATATTTTTAATAAGATTTTTTAAACACAAAATTTAATGTTGTAATTAGATTACAACAAAAATGCAAAACTAAGTTTTAACAAAATATATTTTATGCAAAAGAAGTAATTTACTGTTTTTTATAAATAATTCATTTTACAAATATATTAAAAAAATTATTATTTTAATATATCAAAATTAAAAATTAAGTCAATAACAGACCAACATTTAACAAAATACATTTAAAAAAAATATTGATTTTTACTAAAAATTATTGATCAATATTTAAAATTAAATGCAAATTGATATTCTGACAAAAAATGAAAATATAAATGAATTTTTTTTTGTTAAAACAATACCAAAATATTTTTGTTTTTTTAAAAATTATTTAAGTTATTTGTAACCAATAAACAATTTCCTGTTTTGTTTAAGCACACACGGGCTAAAATAAAAATAATTATTTTTTTGAAAATCGCTATTCAATAATATTTATTGTGTTTTTTGTATAATAGAAAAACATGTATGAACATATTTAAATTAAAGTAATTATTTGTCTAAATTATTTTTAAAAATTTAGATTGACATTTTAACCAAGATCATACCAAAACATTTAAGTTAAGTAGTTACAAACATAAGCTATTACATTTATTATTCAATATTTTGTAGTAACTTATACATATGTGATTTAATTACTCTGTTCTCTTCCATTTTTCGACTTACTGGGAGTTTGTATAATTACTAATTAATTAATAATCCTTTTCATTTAGATTAATCAGACTTCGGTATTTCTAAAATAATAAATCACTGGGCATTAAAAGATATATTTGCAATTCTACTAATTTTCAGACAAGAACGTAGATTAACTACTACTAACAACTACTCTCCAAATTCGCGAATAACATATTTAATCCGAAGAAGCATTACAGCATATATATATATATACTTGTATTTTAAGTATTATATAATATTGTACATTTTATAATTAAAGTAACGTTTTTTGTATGTTATATAGTTACTAAAGGTGTTTTAGTTAAATAATTACGTTTTTTGCAGTATTTGATGTAAGAATTGTATAGTTAAAATTAATTTTGCAAACATGTAACATGAGCATGAGTTCGAATACCACTACCGGCATTACCGGCTTCGCTAAAATGTCTACTGTTGAAAGATGGGTTTTTCATAAAACATTCGAACTAATAAAAATAAAAAAGTAAAAAACCATTGATTTTTAAATTAATTGTAACTTTGACATACGAACATTTTATTTTATTTTACTAGATATTACTAATTTTTAAGATACATATATTACTGGTTAAAATGATTAACATAATTTATTACATAATGGTTACTTTGTAATTTAAAAACAAAAACGAACCTAATGCATAGTATGCAAAATATAAATTTTTTTGAATCAGCGTTTTATTAACTACACAACAAAATGCCATAAAATTATTATATGTTTATTTATATTATTCTAAAGTTTACCCTTAGCGTTTTAATTTAAAGACCTACTATGTATTTTTTGTTTTTAAGTCACACAATAACTTTTATCAAACAAAAAAACGTTTTTAATATATTTTAAAAATATACAAATTTTTCTTAAAAACATAAATTTAATTTAAAAATTATTTTTCCATATATACTGCATTTTATTTTTTTTATTTTTTTTAAGCAAATGTCAATTTTTAACTTAAAAACAAATCATTATTTTTTTATAAAAATTAAACCAACTTTTTTGAGTGTAATATTATATCGTAACGTCGTTGTTAATATAAATGAATTATTTCAACGACAAAGATGCATTATAATAAATAATTTATTTAACAAACTAAACATAATCTTTTTAAATTAAAATTTTTATTATGAGGTAAAAATAATGCTAAATTTTGTGTTGTAGAAGCGTAAAGTTGAAGAATTAAAATTAAAAAAAGATTTTAAGCACATTAATTATTATATAAATATTTGTAACTTACAGTTAAAAATTCCGTTTATATAGGTATTTTTATATAATGTCATTTTTTCAGTAACTCAACATTTTTAAGTAAATATTTCTAAATAAATATAAAACAAGTATTAAGTACTTTACATTACTTTTAATTGTTAATATTTATTTTTAGGAAAAAAACAATTGGAAATAACAAATTAATTTAGATTAAATTGTTTTGGAATTTTTACACATTTTTAAGAATTTAAAGCATTGGGTTCCCTTTATAATTCCAAATAAAAATATAAGAAGACGTAAACTGTGAGATGAATTCATTTCGTATATTCTCGTCAGTCACAAACATATAACATTTTTGACGAGAATATACGAAATGAATTCATCTCACAGTTTACGTCTTCTTATATTTTTATTTGACATTTTTAAGAGTTGTAATTATTAAAATTGAGATTATATAAAGTTATGTCAACAACCATAGAATACCAATCCAGTTAATTTACAAAAATTTTCATTATATTTACTATTAAATAATTTGTATTGCTAAATTAAAAAAAATGTTTTATAACTAAAATATTTGCATATGAATGGTATTTTTTAAATATTTGACGTTATATTTTATGTTAATAATCTTATTCAATTATTGATTGTAAACCAGTTTATAATTGATATAAATTTTTATTATTAATAATATATATATATATATATATATATATTTACATAATGATAACAGCGTTTTATTTATTATTTATTAGTGTTTAATATAGCATATATTTATTTTTGTTATATTTTAAAATCTATTTTTTTAAAAATCTTGTTAGTTTACTTCTGTATTCTACGATCATGTATTATTGTTCAAATTGTAAATAATGCGTACAAATAAGGTTCCATTTTTTGGCGAATAAAAGGACATGGTGTACACAATATGTATAACAATTAATTTCTGTGCTTAATTTGATTTTAAAATATTGTTTAGTAAATAAAATGTATGTTTATTTATCATTACATTAATTACATTAATTTAAAAAAAATTAATATATATATACAACCATTTTAAAAATTAACGCAAAATATTATAAGAGTATTAAATCTAAATTTGTTTGTTATGTCCAATTGTTTTTTTGTAAAAATAAATATTGAGAATTAAAAATTATGTCAAAAACTTAATAGTTTCTTTATATATACTTAGAAATATTTATTTTAAATGGTTGAGTAGACCAAAATAGCATATTTTAAAAGCTACTTCTATATAAACTTACAGTAGACAACGCATGTCATTCCAATTAACTTTTTTTTAATATTTTTGTTTGCAAAATAAATTAATATATATTTTTAAAATAATTTTTGTTACACATTATAAAAATTTGATTGATGCGCTACATTTTTTAATAAATATATAACCTTTATATATACGCTGGTAATGCGACGCCTAAATTTTAACTTTTTATAGTTTAAATTTATTAAATATTAAAATATGTAATGTATTTACAAAAATAATAATTAAAAATTTTTTAAAAATAAAATAACTGCCCACACATATATTTACAAATTTGCACTGTATTTTTAAATAGTCAATAATTAATTTATTTTAAATGTATTATAATATAAGCAATTTTAAAACAATTTTTTTTCCAAAAAATTATAAAATTTTTTTTATTAAGTTAAGCATAAGGTCGATTTTTATTTTCCATTTCAAAATTTGTAATTTTGATAAAAAGGCTTCTTATTTCCGTGCACTTAATACTTATAGTCAAAACAGCTCAGCGTCGTTATTTGTCTTCCCATGATTATGAATTAGTTTAAATTTTTTATAAAAGGGGCACAAAAGTTAAAGCAATTGCCGAATGCATGAAAATAGATGTTTCAATTGTGTGCAACATTTTGAACAATAGAACAAGTCTCAGATTACCCACGGTTGGTGGAAAACGTTCAACAAGCAAACAAGATGATTAATTTATAATTATGCAGCTTAAAAAACACAGAATAATAAATGTAAAACAAATAAAAAATCAATACTTAGAAAATTTTTCATATTTAATTGTAAGAAGGAGGATGAAATCTGAAGGCTTTATTCTTAAAGCGGCTGTTAAAAAACCTCCACTTAGTTGTGCTCATAGATTACAACGAGTGGAGTTTGCTAAAAAGTACAAACATTATCCATCGTTATTTTGGAGATTAATATACTTCACAAATGAGTGTGCAATATTCTACGAACCATTTACTAAACATTCAAAGGTTATTTATAGTCCAAATTTCCCACTCAACCACACTTGTACTGCTATAAAAGCTGCACATCCTTCATGTGTCAAAGGATATTTTGCAATTAAGTACAATCAGTCTTTAAAATAGATGCGTGCTAGTGGCAATTTAAACAACGCAGAATTTGTACAAATATTCAGAAAATTGTTTCATAATGAGCTGTCCAGAAATACTACAAGACATTTAACAATTATTCAAGACAATGCTCCTGTTCATATTTCAAAAGTGGTAATGTGTATTTTAATATGACTTACAATTTACTATACGTTTTCCTTATTTAGACTACAAAAACATTAAAAAACAAAAAGCTTACTTTTATTCAACTTCTTCCATACAGTCCAGACCTCAATGTAATTGAAAACTTTTTTAATATTTTAAAACGTGATGTGAATCGCATGAAAACTGACGTATCATTAAAAGCGAAAATTAATCATGTAAAAAATTCAATTGTTACGTTGATGCATTCCTAACCAAAGCGGCTGGCAGAGGTCGATTAAAAGCGTGGGTATCACTTAAATTACTGACATTATTAAGTTTGTTACCTTTATTTTGTATGTTTATGTATTTTAGTCGATAAAACTATTTTTTAAACCAATTATCTGTTTGATTTTAAGTATTCATAATAGTGGTATTGTGCTTTATTGTTAAAACGAATAAAATTGTGTATTATATTAAGAATGTTTTTGCGAATAATATTAAATCTATATATATATATATATATATATATATATATATATATATATATATATATATATATATATATATATATATATTAAGTATTAGATATGTCTAAGATAAATAACAAGTGCTACATATATTTCAATATCATAGTAGGTCAACATTGGATTAACTTCTGTTATTATCGGTAGATAATAAGTTAGAGTTATATCATTTATGTAATAATTACCTTATTATTATTTTGCATGCTTAATTTCATTGAAAATGTACAATAAATAATTCTTAAAATTAATGTTAAACGCACATTCAAATCTACTCTAATTGTGAACTTATAATAATTATCAAAATTAACATTTAATTATTCTAATCTATATAAATAAAGATAACAGAAATAATTTTTGAAAGATTTTGAATAAAAATTTTGAAACAAATAGAATAATTTATTATCTACGTTTAACCGCTTATCTACTCATTTTGCTTTATAATTGTATTGTTTGTGAACTGGACAATAATGATTAAAATGTTTTTATCTTACCGAAAATTAATATCGTGTCATCAAAGAATTAAAAAATAAAAGATTTTTACTAAAAGAATTAGCAAATTTATATAAAGTTAACCTTTCTAACATTTATCGGATTATTAATGGTCAAAAACCACGAAATTACAATAATGTTGGAAGAAAACGTACAACAGGCAATACTGATAATCAGAAAATTATTATAAAATTAAAAAAATATAATAAACCTACTTCAGAAATTAAAAGAAATAGTTTAACTAATCTTGCTTATTCCACAATAAGAAACAAAGTAATCGAATTTGGTTTAACGCTTCAATCACCAAAGGTTTAGCCATTTATTACACAAAAAAATAAAAGGATAATAGATTAATCTTTTGTAAACAGTAGAGTGAACGACACTTGTGTTATCGACATTTCGTATACTTTACCGATGAAACAATGATTCGGGACGAACCATTTGTCTATAAAATCAAAGTGTTGTGTAAGTCAAGTTTTCAAAAACATTTACTCCTGGTTGTTAGAAAAAAAGCCCATTCTGGACAAGTAATGTGTTGGTTTGGTATTAAGTATAATTAACATATTAAATAGAAAATTATATTTGGTACCTTAAATAGTGAAAAATGTGTTTCAGTTATGAAATATGTTTTTCATTATAAAATGCAGCTCACTTATACGGGGGTTACTGCTGTTTTTCAGGACAACGTTTCATGTTATACATCCAAGAAGGTAACGTCATATTTATCTAAATTTACTATATTTGCTTTATATTTACATTTAGACAACAAAAGGGCTAAAATTGAAAAACTATCTTTTACTCAATTGACACTCAACAGCCAGGATATCAATGTTATTGATAATGTTTTTAGTATAATAAAGCGCAACATTAATAAGCATACTGAAATTGAAGATTTATGTGAACGCATTTGGTTTGTTGTTTAATATGAGATGAAACAAGAATATATTAACCCTCTCATTGATAGCACTCCAAAACGCCTGGATCAGATTGTTAAAAAATTGGCGATCACATAAACATTTTAACTTTTAACTTTGTAATGTCTTTAATCATTTGGTAACTGAAAAAATTGCATGTAACCTGTTTTTTTTGTTAATGTTGACGTTATAAATCATGTTAATCATTTTACTTCATTTTTGATTTTGCACCAGTTGATATTTTATACAATTTTGTATTACTTACAATATATATGTATATATAATTATAGTTTTTTTTTCAATTATTATATAGTATTGTATATTTTATAATTGAAGTGACGTTTCTCTTGTATGCTATCTAGTTGCTAAAGCGGTCTTGGTTAAATAATCACATTTTTGCGGTAATTGTTCTAAGAGTTGTCTATATATATATAACATTAATTAGCTTATTATTATTATTAACTATTATTAATTATTATTTTAAATAAATACTTATTTAAAATTGTTTGTTCTAATATGAAGTCATTATAATTACAATAATTTGTTTTTGTGAAGTAATTGAATTAAAAAAATTAGGTAGACGTTTATTGATAATAAAGTTTTTATAAAAACATCTGTTAAAAATTAATAATTACATAAATTAAATAAAAATACATAATACATAATGTTCAGTGTTAAGATAAATTTATACTATAAAGGGTACAATAGCTGTTCGCTGTCAAATTAAATATAGCATTATCGATTAGCTTTTAAAACTTTACCTAATTATATTAAGCACATATGAGCTATACTACAACTTTCTTTAAATATTATTTTAGCAGTATTAATAAAAATAAATAAATAAAAACAAACATTTTTTACCAATATTATTATAAAATTCTTATTTAGATCAAAAAGCGTGAATTTGGACATTTTTGAAACAGTGGAAAGTAAGCAAATTACTTACTTAACAATAAATTATATTATAATCTATTTATACACATAAAATATGCATTAGAATTTGTACATTTTCTATATTTTAAATAATATTTATCACTTTCCATAGATTCTTTTAAGTGGTTAAAATAGAAGTTGCTTAATGTTATATATATATATATATATATATATTATTTATTATTTATTTATTGATTTTTATTATTTATGTTTACTACTTTGAATGTTTTATGAGAAACATCTTTCAGCAGTGGACAATTAGCGAAGCCAAACGTGGGCCCGCATTTAGTGCCGGTGATGGCATTCGAACCCATGTCCACCGAGGTCCGAATTCGAGCGCTGTACCGCTAGACCACCCCGGCAACATTATTAGCATATTATCTTTTTAAACATATAAATTTCAGTGTTATTTTTATTATATGTTACATGCTCTAAAGCACTATAGTATAATTTAAAATTAAACAATATACTAAACGTTTTGACAATTTTATTGCTATCTAAACAATTACTAGTTATACTATATGTTCATAAGTGTCTGCATTAAATTTTATAACATTCTTTAAGAAGTAACAGGTGTAAAACGATTTAATAAAAATTCATAAATCTTCAAAATAGTTGCCAAACACAGTTTACATGTATAAACTTTACATCGCGTTTGTAATTAAACATTATCGTCTGTAACGTGCTAAATAATTTTTATACGTGAAAAAATGTTACATATTGCTATTTTATTTTATTATATTGGTAAAACTTTCATGAACGCTGCTACTCAGTTCAAATTAACTAGTTTTCATTTTTTTTCTAATTATCCGTTATAAATATTTTTAAATATTAAAAAAATAGTAATACTACATTTAAAACCTGTAAAAATTTTATTTTTGTAATAATAAAACTATGATTATACATGAAGTTCTATTTGTTTTAAACTTATTTTACTTTTAAAAATGCACACTTATTTTGGATATTTATTTTCAAAACATGTGCATTAAAAATACTTTACTTAGATTTATTACATGTTTTATTTTCTTTGTCATTTTTAATAACTAGAATTACAATAATGTGGCTGAACGATTTAACTTTGTAAAATTAATAAATTTGAAAAGATTTTTAAACTTTGTGTTGGAAATATTTAGCAACACTTTAAATAAAACAAATTATAAAATTTTAAATCTAAACCGTTTTTGTTTAATTTTTTATACAATAAATTATTTTAAATTTTATATATAATAACATTTTTTAAATAAATTATTTAATTATAAATTAACGTTATCGAGCACATAATTCTTTGTTTATGTACTCACTCACATTTTACTAAAATAATAGTTATTTTGTTTAAATTTATAATTGCACAATTGTTTTACTTAGTTTATTTAATTTTTTACATAAATTTTATTTATAATTAGAGCTAAATTTTATTTAAACACTATTTATTTGACAACCACAAAACATAAAATTTTTGGTTTTGTAAAAACTAACTGATTAATTAATTATAATTAATAAAAGGGTAAGCTATTGCAAAATAATTATTTTACTAAAACGGAACTTTATTGCATTGAATTAAAACAAAAATAAAGCGTTTAAATTTTATTAAAAGCGCCATGTTTTTATACCCTATAAAAAATAAAATATTATATATTATATTATACAAAACCCTTTTGCTTTAAAAATAATCATGCCGCAATAAATCAACAATTGCAGTAAAAAACAGTAGCAACAACAAAGTCTCGTAATTTAAAGAAAACATGAAACAACAAAATGTTTCTATGTATTTGAACATTCAACCAAACGGTTTGCTTGATTTCATAAAACATTCATTTTAATTAAATCTCCCCGATTAGTTTTTAGCCAAGGTTTTTGTGGTCTATTAAACCTTTGTTTTACCATTTTCAATATTCCAAGTAATTTTCTTCGTCTAATTGTAATGATGTCATGTAGTGAGCAAGAGTCGGTTCTTCTCATAATCCCATCATTTGAAATATGATCGGGCCATGTAATTTTTAATATACTTCTAAGACACCGGTAATGAAAACGATTCACCATTTTATCAATCTTGTCTCTTCGTTTCCATATTTTACTTCCATATATTGCTGTAGTAATAATTATTAATGTCTACAAACAAAGTTTTGTTTTCAGACGGATGGAAAAACATAACTATATTAATTTGAGTTTATGGAAGACTGACATTATCTTTCCAAGTTTGACTTTAACATTAATTTCTATTTTTCCGAAATATAAAATACTAAACAGCATTTTTTTTATTTGAAAATGTATTGTAATATTAAAACAAATTAAATAAAGTAGTTTTTTAATGTTAAATATTGCTTTCAAAAAAATTATTAATTAATGATAAGTATTTTAAAAATATTTAATTTTTTAAATTATTCTTAGTATAGTAGTTTTTGATAGCAAAGCAGAAAACCGGATTTATGTTTTATAAAATTTTAATTAAACAATAAACACATTTCTATACTGTTTTATAGTAAATAATAAAAAAATTTAAAGAAAAAAAAACGTTTTAAATACCAAAATAAAGCATTTTGTAAAACAATTTTTGTACAAACAGGTATTATATTAATTTAATATTAATATAATATGTCAATAAAATATATTAATATAATATTATACGGGTCTTCGGAAAAATGCACTACTTTGAGTTAACATAACTTTATAGATAACTTATTTTTATTTATTATTGTTTTTTTTATTTAATTATTATTCAAAATTATATAAACATGTAATCTTATTTATATTTATACATTCTTTTCATTTTTATTGTATAATAAACAATAAGAATTAGTTTTGACATTTATGTTAATATTATTAAAATATATAGTACAATTAATTTTTATTTTGTATCTAATAAGTTTTTTGACAATGTTTCTAAAAAAACATTTTAAACGTAAAAGGAAATATTATAGTAATTAATTTTAATAAGCTTTAAAATCAACTTTGCTAGAAAATATGTCATTACTACTAATACTATCTTTTGATACAAGATCTATTTTTCTTCCTTTGTACATTCATTTTGTTTTGTTTTATGAAACTAATTATGTATTATGTATGTATGTATATGCCAAATGTACATTTATTAATATATTAAGGCTTATATCAATAAATAAATAAATAATAAATAATATTATGTAAATAACTCCGCTTAGATTGGATCAGAAATGATTCAATTTAGCCAGTCCCAAGTCTAAATAAAGGAGGAAGGTTTGAGCGCAAGGTTAGCAACCTGGCCTCTGTAAAAAAATTTATACTGCTACGGAAACAATAAAAGGACGCCATTCCGGCAAACAACGACAAAGAAGTGACCGCACGTATCTGGATGACAGAGTAACTCAGATGACAAGGTTAATTGAAAGCCAAAAAGAAGCTCAATCTTTGATATGCAGAATTTTTAATGCCAACGAGACTTTGTTGTTGTTTTGCTGTAACTGTCGTCTTATTGCCCCATGTTTATTTTTAAAACAAAAGGGTTTTGTATAATATATAATAATATATATCATGTAACTAATCAGTGAATAGTGATTAAAAGCATATTGTTCAACTCGTTATATTTTTATTTCAGTATGTAAAAATTTAATACATTTGTGGAAACAAAACAGTCCTTTAAAAACCATTGTCTTATGTTACATTAGAAAACAGTTTGATTCTTGTTTAAATTTTATTTAATTGATTAAAAAAAATTAATTAAATTGCGTTATGGGTTAAAATGAAAGATCTATTTAAACAAAAAGTTATAAACTGCTACTAACACCATCAGTGTTATTTAATTTTTTAGTTTAATAAAAATGAAATATTTAAACTATGTTTGAATTAAAAACATTATCTGTTTAATTCAGTTATAATATTAAAAATAAGTTTGTGCATTGTTATATATTTTTATTTTACTATTTTTGCTGTTTTTAATGTTTTAAGAAAATCATCTTCAAAGCCGAAAGTAGGTTTACTATTAGTGCCGTTGGTGGAATTTATATCAACGTCTGCTAGTTCCAACTTGAGTGCAGTACCGGTACACCACTCCTGTACGTATTATTGACTTTATCAAGCGAATATTAGTGCATTTTAGGCAAGTATTAATTATTGGGAAATTACTTTTATTTTAAAAACATTTGCAGCGTTTAGTACCAAAATCCATCTGTTAACCAAAAATTTTGAAATGTTATTCATTTTGTAAAATAGTAAATATTATGTTTTAGATTGATTATTTAACTAAATATTTCACAGAAATTATTTTTAAACAAGTAAACACTTTGCAAACAAGCCAAACGAGAGGCAACAATTGACTCTGGCAGTGGTATTTAAACCCATGTCTACAAAAGTTTAAATTTAATTGTTGCGTCATCTATTGTTACTTAATATTTTTATTTTTACCACGTCAAATGTTTTACGGTAAACATTTTTTAACCAAACGTGGACCCTCATTTAGTTCCGGTGGTGGAATCCAAACCCATGTCTACCCAGGCCCAAGTTGAGTAATGTACCGCTAGACCATCCCGGCACATTATAAAACATTTTATTATTGATAATATATTGATTTAATTATTTTTATTTTTAATACAGGGTTGTATATTGTATAATAAATTATATATATATATATATATATATATATATATATATATATATATATATATATATATATATATATATATATATATATATATATATATATATACATATTATACAAAACCCTTTTGCTTTAAAAATGAGCATTAGGCAATAAGACAACAATTACAGCAAACAACAACAATAACAAAGTCTCGTTGGCATTAAATATTCTGCAAATCGAAGATTGCGCCTTCTTTTGGCTTTCACTCAACCTTGTCATCCAGAAACGTTGTTGTTTGCCGGAATAACGTCATCTTTCATTGTTTCTGCAGCAGTATAAATTTTTACAGACGCCAGGTTGCCAACCTTGGGCTCAAACCCTCCTCCTTTTTCCAAGCTTGGGACTGGCTAGATTGAATCATTTCTAATCCAAACTAGGCGGAGTTATAATAAAACCTAATTGTTATTTTAAATTACTTATTTTAATTTAATTTAATTTCTACTTTTTTTAAAGGTTTTAAGAAACACATGTTTTAGCAGTAGGCATTTTAACAAAATCGAAAGTGCGCTCACATATAGTGTCAGTGGTGGGAATCGAACCCATGCTCATTAAAGTTTGACTCAAGCGCTATAGCAAATAATAAAATGTGTTGAGTTATACAACTACGTACGAATACTTTTATAAAATAAATTTTTTATATAATGATTTTTATTAAGTTTTCTTGCATCTTGTAAAAATATTACCAAATTGTGGGGCGTTAAACAAGAAATTGAGTTCCGGTAATAAATGCGGCACGTGTTCAGCTTAGCTAAAATATCTAGTTATTGAAAAATGTAAATTGTGAACTATCTAAGCAGTAAAGAAACATAAAATTAAGACGTCTAATTATTTAATTAAATGTATTAAATAACGCTTAAAGTTATTGCCGAACATTTTTTGCCAAAATAATCGAATTTCCATGACTTAAAATAAAAATAAAAACAACTCAGGTTTTAATGAAATCAATAAAATTATTTATTTACTATAATTTAAACCAAAATAAACTATAGTAAATCCAAATTAATTTGGTAATAATTAGAACAATATCTGCGATCTACCGTAAATTGATTGTCTACATCTAGTATTATGTCACTGGTACAATTATTATACATGATTGAGCACAAATAATTTATACATTATTTATTCCAAGAGAAGATGAAAAGCAAACCAATTTAGTCTGAAGTCTAGCTAAAGGGGAAGAGCTAAAACGCAAGATTAGAAACCTGACCTTTAAAAAAATCAATAGTGTTACAGAAACCATACGAGTACGCTTTCAAGCCAAAAACCTTAAACACTTGAAAAAATAATATCAGTTTTCCATAGATTTACATCAATATGGTTGTTTTCTAGCCTTAACCGAATTAATGAGCTTGTGGAAAAACTTGTTCACAACATAACATTATTAAAATTAGACGGAAAAATGTTGGAACACATGACATCATTATGTTATCTTATGTTTTTTTAAATTATGGGATTTTGTTGTTTGTTTTTTGTTGTTTTAATCTTGATGTCTCAAACAGAATAGTTTTACAGTATAATAAAATATTATTATTATTATTATTATTATTAAGCTTTAATATCTCACTAGAGATACATTCAGCGTAAATTACATTTTTACCATCAATATAAAAAAAGTAGTAGTACAAATAATGGGATCAAAATGAAATAGAATGTCACATGTTAATGAATATAAATATAGTCTATATAGTATGCATGTGATTTTTAAAAAAATAATTCAAAATTGCTATACATAGAATGAGTTGTTGTAATAAGTCTAATATAACTTTATTATTATTATTATTAATATGATTATTATTATTATTATTATTATTATTATTATTTTTATATTATTATTATTACTATTACTATTATTAATAATATTAATATTATTATTATTATTATTATTATTATTATTATTATTATTATTATTATTATTATTATTACTATTATTATTATTATTATAACTATTGTTATTATTGCTATTGTTATTTTTTTTTGTGTTTACTACTTTGAATGTTTAACAAGAAACATTTTTGCAAAGCCGAACGTGGGCTCGCATTTAGTGCCGGTGGTGGAATTCGAACCCATGCCCACCGAGGTCCAAATTCGAGCGCTGTACCGCTAGACCATCCCGGCACTATTATTACTATTAATATTAATTTTTTTATTATTATTAGTATTATTACTATTATTATTATTATTATTATTAGTATTAGTATTAATATTAATATTAATATTATTATTATTATTGTTATTATTGATTAAATGCTTTACAAAAAACCTGTGCAGCAATTAAACTTTTTAACATAGTCGAACAAAAATTCTCATTTTAGTGTCAAACGTGATACTTGAATCGATGCCTAACCAGGTTCAAGTCCAGTGTTGTACTACTCAATTGCCTCAGTAATAATATTGTACAATAATTATAAGTAAAATTGTTCAATGTTGAAGTCCAGTATAAAATATAACATTGAATAATTGGCCATTTTCAGTTCTACCTTAAGTAACAACTACTTTAACTGTATTTGAATAATTTTTTGATATTGTTGCAACCAAAATAAAAACAATGCTTTAGTCTATATTAAAAAAAAAGAAAACATAAATTTTGTTATACTTTTGAAATTAGCATATTTTTAATCTTATAAATTACAAAATCCTTGAATAAAGCAAATGTTATATTTATACAATTGCTTCCACAAAGCACAAATATTAATATAATTGAATATTTAAAATAATTTTAAAAAGTAATGTAAATGGTTTGAGAAATAATAATGTTCAATTAAGAAAATTAATTATGTAATGCAAAATCGAATTTTACAAGATTAGGTTAAAATACGTAGAAATCCCTATATTAAACGTTTTTAGATAATTGTACAACTCAATGAATACTGCTTACAATATTTTAAATGTATAGCTTTTATTATCTATTTTTATATGTCTACATATTTTATAATATCAATTATTTAAAGCAACTAATTTGGTTGTTTTTTATTTTTTTTAATGTCAGTATTCTTGGTTTTGACCTAAATTAGAATGTTACGATGATATTGGTATGAACTATTACTTTTTATCAAATATTGTATTTGTACCGTTAATTTATTGTTTAACGAATATTTTAGTACAATATAAATGTACTTCATATAATTAAATATAGTTTTGAAAAACTGTAGTAAATAGAACCAACTAGATATAAAAAGTAAACAAGCTGGGGTGGTCAGCGGTACAGCGCTCGAATTCGGACCTCGGTAGACATGGGTTCGAATCCTACCACCGGCACTAAAATGTGGGCCCACGTTCGGCTTCGCTAAAATGTTCACTGCTGAAAGATGTTTCTTGTAAACATTCAAAGCAGCAAACATTTTTAAAAAATGCTTACAAAAAAAATTAATTTAAATATAAATAAAAATAGTTGTTTTTGAAAATTGCAATTTAATGGTTTTAATGTGAATTGTTATTATTACAAAACCCTTTTGCTTTAAAAAATAAGCAAAAAACAATAACAATATTAAAGTTTCGTAATTCAAAGAAAAAATAAGACAACTAAATGTTTCCATATATTTGAACATTCTGCCAAATGATTTGCTTAATCTTATAAAACATTTATTTCAATTAAATCTTTCCGAATAATTCTTAGCCAAGATTTCTGTGGTCTACCAACCTTTCTTTTACTATTTTTGATTTTCCATTTTAACACAGTTCTTGCTAGTCCTTCAGGCGGTAAAAGTAGAATTTGACTAACTAATTTTCTTTGTCTAATTGTAATAATGTCATGTAGTGAACTAGAGTCAGTTCTTCTCATGATCTCATTATTTAAAACGTGATCGCGCCTGGTAATCTTTAAAGTACTTCTAAGTCAAAGCAATTACAATTTTTATTTTAAAATTTATATTTTTGTTTAACAAACTAATTAATAAAAAGGTTTCCAAAAACCTCAATTAAACACAATTATTCTACCTTTTATTATATAGTTAAAACTAAAAAGTTAAATGAAATATGTTTATATCTAGTTTATTAACTAAAACATTGTGTATTAAATTAAAAAAGACGTTATTTTATTTATGAAAAAATGTAATATTTAACAAATTTTTTAAAACACAAATAAAAAGTAAAAAACATTTTATATTTGTTTTTTTTGTTACTTTTTTAGTAATTATATATTGTATTGACAAATGTAGAAATACTGTACCGGGGTGGCTAAAGCGCATAGGTCAAAAGTTGATTGCCATAAGCTTGAGTCAAATTACTGGCACTAAGTAAAAGATTATGTTTGGTTTTGCGAAATATCCAATAAGTAAAAATAATTTTTATAAAAGTTATAAAAATTAAATTAAAAAAATTTATAAATTATGTTTAATGGACAAAAATGCAAATTATTTATTAACATTATTATTATTGTTATTATTGTTATTATTATTACTATTATTATTATTATTATTATTATTATTATTATTATTATTATTATTATTATTATTATTGTTATTATTATCATTATTATTATTATTATTGAACGCTTTTCATTAAATAAACATACAACAACAATACTTATCAATGTAATTATACTTCAATTTTTTGGCAATTATGAAGTTTTGGTATGTTAAAAAACAATTTTTTTCAAATAACAATGTGCGGGTTTTTATATAATAATTTCCCTGTAATTTTATTTTAAAAGATATTTTTTTATAATGAACTTTTATTATTAACATTAAACAAAGTAATTTAATGTAGCATTAGCATTTCCGATTTAATTACTAATATCTTTTATACAAAGAATGTGTTATTTTCAAAATGTTAAAGTAACCTTTTTTAAAAAGGTATTTATTTAATTATTTAAAACTAAATATTGAACGTAAGACACATATGTAAAAAATATCAATTACTTTAATTAATTTTAAAACAAAATGTGTAATTATATGTTAGTTTTTAGTTGGATTTGGAAGGCTCTTAATAAAAGATTAAAAAAACGTACAGTATTAAAGAAATGGTTAGAAAACACTACAAACAAACAATATACAAAACAAAACAAGTAAATTGTATTTTTATACCTATGCAATTGATGTATAGGTAAACTATCGACGTAAATGGACATTTCTAAGGACAACAAAATGTTGAAATGTTGACTAATGCATGACGCAAATAAATTAGCATATATTGCATTAAAGATAAAACGGCGGGGGAGTTAGACCCGGGTAGAAATAAGCGGTACTAAATATTCGGCTCTGGTAAAATATCCCCTACCGAAACATGTTACGCGTAAAACAGTAAAAGTAGTAAAATAAATAAAATATTTAATTGGAATATCCAAGTACATGGATCTAAAAGTCAAAAAATAATTAAAAAATAAAATAAATAACATTCATTATTTTCATAGTTATAAATGCTACTGAGCGTTATAATAATAATAATGTAAATAATAATAATAATAATAATACAATAATAACAACAATAATACAATAATAATAATAATACAACAATAAAAATATTAACAATAATATTAATAATAAAAATAGTAATAATAATAATAATAATAATAATTAAAAAAAAATAATTTTGATAATAATGATAAAATTAAAATAAAAATATTACAACTATAATAATATTACTGTTACTATTAGTAATAATAATAATATTATTAATAATAATAATAATAATAATAATAATAATAAAATAATTTTTAGCTGTATATAAAATAATATTTAATGTTATAAGTATACAGTTATTTTAGAAAAAATAATAATAATCGATTTATAAAAATTCAATACAGACTGTTTGTTCAAGCTTAAACAAAAACTAAATCACGCGAAGCAGTGTTAATAAATCGAATATAAAAAAAGCAAAAATTAATAATTTAATGAACATAAACACATATTTAGTTGGTTTAAAAATTTTGTAAAGTCAAGAAAATAAAACCGTCCAACAATTATTTTATTCGGTAAAAATAAACAGCAACAATTAAGTTGGCAAAAATTTACTTTAATGTAAAAGGAAGCATTAGAGATTGCACTGATTGAAACAATTTCCTTTTCTTGTAAGAGGAAAAGCAGTTTTAAAAAATTAATTACATGTTAAATGTATTTAAATTTGAGTAAAATTAATTATATGTGCAATGAAATAATAATAATTTATGCAAAATTTGTTTTAATTCTAATTAAATAATATTTAGGCTTTAGTACGTACATTTTTCTCTAATTATAAATTAATTTAATTTAAAATTAAAAAATATATTTTGTTAAAACAATAAAATTAGAAAAATGTTTTGAATAGTTCTTAATACAAATTAAAAAAATGTTAACTACTTTTTAGAAATAATGTTACTGAATAAAATTATACGACTATTATTTTACTTTAAACACCAAATTTTAATTACATGCATGCATACAAATTTATTATTATATTTTTTTTGTGTTTACAACTTATTTTATTTCATTTAATCATTAATATATAGAAAATTGTTCGTGTCCCCATTTAAATAAAACATTTTATTGATTAAAAAAAACATGTAAGAAAATTTAAATTATAAAAAAATTGAAATAAAGTTAAAATTGATATGCTAAATTTGAATGCCTATTTAATTGCATAAATAAACAAACATTTTGAAAACAAGTAATAAAAAATTTGTTTAAAAATTCACAAATGTGAATTCAATAAAACTATTATTAACTTTATAGAATTACAAAACTTTATTACCTTTGTCCGATTAAAAAAGGAGGAGTGTTTATGCTTAAGATTAACAACCTGATCTCTGTAAAAATATTGTTAACTACATTACATTACATTTTACATTACAAACCCTTTTGCTTAAAAAATAAGCATGGGGCAATAAGATAACAATTACAGCAAAAATTAACATCAAAGTCTCGTAATTCAAAAAGAACATGAGACAACAAAATGTTTCCATGTATTTGAACATTCTGCCAAACGTTTTGCTTATGCCCATAAAACATTCATTTTAATTAGATCTTCCCGAATGGTTATTAGCCAAGTTTTCTTTGGTCTGCCAACCTTTCTTTTACCATTTACAATTGTCCATTCCAAAACCGTTCTTGCTGGTCTTTCGGGCGGTAAACGTAGAATTTGACCAAGTAATTTTCTTCGTCTAATTGTAATGAGTCAGTTCTTTTCATGATCTCATCGTTTGAAATGTGATCGCGCCAGGTAATCTTTAAAATACTTCTAAGACACCGGCAATAAAAAACATCCACCATCTTATCAATCCTGTCCGTACGTTTCCACGTTTTACTCCCATATATTGCCGTAGGAATGATTATTAATGCGTACAAACGAAGTTTTGTTTTTAGACGAATGGAAGAACATGACCATATTGATTTGAGTCTATTGAAGACTGACATTGCCTTACCAAGTTTGGCTTTAACATCAATTTCGGTTTGTCCGTCTTTACTAATAATGCTTCCCAGATATGTAAAGGAATCAACAGTATCAATATTTTGTCCACTAATTTTAATGGGCAAATTATTGCTTGACTTTATGCACAACACTTTTGTCTTTGAACAATTAATCCGTAAGCCAATACGAGAACTGATATCACTGAGTCGTGTTGTCATATTTTGCATCATTTCTGGGGTTTCACTGAGTAGACCAATATCATCTGCAAAATCCAAATCCGTTAATCTGTCTTGGTTCCATTTGATACCATAAGACAAATTATGCATAGATTGAGTCATAATAAAATCAATTACTAGAAGAAACAAAAACGGTGACAAAATACATCCTTGACGTACTCCCGTGACAATTTCGAACGTAGCAGTATGACCACTTTTGTTCGAACACATCAACTTGAATTTTGGTATAGCGAACGTATAATATTCACATATTTTAACGGTATTTCGTAAAACTTAACGATTTTCCACAAAGATTCTTGATGAACACTGTCAAAAAGCTTTCATAAAATCAATAAAATTAATAGTTAGTGATTGCTGAAATTCTTGACTTTGCTCAATAATGTTACAAAGGGTGAGTATTTGTTCAATACAGCTTCTTCCTTTCCGAAAACCTGCTTGTTGTTCTCGAAAATGTTTATCTACCGCAGTACTTAAACGATTTAAAATTACTTTTCAAAACACTTTACCAGGAACAGACAATAAGGTTATTCCGCGCCAATGATTGTAATTATTCAGACTTCCTTTTTGGGAAGGGTAACAATTACTCCTTGCCGCCAATCATTTGGAACTTGTTCATTATGCCATATAACATTAAATAAATGAGCAAGCTCACTTGCTACAACATCACCTCCATGTTTGAGCATTTCTGCAGTTATCTCGTCAAGTCCTCCTGCCTTATTGTTTTTCAAACTTTAAATTGCATAAATCTCTTCAGTTACAAAAATGTCATCAATGCATATTTCCGGATTTTGAGTCACGTTCATATCATTATAATTATCAAAATCTATGAGAGTATTTGGCATAGGCTGATTAAGTACTTCTTTAAAATGTTCTACCCATCTAGATAATTGCTCATTATTTGTTAGAAGTAAACGACCATTTTTTCCTTTGATTGGAATATCGGTGTTCTTTCTAACTCCCGACAGTTGTTTTACAATTTTATACAGAGTTTTGGAATTATTTTTACTGCTGCCTTATCTGATTCTCTGCATCTGTTTTCTAGCCAATCATTATTATCTTTGCGGCAGCTTTTTTTAACCTGTTTATCTAAAGTTCTATATTTATTATCAAATATTTTCCAAATAACAGGATTGTTTGCTTAATCTCTCTCTAATTTTTTTTTCCGAAATCAATTAAATTTTATGAGACTGATGAAATCCATTGTTTTTTTGTAGAGTGACATCTTCTACCTAGCACATTTGCTGCACAGTTTGTAATTGTTTTATGAAACAATTTCCATTGATCATCAGACTTTTCTACCCTTTTCAGATTTTAAAATGTATTTTTTAAGGAATTGTAAAATTGATTTGAGATATTTGACTGTTTAAGCTTCTCACGAAAATGGATGTAATTTTTTGTGGTTTTTATTGTCTTTAATTTTAAAAGAAATTTTCAAACAAGAAGATTGTGATCAGAACCAACATCTGCACCGCGATATGTACGTACATCTTGCAATGAAGATTGCCATTTTGTGCTAATACAAATGTAATCAATCTCGTTTGTTGTTTTTCCATCTGGAGAAACCCATGTTGTCTTGTGTATCTTTTTGTAAGCGAAAAAAGTGTTGCCAACACTCATTCCACAATGACTGTTTAGCGTCAACAACCTATAACCATTATCATTTATGATATCAGCATAGCCATGTGGTCCAACATTTGAGAAGTACCCAGATCTATCTTTGTTCAATTTCGCATTAAAATCCCCGATCAAAATTTTGATGTCTATTTTTGGCACATCATCTAACAAATTTTGTAATTGATCATAAAAAATATCTTTTTGGTTCTCCTCAGTAGCCTCAGTAGGGGCATTGACTTGCACAATTATTACTTTTGCAAATCTGGTGTTGAATCTAGCTGAAATAATACGGTCGCTCACAGGTTTCCATCCAATTATAGCTTTAGCAGCATTTTTACTCAACATAATACCAACTCCATTAATATGATATTTTTCTTGTCCAGAATATAAAATTGATGTGTCTCCACTCTTGAAATGACCTTGGCCTTTCCATCGCATTTCACTAATACCCAAAATATCCAAGTTGTACTTTTTCATTTCTCAAAGGACTTGTTTTAACTGTCCAGTACGAAAAAGTGTGCGCACATTCCATGTCCCAACACTGGTTAAGGTTTTGGCATTGAAGATTCTGCAAATCCAAGATTGAGCTTCCTTTCGGCTTTCACTCAACTTTGTCATTTGTGTAACTTTGTCATTAAGATACGCGCGATTACTTCTTTGCCGTTGTTTGCCGGAATGGCGTTTTTTTATTGTTTCCGTAGCAGTATAAATTTTTTACAGAAGCCAGGTTGCTAACCTTGCGCTCAAACCCTCCTCCTTTATCCAGGCTTGGGACTGGCTAGATTGAATTATTTCTGATCCAATCTAGGCGGAGTTTTGTTAACTACACTACAAGAAAATATTATGTTGGTGAAGAAGTAAAAACAACAGAACAGAAGGCGTTTCTGCAAAATTCGAAACAAGTTTAACGTTTAATATAAACGCTTATCGGATGCAGACAATTTAATATACAATCATGTATACAATACATGTATGGAAAAATAATGTTTCCCCCATTTTGGAATAAATAATTGTAGAATTGAGCATTCTATTATCAAAAATGTTAATTATATAGTAAAAGAAATGTAAACTTATAGTTATTAAAAAAGAATAAAATGTAATTCGCTGTTTATTTAAATACATGCCCAGAGTTATTGCATTACATTTTTGTTTTTTTGTGTTTTATACGTAAAGTTATTTATGTTTTTGGGTAGGTTGAATGAATGGTTGATGCTAATTTTAATTAAATTTTGTATAACAATTAAATACGCTTAATGAAGTAATTAAAATTAAACTAATAATTAGATTTTATTTAAAACTTTAACCCATAATTACACAGCAAAACCATGTAGAGTTTTGGGCTTTTTTATCAATTATATATATATATATATATAACCTATAAGAAAATATTTTTAATAATGTAGTTATCTAAATACTACTATTGGGATAAAAAACTGTGTTTTACTATACAATATACAATTATATACTTTGAATGTAAAATAAGAACAATATTATCAATATTGATTTTTTATTTTCTTTTTATTGCTTAAATGTTCAACAAAAACATTCTTTACTAAATGGATATTGAATTGAACACAAAGAAAAATATTTATTTAATGTTGGCAGTGACTATTGAATCCTTTAGGAATAATTTTAAAAACCTACATAAGTGGTATTTAAGCGAAATCATTAATGTAAAATATAATATTGTAGTTTTTAATTACCAAACATAAAAAAAATATTTATTAATTTTTTTGTACATAATACGGTAAAAATAATGTTGTGCTTTAATTTACTACAGTTAATAGCAAAACCAAATTAAAAATTAACATACTATTCTATTTTGTGGCATTCAGAATTTGTTGATTATCCAGTACTTATTATTTTAAAACGCACATTATTTGTATTAGTAACAAAAGTTAGTAAAAAACATTAGCTTTGATTTTACCAATATTTAAACTTAGAAAGCTCATATAATTTGTTTTGGCGTAGTCGAGCGTTACAGCGCTCAATTTGGACTTGAGTGGATTCAAATTACCACCACTACTAAAATGCCCACTGCTAAAAGATGCATTTCTTGTAAAACATTTAAAGTAGCAAACATTAATAAAAAAAACTAATAAATAAAAATGATTTATTTAGAAAATTACATAAATACATAAGCTAAACACAAGAAAATTTTTTATTTTTACAATTCCTCAGTTATGTCCGTAAATTGTATTTATTTATAAATTTATTTGGAATAGGAACATGTTAATTTAATTATATTATTTTAACACTGTAAAGTGTAATATTCTATAACATAATTATTTGTTGTCATAAATAATACACTTTCTCTAAGTGGATAACCTACCGCTTGAAAAAGGTTTTTTTTAAATTGGCAGCATTTAAATTCGGGTTACAGAAAGTTAACCACACAAAAGTTGGGTTTCTGTTTAATAGTCATTTTGTAATTTAAATAAATTAAACATATAGTACATTAAAAATTTAAAATGTTTTAGTTAGCAATACACAAAATATAGTACTACCAATGTTGGTTATGCATATATAAATTATCTTTAAATATGTTAGAATAAAAAAAAATTAAAAATATGCGTACAATCCTTTTTAATTATGGCATTCAATGTTTGCCCTCTTTGGGATTTTAAAGGTTTACATGTTAAAAATAATTCTATAAAATGTTTAAACAATTAAAGCCAAATAAATCAGCTTAAAAAAGTTAATTTTGTTGCCATTAATCATATTTTTACTTTTTTGTTTTATAATTTGAAGTGCCCTAAACTATTAGGAATTTGATGTAATAAGAATTGTATTTATTTTTTACTTGTTACTAGCATGTGACAGGTATGTGAATAATATTTTACATTGTCAGAATTTTAACACTGTTCATACAACTATTTGCAGACATATGTTTATCAGTTTAGTTTTAAATAAAAATACTTTATTTTAGTAAGAAACCATTTAATTCTTTAATTGTATTTATTTATTTAGTTTTACTACTGTAAATGTTTTACGAATAACGCATCTTTCAGTAGTAGACATTTCAACAAAACTGAACGTTTAGTACCGGTGGTGGGATTCGAACTCATGTCTACCAGGTCCAAGTTAAGGGCCCTATCTCTAGGACACCTCAGTATAATTTTTTTAAATAGCTGTTAACAGCAAATTTTTTAATAACCATATTAGGAACACACAACCAAAGAATAACAAAAATATTATTTATGTTATTTCTGAAATTATTTAACACATATTAAAGTATCTTTTTTAGAAATGTTATATTGGTATTGACAGATTCACTCGAATAATAAATTTACTAAGTTTTTAAGTCAACCAGGAACACTGTACAGTTTTTTTATCTTTATTTGGAATCATCAGTAGTGCATATCTTTCAAGTTTTACACACACATGAACTTGAACCCACGCCCTATCTGGTGTCAGGCCAGCGCCTACATATTAAAGTATATTACATATTGGTTTTTATTAATATAAGTACAACATGTATATAGTTGTAAATTAATTTTTATGTTAATTTTTTAAAAATTATTTGTCTACTCGCTTAAAAGTGCTTTTCGTTAAACATAAAAAATTAATATAATTATTATTATTATTTATTTTAAAGGTTTTTTGTTTTACAGAGATTGGAGCAACGTAGGTGTTTCATATTAAATATTGTGCTATAAAGATTGTGTACATAAAAGATTAAACTTTTATTTTAATATTGTTAACCCTACCAAAATTATATCGTATTTTAATAAAATAGTGTTCTTTTGTTGTTTTTTTAGCAATATACTATACAAAGGCCAGGTTGTTAATCCCCTTTTATCTCAACAAAACTTAGGACTGGATACAGTGTAAACAACAATATTCAGAGTAATAACATTAAAAAGCGTTTTTTAAACAAAATATAAAATAAAATATAAAATACTATACATTTTTGTTATTATTTTTAGCATTCAATTTTTACTTTAAATGTCAACCAAAAATAAATATTCTATTAATTATAATTCTGCTTTAATGCATAAACGTTTTAAAAGGTTGTACGCTAAACATATTCTCACAATTAGTTATTGAAATAGAACAAACAAATGAAATACCTATGTTAACCTTTTAAAAGAATTTTTAAAGCATTTTATTTAAGCATTCATCATAATTGTAAAAAAT
The DNA here is from genome assembly GCA_025895645.1 of Cardicola forsteri. NCBI lineage: Eukaryota > Metazoa > Platyhelminthes > Trematoda > Strigeidida > Aporocotylidae > Cardicola > Cardicola forsteri. The sequence continues at coordinate 271,793 of JAKXYG010001222.1, read as the reverse complement.
ATTGTTAATATTTTGCCAACATCTGCAAGTGTACACGTTTCTAATTGTGCTTAATACAAAATCAATTACATCATGTGGTCTTTTGGGTAATCCAAATTTTAAAGCCTTATAAAAACCATTTTTATTTTTAAAAATATTAAATTACATTTTAATCATTTGGCTTAACAAGAACAATAATTTGGTAGATTATATAAACAAGTATAGAACAACACAATTTCTTTATATCCGAAATATTAAAAAGTGAAGTCGGAAAAGATATCCAATCAGCAACATTTTCAATATTCGATTCCATTAAACCAATTGAAATGCAAACAAGTTTTAATTTGCAGACAATATATAAAATAAAATTGTTAAATTAATTTTGCTACACACATCACAATTGGATCGTAGTATTCTTATATAATGTTATTTTTTTAATGTGCGTTTTATAAAATGTAAGTTTTTTTTAATTTTATAAAAGTATTTTTTATATAATAAATATTAAAACAGAATTTAGTTAATAAAAACAAAATTATTGTAATTACCATAACTAATAAAAGCGTTAATATTCTTTTTATATCTTACGTATTTTGTTTACATAATAAATTGTAGATAAAAATAAAAACACAATATTTAATGAAATAAATAAGGCAAAATGCTTTTTAACTTATTTATTTTATTGCAATAAAAAGTACATAGGTTTATCAAACCCTCCTCCTTTATCCGGGCTTGGGACTGGCTAGATTAAATCATTTCTAGTCTAAACTAAGCGGAATTGCAGTTAAACATAAAAAAATTATATGCTTTATGTTTTTTGTAACATAAATTTATGTTATCCAAATATAAAGCAAAATGTTAGCGTTACATAATAATTTACATTTTGGTATTATTTAAAAAACAAGCAAAAATTTACACATTTTTCAGTTATGTATATAAATTTTAAAAAATATAATTTTTTTTATATAATTACAAAATATCTTTTTTAATGTAACGTGTCTATTTAATTAAATAAATATTTCTGTTTGAAATTAACATAAAAATTGTAAACATAAATTTCTATTAATACTGACAACAAGTAAAGAAATATTTTTAAAAAACATTTTAAAATTGCAACTAAATGTGTTAATTGAAAATTTTATAGTTTTATATATTTATAATTTAAAAAAATTATTATAACATATATATATATATATATATATTTATATATTTATATAATATCTGCATAATCAAAGCGTTTTATGTACAAAATTATCAGTAATCAAATATATGTTTTATTTTTTTTACAAATATCTAATATTAATGTTTTCAAAATTAGTAACGGTACATATATATACGTTCACATTTCTGTAAATATATAGTGTTATTAAAACTGTAATTTTCTAATTTAAATTACGTCTTTTACTATTGTTATATAATACAACAATTTTGTAATGCTTAAAAAATGTTTTGAACAAATATATGTAGTTTAATATTCATCAGTTACAATGCATTTGTCAAGTTTTAATTTGTACACTTACAAATAAATGGAAAACATATTTCTATTTGTGAATAATTAGCAATTGCTCCAATAATTATCCATTATTACATTGTTAACATGCTTCAACAGCAATGCCAAAACATTGTGTGTTCAATAATTTATCAGTTATTCAATAACTTGTCTACATATAAACAAAATGTAATTAAAACCAAATTTACTATTGTATTAATAAATAAATTGGTTAATATATTTCTTAACACGATTTTGTATCTCAATATTTTAATTACAATGAGATAATACAAAATCAAACGCTTTACTGGATAATTTATTATTATTATTATTATTATTATTATTATTATTATTATTATTATTATTATTTTTGTTAATAATATTTAAATTCCTATTACTATTATTATTACCATTATTATTATTATTATTATTACCATTATTATTATTATTATTATTATTATTATTATTATTATTATTATTTTTATTATTAATAATAATAATACTATGTGCCGGGGTGGTCTAGCAATAAAGCGCTCAAATTCGGACCTCGGTGGACATGGGTTCGAATCCCATCGCCGACACTAAAATGCGGGCCAATGTTTGGCTTTACAAATTATTCACTGCTGAAAAATGTTTTTCGTGCAAACATTAAAAGTAGCAAACATAAAATAAAAAATATTATTACTGTTATTATTATTACTATTATTATTAATACTATTATTATTAATGATATTATTATTAATACTATTATTATTACTATTATTATAACTATTATTATTATTAATTCTATTATTATTATTACTCTTATTATTATTAATACTATTCTTATTATTATTACTGTTATTATTATTACTATTATTATTATTATTATTATTGTCACTACTATTATTAGTAATATTATTACTATTACTATTATTATTTATACTATTATTATTATTACTATTATTATTAGTAGTGTCATAGTAGTATTAGTATTCTTCTTCTTCTTCGTATTATTATTAAAGGTGTTATCTATAAGTAGTCAACAGTTATTAACATTACAACCATGAAGAGTTTATATTCTGAAAGCCAAAACCATTACTTCCTAATTCGTTTTTTTTTGCTAATTTACATACTAATGGTTTTTTTATAAAGCAGTTAATCTGTATGTAGCACAATTTTTTAAATAATAAGTTTAATTTTTATAAATGTTAAACCTAAATTGTATAACCTGATTTTATTATTTTTTTAATTTGTGATTAGAATTAGTTGTTCTGCTAGTAAACACTCTAAATAATTTCCTAAGTCTAATGAGTTGATGGTAGTTTAACATTAAAAACGTTTTCAAAAATGCATAGCTTTGAGGCTAAAATATTTGTTCATAAGCATGAAAAAATTAAGCATTTATAAATATACTATTCAGACAGTATTTAAACAAATTTAATCACAGTTGCCAGATGGTTTTTTTTAAAACAAATATTATAGATTTAAAATGATAATAAATATTACAATTAATATTTACTTAATTTTTATTTGTTAAAAAACATAATGGTTTATACATGTATCTGTAAACGGTAAAAAAGTTACCTTTTTTAATTTAACGTCAATAATTTGTGCAATTCAATTCATTTTATTGCTATTTAATTTATTGTTAGTTGACAAAGAATAATGTCTAATTTAAATTTATTTTTTATTTTGTTTATCTAAGTCGTTTGTCAAATTAATTGTAACTAAAATGTAACATTTAAAATATTTGTTTTTACTTTAATATAACTGCGTCATGGTTATAGCAAATTTTATTAATTCAACTAAACAATTAAATGTTTTTCTACTAAAAATAATTTTTTTTTCGAGACCACGTTAATAAATGTATATTTATGTAAATAGTGACATAAATGTTTAAAATACATTGAATTAAAAAATAATAATAATAATAAAAAATAATGCGCAACTAGAAAAAATAAAAATAAACAATTTTTAAAAATAATGATTAAGTACATTATTTTGTCATCTGTTACACATTTGGATTAAAAATTAATTAATTTAATGAAGAAAAATATTTTTAAAAAGCATTTAAGTAAATAATATGTTACTTTTATATAATTACATCTAATTACATATGCCTATTTGCATTATTGTTTAAAATTATTTTAAAAAATAACAATTACATTAATACTTATAATGTAATAAAAAAATTGTATAAAAGTGAAGTTTGTGATAACAAAAAATTGTGCATACAATTTAATAAAAAATACGTCAATTTTAATGATATTAAAACGTATGCCATCTTTATGTCAATTACTTAAGAAAAGTATGTTCTGGTTAAAGTTAAAACGTAATTTAATAAACATTTTAAACGTCTTAATACTATTCAAATAATTACTAGTTACACAATACTATTATACATTTTTGTATTCAATTTATAATATACTTTGAAAAAAATTAGATGCAATTATTTTTTATTAAAAAAAGTAATAATCACTAGTTTAAAAATATATTTATAGTTTTCTTTATTTTTTAGAAATAAATTTAAAATATTTAAAAATATTAGCATACATACTTTTACACAGTGAATAATTTCAAAATTTACAGTTTAATGCCTATATGTTACGCAACACACAGAAAAAAACAAAACGTATTTGAAAAGGCTCGTTTTAACTGCAAGGCTACCAACTTGGTCTTTGTAGAAATATATTGTCACACAAACAAGAATGGAACACCATTATATTAACTTTGACAAAGTAGTGATGGGAGCTTGATTCTAATAACTGTATTAACAAAATATAATTTTAACCTATAATGTGCCCATTACTTAAAGCCAAAAATTTAATATACAATCCTTTTATCCCGTGCTTTTTAGATTTAAAATAAACAAATAATAATAATAGGTACGTTAGATAGATTTAATGCAAAGAAGGATTATTTATACTTTTTATTAAATTATTATTATTATTATTATTATACATAATAATTATAATAATATTTATTGAATTATTTATAAACCTTTTTTTAAAGCTTAAAATAGACTAGTTTTATAAAAAACAAAAATATCTCCAAATAAAATTTTTAATATCGTTTTTTCAGTTTAAAGTATTAATTATGATTTTATTTTTGAAATAAATAATATTATTTTGTTTACTAGTTAATGGTATGCAATTGTTTTTAAACCTATATAATTTTTAATACAACAATCTCAGTTTAAGTATTTAGTGTTACAAAACCTCTTTCTAATAATAAAATAAAATTTATTACTTTTATTATTATTATTATTATTATTATTATTATTATTTTATTGTTGTTATTATTACAAAACCACAATAATTTTAAATATTTTAAATAATCAAATGGAAATACCTTCAATATTGAGATTAGATTTTAGTCGATGAAAACATAATAGGTAAACAAAACGAAGTCACAATTTTTAAATAAAATGTTTTTCAGTTTAGTCTAGCTGGACAAAAAATTATTTAAAATTTAAAATTTAAGTTCTTTTAAAAATTAATTTATTTAGTAAAAATAAATGTTATTTGAAGCAGGTGAGTATATTTATGTAAATTTTATTTTTATTTTTAATGCGTTAAATGTTTTATAGGAAATAATTAAACAATTGTGTTTGATTATAATGGCGTAATTATTTTACTATGTTTACCTAATTTTTGCATAAATTTTAATTCCAATTATTGCTAACTGGATACCGTAAATAGTATTTATTTAAATTTCCAAAAAACATCATTATTTTTGTTTATAGCAATTGCTTAATTAATTAGTAATAAAGATATTTTTTATGTTTGTATCAGTGCGGTACACTTAACTAACTTGTTATACTTATGTTTTAACAAGTAAATACTTTATTTCACTACAACCATTTACACTGTAATTCTTGATCTATAACTGTGCTTAATGTCCGTATGATAAAATGCAATAAATATTTAAGCAATTCATTCAGAATTTTTTTAATTTTTTATTTTGGTTGGTGATGTGGTCACTTCTTCATTATTTTCTATATTTATAAGGTATATAAAAAATTTACTTCGATAGCTTGATAAGCGTAACAAAGTTTATTGACTGATAGATGGAATCCTTGTGACGCCACAACTGTTTGCAGAGATTGACAAAGCCTCCTAACTGCCCAATGACTACACGTAATATACGTATTTTTAAAAATACTTTTAAGGTATTATAAGTGTATGTTTGTACCCACCCGCCGTAGTAGAAGCCTAGTTATACCGCTGTGCACTCGACCCCAAATGTTATTAGTCTAGATTCCCAGGATGCACCACGTGGAGAACAAATAGTCAGGAATATCACAATTATTGTAAATTAAGATTTCGTAAACATTACTTAAATCCTCAAAATTATTGGCATCCCCTTCTATGTAACATGTTATATGTTGGATTCCCTGATTCGAAAAAATAATAAGCACTTGTTAAATCAGTTGGATCAGTTTTATAGTAAACAAAACAATTTTTAAAAATTGGCACAGGTTTTCAATTTGTATAATATTTGATATAATATAATATTTATCCCAAATTTAGAATATGTTGTCGCTTTTTAAACACAGCATTATTTTATAAAATTCGAGTTGCTAAATATGCGCCTCAACTTTATTACAAAAATTTAAATTAATTTTAAAACCTAATTAATATATAAACTTAATTTTTGTTTTATCAATTATTAGTTCATGATTCATGTTTGCCTAATTAATTTCATTTTATAAATAAATTAAGTTACTATAAAATATACATGTTTATATTGCTGATATTGTTAATTGTTGAAATGTTTTCATATAATTAGTAGAAACACATAATTTGAACAATTTTATAATAACATTTTCTCTAGCTTTATTTTTAAATAAACTGATTCAACCAACATAATTGTAAAGTAATTCCAAAATATGAATTTAAAATATTTAATTTTTAAAATTTTAGTATCACAATATAATTACTTATTTTATATAAAACATATATTAAATAATTCTGTTTGCTAATCGTAGTAACTTACAAAATGAAGTACAAATAAATTAATATTATTATCATTATCATTATTATTATTATTAATATTACTATTATTACTACTATTATGATAATGATGATGATGATGATGATGATGATTATTATTATTATCATAATTATTATTATCATTATTATTATTATTATTATTATTATTAGTATTATTATTATTATTATTATTTACAACTAGCAGTTTTAAAATGTATAGTAAAACATATTTTCAAAACTTTGATTTAAATAGTTTAAAACATTTTGTAGTTAGTAGATAGTTAGGACATTCAATCAAAGGACTGTATTTGGTGTTGGTAGTAGGACAGATAATTGTTTTTATGGAGATGTAAATTTATTAACTTTATTACAAAAAAAACTGTTATAAAATAAATACACAGAACAAGAGCAACAAAAATTGGTAGCAGAAGCATTTTTTTTATTAGTTCCAAGTTTCCATAGCATTCCGAAAAACTCCATTTTAATGTTCACGGTTGGAAGGTCGTCTAAAATTTGTCAGTCTATCGATTTTGTTATTGTTTTCAAGGTAAAGTCCCGGTTAAATAACGTAAAGATTGCTCCAAACAGCATTCATCGAAGTACATTTTTGACCACTTTTTTCTTTCTTTCCATCGGCATTTTGATGGGTTACAGTTACGATACGTAAAATTGCGTCATGTTTACGGAAAACTTGACCAAACCAGCAGAATATTTGTTGCTGTAAAATTTTAGGTAATTTCAAATTTATTATCTAATCTCTTAATATAAACAATGCAAATTAAGTCTTTTGCCAAAGGTATTTGAGATATATTAATCAAATTTGTTAAGCTTTATGATGCTTAACTTATTACAAGTTCATGTTTTCCCCAGCCTAAATAAATACTCTGCAAACTAATAATAATAAAATAATTATCATCCTGTTTAGATCAATGTTGATCGTCTCAAAAGTGAATTGGCAATTTTTCCAAATAAAAACATATGGGCTAACGGAATCAATTTACTAAAAACATTCTAAGTTTTTTTTATTTTTAAATTATAGTAATTTTTAATTTTTTTAAATTTGTCTTAAAAGCCAGTAGCTAAACTGTTGTTATTTCAATTACTTTTTTTACAATTAAAATTTGTAATTTGTAATTGTTATTGCAAAAATCACATTGCTCTAAAACTTATAAACTGACCAATTAGTTTAAAGCAGATAATTTTTATTATTTATATTTTAAATCTATTTATTAATTAATTTAAAATAAAAATAAAAATATTATTTAGGCACAAGTGCAAACCAAATTATAAAATTTATAATTAGTGATTATTTAAAAAAACTCAAGTGATAATGCTTTTTTTAAAAACAAAATAATTCAATTAATTTTAATTTTATATAGATTTTTAAATATTTTAATGCAATTAAAATTATAAAACGGTTAAGTTATTTAAACGTAAGAGTCATTTTGCTAACCAATTATATTTGTTTGATATCTACAAACGTGTAAAATTTAGTTTAAACTTTGTTTTACTATTATTTTTTTAAATTTTATTCTAAAATAATTTTTTTTTAAAAGAATAAAACAACAAGAATGTTTTATGCAAATGCACATTAAATTTTCTGTTATAAATATTGTGTCTCATTATCGTAATTTTGTTGTTCCTTTAGCAATATATTTTTTACAGAAACTAGGTTATTTATCTTACATTTTAACATTCATCTTTTCTCAATTAGACTTTGGATTATTTACACTGATTTAAAGTTCAAACCACTCATCTATTTACATACATTGTGCCGGGTTAGTCTAGCGGTATAGCGTTCGAATTTGGACCTCGGTGGGCATGAGTTCGAATCTTACCACCGGCACCAAAATGCGGACTCACGTATAGCTTCGCTAAAATGCCCACTACTAAAAATGTTTCTAGTAAAACATTCAAAGTAACAAACATTTAAAAAAATAAGTAACAAGCCAAACAACTTTTATAATTATAAAATAAAGTTAAAATTAACCAATTAAACAATGTCAAAACATAGTTTTAAAATATGTCATATTTTCTAATTAAAAAATAATTAAAAACAAATTAGTACAAGGTAAAGACAACGTTTATGTAGAATCGACTGACAGTATCAAATTAAGTAAAGCATTCAATAAGTTAAACATTGCATTAAATTGTAGATTAGTTAAATTATAAGTTGCAATTATGTTTAAAAATTATTAGTCAGATGTTGCTTTGTTAAATTAAAAATTGGAATTATTAATTTATCGGTAGCATTTAATTTATACGCGTAAAACTTGATTTTAAGTAGCAGCTGTTCAACAAATTAAAACGTTTGTTATTACTAATTATTACGAGAATAGTCAAAGTCAAATAAATAAAACAAGTCAACTGTAAACTGTAAGTATATTATTAATAATTAATTATTTAACACGGCCGTGATTGTTTCAAGAAATATTTGTACTTTTTTATTTTTACGGATGTTTCCTTTTTTTATACAGGATCACTGCATCCGGTTACTTTTCTCTATTTGAATCTGTAATAAACCGATTTAACTATTAAATAGTTTTAACGTGGGATTTTTACTGTCAGATAATATAACTATCAATTAACTTTCTTTATTCAAACTTAAAATTAGCTACAATGCTTCATTTTTCATCTTCTCTTGGAGAAGTAAAATATTTATACATTTTTTAGTTAATTCTCAGTTTAGACGACAAGAGCGTTTAAAATTCATTTTGCAAATTTATTTACTCCATTATTGTAAATACAAATTATTAAAATGCATAGTTAAAACGAGTTATCTTGGTGAGATTTAGCTCTTCCTTAATTCAACGTAAAACTTGAATAAACTGAATAGGTAAATTTAATAAATAATGAAATTGTAAAACAACCAATTATAAATGTTTGAGTATTTTGTTTTATTTAAATTGCACACAAATGGGTTTTATTTTTTTAATTGCACTATGTGTTGACATAAAACGATGGAAAAATATAAAGCTGATAAGCAAGCGAAAAAAAACATAATTAACTGTCAATTTTAATATTTGGGTAATTTTTAAAAATTATGTTAATAATTTTTTATTTAAAAAGATACCATTATTAAAGTATAGTGTTTTTAATAATTGTAAAACTGGTAAACTTGTTAGAATATGTAAAATTTTATATCTTTAAGAAAGAAAGTTAAAATAATTACTATATTTTACGATTAATATAGGTAAAAAAACATCGTAATGGTTTATAGGACTAACCTCTTGTTGCTTATATATATATATATATATATATATATATATATACACTTTATCAATACATACAAGGTAACGCTATTTGTAATAATTACTATATTATAATGAAACATTTATACCAACAATAACATAAAATGCTACCATTTATTAAAACTTGATGACAAACACACATAATTTGTTAAATAAATAATTTTATTAACTAAAATACATAAATATGTAAAAAAAAATTATAAAATTTATAATGTCAACAATTTATGTTACATTAATTTTTTTTTAAATTTGCACCAGCTACTTTTAATGTGAATTTATCATCACACTAATTTATACTTTAAAATGCCATTTTTGTAACATAAATAATATTTCCTATGCGTAGAACGTTATTTAACAAGTTATTAAGCTACCGTTTAAAAGAAAATTTATAATCTTTAAATGTCGACTGTATAAAATTAAAAATACAATAAATTTATTTTCTGTTTAACACAGTTTTTGTAGTTTATGTAGGTTTAACATATGGTAAATTGTAAGTTTTACCGAGGAACACATGAGTAATTTAAAAAGTATAATAAAGAATTAATTTGAATATTTTTTAGTGTTTTAAAAAATCTTGTTTAAATTTTGATAACAATATATTTTAAAAACAATTAACGAAATAAGCAAATTATAATAATAACAATTACAACTATTAATAATAATATTATTATTATTATTTTAAGCATTTTAAGGTAAACATTTTTTAGCAGTTAACATTTAAGCAAAACCAAAAAATTACCTTGATATTGTGTCATTAGTGAGATTAAAACTATGCTTATGCAGATTTGAGCTAGACTCTGTACCGGAATTATTAAAAACCTGACGCAAATATTTAAATAAGACTGTTAATTAGTATCATTTTATTTACTTTATTTCCAGTCGGATGTTGTCGTATGTTTTTTTAAATCTACTTTCAAGTTGTTCTTTTGTTTTATATTTAAAAAAAATTTTAATGCTTATTTTGGTCTTTATAAAACTTTTTTGTACCACTGCTTTAGAATTGTTTGCTGTGTACTTAATTTAATAACTAGCATAAATAAGTGGCTCTTCCAACACACGTTCATTTATTTTATTTAATATAATTATTTAACTTTTTAAAATAAATAATAACTTAAAATAAATTAAAAGACGTTCAAGTATACAATAATGTTATTTTTATTAATGAAAACTGCTTTATTATTTTATTTATTTTTTATTGTTGAATTTTGAAAAATGAAACTTAATCATACTATAAATACCTACTATTAGTTTTATAAAATATATGCTAAAAATAAAATTTAATTTGTGCAATGTTACTTTTAAGTACTTCAAGGACTTTAGTTTACAATTTAATATTTTAATGGCTTATCTTAATTTCTACATAGTAAAAATTATTGTTTGTCAAACATTTAAGTTATAAAAGTTATGTATTATATATATACCGCATAATATAATATAACAATATCTAAAATTGAAAAATACTATGCAAATCACATAACCATCTAATTAAATTTCAACTAGCAATTGTTTAGCTGTAAAATAAAACCTAGTTTCTATTATAACATGAATAATAGTATATCATAAATAAAATATTGTTGTATTTTTATTGATACATGTAACACTGCAATTTAATAAAATCTGCAATAAAATAAACTAGATTTTAATTAAATGCTAAGTAAAATTATTAACATAAAATATTTTATTCAACGTTATTGAAAATACATAGCATATACAATGTTGTTGCAACAAAATATTTTTTTGTATTGTACTCAAAAATATTTATTAATAAATTTGATTATATTTGTGTAACTAATTAACTTGGGTAATTTGATGTGCTTGACCGTACAATGTTAGTCACGTTCTATTTAATCTGATGTATTCTGTTAATACACCAAGAAAATTGACGTTAGTTTTATTATGTTTTTTAAAGTACAATGTCAAATGGCATAAGTAAACAAACTAAATTTACACAAAGTTTACATTTACAATTTTTAAATGTTAAATAAGATATTGTTATTTTAACATTTATTAATCTTGTATAAGCTTGAAGCATTTTGAGTTAAAAATTATACTTGTATTTAAAAATAGATATATAATTGTTTATAGTATTTGTCATGGCATAGAATATAACATTTCTTTTATAGTTTATATCAAACCGGTACAATGTTTGTTATATATAGACTTTTTAACAGTTGGCTATGTATAACAATAAAAGTACTTATTATTATTTATTTTAATACTTTAAATGTTTTGCTAAAAACGCATCTTTGAGCAGTGGATATTAAATTTTTGGCACATTCAAAAAATAAAGTTTTATTGAGATTTCGTCTCACCCCACTATTAGAATTATGCTGCTTTTACTTGTTTGCTGTAGCAATAATAAAATAGTGTCCTCTTATTGTTTCTTCAATGATATTACTTTTTATAAAAATCAGTTTGCTAACCGTGCGCTTCAACCCTCCTCTTTTCTCAACAGAACTTGGGATCAGCCATGGACAGATTATCAAACATACTTGTAGTGTTTTTGTTACAATAAAAAAAGATTTTAACGTTAATACTTACAAAAAGCAAAACGTTCTATTTTTTTTATTCCTTACCAGTAGATAACTATTTTTATAAATTTTAAAAGTAATTATTTGTTTACTTAACAAACTATATATATAAAACAATTTCCTAAAATTTGTTTATTTTCTTTAATATTCAGTTATAATGAATATTGCCAGGTAATCACTTTAATGTACTAAATAAATATAAATTTATAATATTGAACATTTTTATTACCATCTAATTAAGTACATAAGTAAATAACATGAACTATATTACTTGTTGTTAATTTAATTCTTAATATTTAGTTAAAAAACGTTATTAACGCATAATCATAATGCAAATATTTCCTTGGCGGCTAAATATCTGTATTGTCAACATAAAGTGAAATAACTAATTATTAACCTATAAACTATTTAAATAGCAAATATAAACAAATTTACAATTAACAGCAAAATAAAAAAGTTACATTTAATAAAATCATTTTTTTCAAATTATAAACAGCTTTTTATTGACTATAAACAACATAGAAGCAAGCAGCTTTTAGTTTAAATACTAATATTGTTATTTATGTATTTTTGTTTTCTTACAACTATATTGCGGGTTAGAACAGAAAAACCGTTTTAATAATGTATATCAAATCAAATTAAAGGAAATAGTATTAATTGATGGTACACTAAACAGTAGTCTAAACGTCTTCAAACATTTTCCCTTAGACTCAGTAGACAATGCAGAAATAATAAAAACGTTTGTTGTATACAAACGACGTTAATGCTGAGTTCTATAAATATAAATAAAACGTATTAAAAATATTTTTTTAATGTAAATTATACTTATTATATCGTAGAATTTATTTATCGAGAATTAGTTTAGAGTTCACAAGAAATTACTTTGTTACAATGTAATTATTAAACCTAAATTTCTCTAGCAATTACAAAGTTTAGAAAATAACTTAGTTTTGTTATACCAAATGCATTTATACAATGTAAATAAAATTCAATTTAATATATGTGCCGGGGTGGACTAGCAATACAGCACTCGAATTCGAACCTCGGTGGGCACGGATTCCAATCCCACCACTGTCACTAGAATGGGGGCCCAAGTTCGACTTTGCTAAAATGTCCACTCCTGAAAGATGCCTTTCTCGTAAAACATTTAAAGTAGCAAACATATATATGTATATGTATATATATAAATTATTATAAAAAATGTAGCAAACATATATATGTACACACACACATATATATATATATATATTATTATAAAAAATATAAAAAAATGTTTCATAATCATGTTCATATAAACATTCACTTGAATATATAATATTTTGACTGTTTATATTTTATTAAAATATTTCTTTTCAAATAAAAAAGAAATTATTTTAAATGTAATTATAATAATATTATTATTATATAATAAGTTTGGTAACCTTGTAATTCCGTTGTGTCAACATAAGGTCAGATCACTTAAATAGCAAAAGCAGGAGGATTTGCATCTAGTATTGAAATTAGAAAAGTGACATTGACTAACGTTATTTCTCGACAAAAATATTTATAAAAGCGTTGTTTAATTTATTTAAATGAGTACTACCAACTGACGATATATAAACAGCCCTTTAGTTGCATTATTAGTAGTTTCATTTATTTATTGCGGGTTAAGATACAGTTTTAGGTTAATCTGATAACAATAATTTGATAAAATGAAAGAAAACATCTTTAAAAAAATTGTATTTTATAAACAAACCAATTTTAGCTAAAAACACTATTATTCAACTATTTACTTCTGCAGTATAGTAATTTTCAACAAAATTTTGACAATTACTAGACTATTCACTAGACGATAATTTAAAAATGTTTAAAAATGTACACTTAAACTCAGCAGACATATTCAAAATAATGAAAAAATTTATCGCATAAGAGACAAGAATACAAGCATTGCAAATTGTCACAATTCGATTCCAAACCATAATCTCGACATTTTGATTTCTCAAGGTTGTCGAAGTCGATCGATTTATAATTTGACCTTGAGAATTATAACGAATCAAACTAGTTTGGGCGACATTTTCAATTTCGTTTAGATGCATCTTTTTAGCAGTAATCAAAATAGTGGCCAACATATTGGGGATATGAACAATGAGGAATTTGATTAGAATGACTACTAGCATGTTGGATATACAAATAAGATTGTACCAATTCAATGTTTTAGCATGAGCTTTGACAGTGCCATGATGGAAAATAAAATTGCAACACATACATTTTGTTCTTGTATTAATTTTGTATGAAAGTGAGTATTGCGAAAAATGTAGGTTAAATGTGAATTAATTGTGGTTTATCAAATATTTCACATGCGATTGTGAATCTTTTTGCAAATATTATAATTATTGTTACAGAGTAAAAAATACATTTTAAGCATTGCTATTTTGCAGAAAATCTTTTGTTATCACGCATTACTGTAACCTTGTTAAAATTACCTTAAAATAATCCATTTTTAAAATTTATTTATTTATATTAAAAATAATAATTTTAGTAGTAATGAATTCATTTTTTATACTGATTTTATTTTGAATGTTTTACGGGAAACATTTGTCAACAGTAGACATTTTAACAAGGCCGAAAATAGGCCTGAATTTTAGTGCCACACAATCAATATGCAATAATTACGACGTTAATGTTGAGTTTGATAAATATAAATAAAATGTATAAAAAACATTAAATCATTAAAATTTACAGCTATTTTTATTTTATAATGATACTGTAAAATGTACTTTTTCGTCACGTCTATATGGGTGTATTATTTGACACATGACACGTTTTACATTTTTCTACAAATATATGTGTGTGTCGGAGTGGTTTTATCGATTTGGACCTGAGTGAGCATAGGTTTAAATCTCACTACCGGTACTAAAATGTGGGCCCACATTCGGCTTTGCTAAAATGTCTACCGAAAGATGTTTTCCATAGAACATTTAAAGTAACAAACTTAAATAATTATATATATATATATTTTTCTATGTATGTATATGTAAACTATTATAGGCAGTTAAATATAAAAATTATTTTTGAATAATTTAAACTATTTATTACTTTTTTTTATCATTTATTTAAAAATAAATTTTAATTAAAATCTATTATTGGTTTAATTTTCCTTATTTTTTACTTAAAAGTATAACTACTTGGTTACAACTGTTCTACCCTAATATGATAAAAAAAATTTTTTATTTTTTTAATTTGATTTAATTCCAATTTACAATTTGTTTGTGTAAGAAACTGAACCTATTTTTAAAAAAAACGTTTTATCTGTTTATTATATAAGTATTCATTTGGCTAAGTCAATCATGAGAAAATTATTTTTATCAATGTTAGTCTGTATGTTTTTTACAAATTGGCAATAATTTTAATTTGTAATTAAAGAAAATTGTTATGTATGTTATGAACTATATATATATATATATATATATATATACAATTTGTTCTAAAACTTTAATGTATATACTATAATTATGTGCATGAGTGTATATGTATTTTCAAAATATTAAAAAATGCAGATCTATATGCATCTATTAATGCACAACATATTTTTAGCTGAATAGTTATGTACGCACGCATGCATGTGAATATTTAATTAACAGTGTTTAATTATATTTAACAGACATACACTTGCTTTTTAATAAGTGCTGTTTAATTGCACGTGGAAATAATATAAAAAATGTTGATGCAAATTTTAATTATAGATTTGTGTGAAAATTGATATACATTTTTGATAAAGAACTATATTTATCATTTTGAAATTTTATTTTTAAGTTTAAAAATTAAGTGATAAAAATGTTTTAAAAATAGTGTACAATGAAAATTCACATTATTTTAAATAGTTTTTTCTAATTTTTCCTGTTTAAAAAAATTGTTTAACAAAAGATTTTTTAATTTTTGTTAATGCAGGTTTTGAAAGGTATATTTTATTTGTCACTGCAATTTCTGTGCCTAGTAACAAAGGATTATAATTTTGACAGTTACTTAAGTTAAAACAACAAAAATAGCCAGTATAAACTTTCAAAGAATTGTGTTCTATTTTTTTTGTTTTTATTGTTTAGAATGTTTTAAATTGCTTATGCAACCTGTAAATATGCAATGTATAATTATTTTTAATAAAATAATACTGTATGCGTTTTAGTTTTTGTTAACATCATACACTTGTATTGCTTTTAAAAATGCAATAGATTAAACCTAGAAAAATGATAAAAATACAATAATTTGATTTACCTACTTTATTATAATGCTTTCTAGGGCCCTATTATAATTCAGTAAAACTAATAATAACAAAAAAACGAATAATTTAATATGTAAATATTTTGGTTTGCAGTTTGAATAAATTATTACTTAAATGCTATTATTTAAATTATTTTACAAGCACTACAATTTTAGTAATTCAAATACTAGCATCATTGTATTTTTATAGAAATATTAAACCAAGTCATTAACGTCCCTAAGTAATGTGCCTACATTTAATGCATTATTTAACACTAAATCTGTATAAAGCATTTTCTTTTACTTACATATAACCTTAAGAATAATTTTCACATTAAGAACTAAATTGTTTGTAATTATTTAAAGTTATTTTATTTAGACAAAACATTTGCTACCCAAATCAATACATCGAACCGTCAAAATCAAAGCGTCAATAATATGCTATAATATTCTTTTTTGTGTAAAATAAAAAATCAAACTTTTAATTACAGTTACAAATATTTTAATATTTTGTTATAAACACTTTGAAAAGACCACATTTTAGAAAAGCTAAACTGTATTTGGAATATGCAATGTTCTAATTTTAAATAAATGCATGTAATTATAACTATATTTTTTAGTTTTGTTTAATCAAGCATGTTTCACGATTTATCATCTCCCAAATGCTTACAACAAAATCAACAATTTCAAACGTATTTCAATGCAAATACTCAGCTGTACGGATACGTGCACAACCAATTAGCCAATCAAATTATAATGTACGCTGTCAGTCTCCAGCTGTCGAAAGATAACGAACAGCATCTTCTTGCCAGTCCAAAACAAGGTCTTATTCAAAGGGAAATATTACACCAAATTTGTGGTCCTTACCCGAACAACAATATGGATCAAAATGATGCCTTTCTTCAAATTATTAACTACTACTTACTACCTCTATGTTCCGTATTTGTATTTCTAACCAACTTTCTCGTATGTATTGTTCTCAGTCGTCCCACAATGCGCAATTCCATATTTCTTATTTTGTTTATTATTGGTTTGGTTGAAATGTTTAACAGTTTGCTACCACTGCCTATGTATTTGGGTCAAAGTATTTACAAAAAAGCCGCGTGGTGGACACCATTATCTGTAGCCAAACGTCCTTTCAATGTGTTGCCCAATTCTATCTGGCAATTTAGAGCATCCGATATTGTTGGAACTAGTTCAAGTGTTGTAGCTAGCGAAGCGCTTGCTTGGACTACTGTTTATTTGCCAACAATTACTCACACATGTTCCGTTTGGCTAACTGTAACATTGGCACTACAACGTTTGCTGTATTTGACGTTTTGCAATCAATATCCAGCGCTATTTCAAATGTCTATATCTGGATTATTTTGTATTCTAATTCTAGCTGCGTCATTTCTCATTCATGTGCCTTTACTCTACTCCCAATTTGTTCTATTTAAGCCATTAGAAATTTATCCAAATGTTCAATCTACACACAATGTATGTGTCTATTCCCTAATTCAATTATTACCAGGCATTGTTATGAAGTGCCACATGATTAAACCGAAAATTATGTTTGCATATTTTTGCGCTCGGCTTATTTTAATTCACATATTTCCATCCATTATTCTTATTATTTTGACTAGTTTGTTGTTTTTAAAGATGCAACATATTATAAAACTGAAGTCGCGTCTAGGACTAACCAACAATCAACCAGTAAACGTTCCTTTTCCAATTACCCAATCGTCTACAATTCTTAACAACGACATAAAATCACAGTTGAACACAAACGACTATAAATTATCGAAACAAACCCTACCCCATTGCAATGTGAGTTGTGTTAAAAGACGCAACTCGCCACAAGCGGTATCGCGAATGCTTATTGTAATTTTAATCAAATTTATTGCTACGCATTTGCCCAATGCTATTGTTTTGTCGGTGTATTTAATTCTTACCATTAAGCGACACATTCAACAACAAACACCGTCCAGTTCCATGTCAAATGATGAAGAGTATTGGGACAAATGGCTAGGAAAAATTGGATTAATGTGCAATCTTATTATTCTTGTGTCGTATCAGTTAAATTTTTTTATTTATTACTTTATGTCGGTAAAATTTAGAGAAACATTTGACAAATTATTTGTGGTTTGGTGGAAAAATTAGATGAATGAATTGATTTTTGTCCATAAAATGTTTTGCTCGTTTGTTTGTTTTTCAAGTGTAATTTGGATTGTCCATTTTTGAATTTTAAGAATACATATTTTTGTAAACAATAATTTGTAAAACAAGTTGGTTTCCAAATTTATTCAATAATTGTTTTTAAATTTTGAAAACTTACCGCATGCTTTAAAAGACAACTTTGGTAAGACTATTTAACAAAAATAAACAGACTATGTAATTTTTTTTTGTTAAAATAAATTTCTTTTGTCAAATGACTGTACATTATTTAAATACGTTGGATGTTACAAGGCTGAATATTGGTATAGAGTTAAAACGCAAATTTAGGAACCTATTTTTTTAACAATAAGTTGTTACTGCTATCCAATGTGTTATTATATAATATGTTTAGCCGATAACATATTTTAGTAAGTGATATTGTAAAAAGTTCAACAAAAGCTCCAATTTAGCACCGGTCATGGTTGTTAAACCGTGGTTGGAATAGAGCAGTATACAAATAAAATATAAATATAAAATTTAAAAATAAAATTCTATTCACGGGGTTTAACCATATCTTAATAAAATCAAAATTGTTAATATACAGAATATTTAACGCTAAAAATTAATTTTACAATCCTATTGTTTTGTGTTCTACAGAGCTCAATATTATTAAATTAAATTTAATAAACTTTAGATGCATTTTTACGTAAAAATTAAAAACTTAGAATTTGGTTTAGTTTTAGTTGGAATTGCGTTACAGTAAACAGTGTATAATTATCAGTAACTATATTGATAATCTGTTTTTTTTAACTAAAAAAGTAATCAAGTTTTTATGTGCAATATAAAAGTAAAGTAATTAGAAAACTATTTCGTTTTGCACAAATTTTAACACATTCCGATTAGATTTTGTGTTTTACCACGACACATTAGTAGTCAAATAGATAAAGTACAAAAAATACTGATTTTTTTTTAATCTAATTTTAATAATTTATTTTGTTTGCTTATAAGAGTTTTAAAAAATAATTTATTATTTTATTTGTAATATAATTTTGAATTAAATTAAATTAATTTTTTACTAGATTAAAACCAAACAAAAACTGTTTAATATTTCTAATTATTGAAATATGGTATGTTTAACTAAAAAATATATTCGATATATGCTTTCGTTATGGAATTTTTAATTATAAGCATAATTTTGTTTTAATATAAATAATTAATGTACAAAAATTAAAAGCAGTATTTTATAAAAAAATATATAATTACATACCTACAAAAACAATATTTTAACTTAAAATAATTATTCGTTTTACTTGCATTTTACTGCTTAAATGTTTAATAAAAGACACTATTTTATCAAAATAAAATAAAAGTTGTACCCAATGCCCGAAAGTAAAATTTAAACCCATATTTAATTTATTTTAATTGTACCATTGTAACCAATTCTAGCATTTTGTTACAATATACATTTATTAAAAAAACATTTTTGCGGTGGTCTAACGGTACATCGCTTCAGTTAGACTTCAGTGGGCATGTGTTCGAATCTCACCACCGGCACTAAATGCGAGCCGAAGTTTGGCTTCGCTAAAATGTCTAATGCTGAAAAATGTTTCTCGTAAAACAGTTAAAGTAGCAAACATTAAAAAAAACGTTTTTAATTTTAAATTAAAAAAATACTTTAAATATATTTACACACATATGTATATATATATATATATATATATATATATATATATAAATAATGTTTGCTATTTTCATTTTTTGCGAGAAACATCTTTCAGCAGTGGATATTTTAGGAAAGTCGAACGTGGGCCTGCATTTTAGTGCCGGTAATAGGATTTGAACTCATGCCTACTCAGATATAAATTAAGCGTTGTACCGCTAAACCATCCCGGCATATATACATATAATTTACAACAAATAACTTGTTTATATTGTTTGAAAATATATATAGAAGAAAAGGAGCTACCAAATAGTTACGCTGCCACAAATGTAGTTAAAAACAGAGACCCCTTTATAATCAAAAGAACATAGTAAAACAAAAACAATTTATTAAACAAAATCCTTATAATATATTAAATAACATTTTTAAAATATTAATTGTTGTTTTCTCTAAGCTAACCTTTTTTTTATGAAATAAATAGAATGATTAAAAATAAACTACTATTAAAAATGTTAAACGTTTGACAAAATTTATCTATTTATTCCATCAACATTTTTAAAAATTACCAATATTAAAAAATAATTAAATTAAAATAAAAAAAATAATTTTATCTAAATGTAATCAAACATTTTTTTTTGACGTTTTGCCTTGAATGTTTGTTTTGTTGACGTTTAACTATTTAAACAATAATTTTCTAAATATAAATTAAAAATAAATTATTTAATAAACAAAATTGTAAAGTTTATTGTAACAACATGTTTTTTTTTAAATTACATGTTTTGTTTAAAAATTTAGTAAACGTTTTTTAAATATACGATAAAAAAACAAATACAAATGCGTCATAAATATTGTAGTATTTAGCCTTAAGATAAATTACCAAATAAGGAGAATAAAAGCAATTATATGAAAATTATATTTTAAACTAATTAATTTTTTAACAACTTTATGATAATTTTGTATTATTTACGTTTAATTAATAACAATGTGTGCGGATTTTATATATATATATATATATATATATCTTAAGAATACATTTTTAAATAATATGTGTAAGCATTAAATAAGCAAACATAATTAATAAATGTTTAATTAATATATTCCTATTCTTATTCTACTTCTTATTATTATTACAAGACTTTATTGTTGTAAATAGCAAGAGATCACTAAATTGTTTGTTTGATATTAAAAATATTGCCTAAAAAAGCCTAAATTATTTTCCATTTTTCAATATTTGTTTTATACCCATTCTGTTTACTTTTCTTTGTTTAAAAATAACATCCCATTTCTGTTTATTTTGTTAATATTACTTTTTTATATAAATTAATCTACTCACTTTACTCTCTACCTTTCCTTCTTTCTCAACCTAAATTCGAACCCGATTTAATAATGTTAAACATTTTCTAATACTGCAGATAATGTTAAAATGTGCACGATATTTTATATATAATGTGATTTTGGAAACGCCTATTTGATAATATTTCTAAAATAAATAAATAAAATTTGCAATTTGTAAAAGGATGTACATCACAGTATGTATATAAACAACTGTTAGTACATTAATGTTGATTGACTTTCTTTACATTACTAAAACATATTAGGCACATCTACATTTCAATAAATAATCCTTATACATTATTGTGGCGATACTTATAAAAATGATTTTTTTAAATAATTACAAATAAAATTATCGAATTCTTATTTAGACAAAAACTCAGAATTTATGCATTTTGAAAAAATAAAAATACTATTGCATTATTTGATTAAAAATAAATTTTATTATAAAATATATACATATATACAAAATAAGCAACACCAACTTTACAAACATTTTCATAGAACAAATAGTGCCATTATTGACCTGTAACACTCATCCTCTATTCTAAACCGAAAATAGAATTGTTGATAACAACAAATTAAAATTGTTGTAACTACTAAAAATGGTATTATTTAATTAATTAGATGTACTTTAATAATGATGTATACAAACCATTTTTATAAGCTTTTGACGTACGCAATTATGTACAAAAAAACGTTTCTTCTAAATAAAATACAGTTTATATTGGTTACCTCTTACATACAAAACTACTGCATAATTTCAATTTTAAATATTATTTTTCTTATTATATATTTACAATATATATATATAAAGAACATTATAATAATACTTTAAAAAACATTTATGGTTGTTTATAAACAATATCTATTCAGCACAAAATAAAAACACAAATAAAATAAGCAGATTAAATAAAAAAGATAATAATTATAGTGTATATTATTTGCATTATATGTCTATACAATTGTATTATTATATTTTGTTTTGCATTATCTACAATTTTATAAAAATGTGATCTACAAAAAACTTCTTAATATTTTTGTTTCTACATATGCATCCTAATTATATTTGTTTAAAAAATGATGTATATTGTAAACAGTTCTATTCATGTTTTTAAAAATAATTTTACTGAACAATATTTATAGTTTTTTAATTTTAATATTTTAAATAATGCATTTAATTGACGTAATAAATGCATTAATTACTTTTTAAATTAACTTTTAATTTAATTTATATATATAATATTTTTTTAAATATAATTTAATATTGATAATTACAAAAATTATTATTGTTGTACCATATATAAAAACATTTACATTTAATATTCCACTAAATACACATGATTAATAATTTTTTTTTGTGTTAAATATTTAAACAATAAAATTTTAAAATAGCAAATAATTGAACAGATAATAAAGAATTAGATTCCCCAATTGTTAATAAATTAACCCTGTGGTATAGCGCTGGAATCAAACTTGTCAACACAAAAAAAACTGTTTTTCGCCAAATGTTGATGCAATTATAAAAATATAAAAGTAGATAATAATTTAATAATTGACTTTTAATTATTTGCACTTAAAAAGGTATAATTAGCGAGTTTGAATAAAATAACAATTTTTTATTTTTTACACCAACTTTTTAAAAATTGTCAACTAATTGAGTGTTTCAAAGAATTTGTGTAGCATTTTTTATAAATATATATTTAATTTTATTAATCCACAGTTTTTTATTTTAGCTTTTATTAATGTTTGATTATATCCCACTGTATGTAGTTTTTAAAAACGTGCATTAATATATTTTTTCAGTAACTTATTTATTGTTTCTATAATAATGTCGGAGTTGAAATCACATAAGAACTGAATCAAATATTATTTAAATATGTATATTATTTTACCTCTCTTTTTTATTCTATTTGGTGTTTATACAATGTTGGTAAAGTGGTCTAGATTTACACCGAAATGAGCATAAGTTTAAATCCCACCACCGGCACTAAATGCTAGCTTACGTTTGGCTTTGCTAAAGTGTTTACTGCTGGTAAATGCTAACTGTAAAGTAATTAATGTAGTAAAAAAAATAATATGTAAGATTGAATCATAATTTATACAATAATCTGCCAAGATTAATGGTTGATTGCTATACTTAAATATATTGTTTTAGCGTTGTATTTATTGTTTCTATAATAATGTCCAAATTCAAATTACATAACGATTGTTCTAAATTTTATTTAAACGTGTTTATTACCCTACCTGTCATTTTATTCCATTCGGTGTTTGTACAAACCAAAATTGAATTAGAATTTATACAATAATCTGTCGTGTTGACATATCCAAAAAATTACAAAAATTGACAACAATGTCCCATTTGATAGAGCTAACAATTTGTTCAGTCATTTGATAAGGAAAATGTGAAATATGCATATTTTAATTAACTAATATAGTTACTATTATTTGGTTTTTATTTAGATTTAACTTTTAACATAATAAAAAATGTTTTATTTGCAATTTCAATTGCATCTCGAATTGACTGATTATTAAACAGTTTTAAATTGTAAGGTATATATAAAGCTGACAGAGACAAATAATTAAAACATAAAACTTGTAACTTTATTGCCGCAATCATGTTTGGGTTTGGCAAATTGTATAATCAATAAAAAGTGTCTATTTGTAAAACATTAACAACAAAATTAAACGTTCAAAATAAAATGTAAATTAACAAACATTATAATAAAAATTTATGTAGTAACATTAATTTTATTTAAATTTTATGTAAAAAATTACAAATAAAATAAACGCAATTTTACTAACAATAATAATGAGTCAAAAATAACGAATTGTAATTTAATTATTTATTGTTTGCATAGTAATTAATTTTTATCAAAAAACAAGTGATAAGAAAATATATAGTGTTTTTTTCTCTCAATTAGTTCAAAATTTTAAAAACAAAAAGTATTAAAAATAAAATTTTGAATAAATTATCTTAAATTCAAGTTTGCCATTAGTTTTTACACTTGGTCCTTTTTGAACAAAGTATTAAAATGTTGTTTAAAACAAATACACATTACTGTATAATGTGTTAGTAAAATAATACATGCTAAAATTATTTTTTGTTATTTAAGCAAAAAAAACTATAGAAATAATTAATATACGGTAAGATTGCAAATAGCTCAAAAAAGTTAGAATTAAGTATTTTAAAGTTTTCTTACATGTAAAAAACGTATATTGTAATAATAACAACAAATGTATTTAATTTATTTATTTCTATTTATTTTTACTACTTTTAAAGTTTTCTTTACCAGTAGATAATTTGGCGAAGCTCAACGGAGGCCCGTATTTAGTGCCGGTGATAGAAATCGTACCTATGCCTATCTAAGTTCACGTTTTGCGCTATACCGCCACACAAAATAAAAAATGCATTAAATGTTTGCAAAATTTTAAAGTAATGTAAATTGAATATAAAATAAATAAATAGTGCCAAATCCAGACATAAAAAAGATAAACGCTAGTCTTTCAACTCCGCCTAGTTTAACAACTTTGCCCAGTTTGTATTAGAAATTATTCAATCTAGCCAGTCCTATTCTGGCAAGCAACGGTAAAGAAGTAATTGCACTTATCTAGATGACAAAGTTACACAGATGACAGAGTTGAGTAAAAACCAAAATAAAGCTCAATCTTTAAATTGCAGAATGTTTAATGTCAACGAGACTTTGTTGTTGTTGTTGTTTTGCTGTAATTGTTGTCTTATCGTCCCAAGCTTATTTTTAAAGCAAAAGGGTTTTGTATTATATATATATATATATATATATATATATATATATATATAATAATAAACTTATAATAATTATAATAATAAACTTATAATAATTATAATAATTATTATAAGTTTATTTATTATATATATATATATATATATATATATATATATATATATATATATATATATATATATATATATATATATATATATATATATATATATATATATATATATATATATATATATATATATATATATATATATATATATATATATATATATATCATCCCAAGTCTTATCGTATATAAGCTTATTTTTATATATATATATATATATATATATATATATATATATATATATATATATATATATATATATATATATATATAATAATAAACTTATAATAATTATAATAATTATAATAATGTTTGTATTATATATATATATATATATATATATATATATATATATATATATATATAATAATAAACTTATAATAATTATAATAATTATAATAATGTTTTATTTATCTAAAATTTAAGCTTAATTTAAACGCATCTGCAATCTGTAATGCAGTTTTTCCTAGAAATAACCATAAATAAAAAAATCTAGTAAATTTATATGTAGATATGCCTTTCAACAAAAAAATATAAAAATTGTTTTACCTTGTGCTTTAAAAAACAAGAAAAAAAAATTAATAAAGTTACATGTATAGTAACTGTAATAATAATAATTCTTGTTATTATTAATATTAATATTATCATATAAAATAATTTATATTTTTATATTTTTCTTGGCAAAAGAATAGAAAACAGAATTATGGCTAGGTATAAAACTATTTAATCAAAAATGTACATTAACATTTAATTTCTATTAAAAAATAGTTAATTAATATAAGTACTATAAAAATGTACATTAACTTCTAATTTGTATTTAAAAATGGTTAATGCATATAAGTAGTACAGAAAATACAATAATCCACTTAGTAATTAAGAATGTTAGTGACTAAACACTTTTGTATAAATAGTTTGCAAACGTTAACATTATTAATTTAATTTAAGTTTGTTATAAAAAATAGTAAATATATATTTAATTTTTATATGTACAAAAACTTTTATTTAATTTAGTATTTAAAATAATTTTATAAAAGTAATTTTACACGTCTATTAATAATAATATTGTATTTTTTAAATGTTTATTACATTGAATGTTTTACAAAAAACATTTTTCAGTAGTGGATATTTTAACAAATCCGAATGTGGGCCCGCATTTCAGTGCAGGTAGTGGGATTTGAACTTATGCTCATGGAGGTCCAAATCGAGCGCTGTACCGCTATTATATCGAACTTTGTAATAATCTATTTTAAGTTTAGTTCAGTGTGGAAGATGTTTGGAGTACAAGTTTGGTAGTTTTATTTTATTTATTCCAATTATTTGGTAACTACGTTGCCACCTAATTATTTTTCATTTGTATAGCATATTAAACGTTTGAATTCTGCTGCTTGACAAGCGTAGCAAGTGTAAAAGAATAACACCATTTTTAATTTAGTAAGCGGCATTCATGTGATGACGCCACTGTTCGCAAAAATTAACAAAGTCACTTGATCTTTTGTCAAGGATTTTTTTCTTACCCCAATGACTACATGCGGTATATATATTTGTTAAGTTAATCTTTAAGCATACTGGGTGTACGCTTGTATCCATCTGCTAAAGCCAAAACCTAGTCATGCATCTGTACACTTGTTGTTACCACTTTAAATGCCTATAGACACTTAGACTAGAATGCACTACATAAAAGCGAAAAAGTCAGAAATAGTATTATTGTGTTAAATTAAAATTTTATAAATATTACTAATCCTCGTGGTAATTAACATTCCAAAATTAAATAAACTTTAATAGAATACCTCATTTTTGTTTAGTATTAAAGTTTTTGTCTTAGTATCTTGAATGTAAAGACATTTTTTAAATTAAAAAGTAATCTTTGAAAAATATAGCAATTTTTAGAAAACGAAGGTCCCGGGGCAAATAGCAGTACAACGCTCGACTTGGTGGACATAAGTTTGAATTTCACCACCGACACTAAATGTAAGCGCACATTCGTATTTGTCAAAATTATTACGAATAAAAACATTTTCTCTTGAAAACATTGATTAATTAATTAATTAATATACAAATTCAGGCAGTAACTGGGTTTTTATAGCAAAGGTTTTTTGTAATAATTATATAGAAATGTAGGTTTTATTATTAACACTATTTACAAATATCACCATTTTGTAAATTGTTATTTTAGAATAACTGAACAAATAATCGTATTTATTTCTTATGCTAGCCATTTACAATATTATACACTCCGAGCACCTTTACCGCAAAATAAAGTAAAAAATGTAAATTTGCATTGATATTTCTTTAAAATTTAAACAAATTATGTACAAACTTTTAATGACTAATTACCAGTGTTATATATACGCACAGAAAATAATTAACTATTAATTTTCTTGTTTCTTAAATTACGCTACACACAAATTTAATTAATGTTGCAAAATGTTTAACTTTTAAAAATTATGATTTAATTATTTTTGTCAATCGGATATGTTTATAGAACGCATGCTGTTTTGTAAAAATTACTAAACCACATTTTTAAACATGTATAAGAAGGTTGTATAATTGAATAAAGCAAAAACGCAAAAAACCATTAAGTAAAATTTAGGAATGTACGAACATATCACAACTGCTTGTACATAAAAGTAACAATTAAAAAAACTGTATTTTTACAACAAACAAATTTAGAAATAAATATTAAAAATGAATGCCTTAAAACAAATGATATTAAAGCATCGTGTTTAAAATGTATAACTAAATATGATTAAAAAAAAAACTTATTTAATTGGTTTCAATGTATATTATTATTACTTTATTCTAATGCCTCCTAAACCCGTATTAAACAAAGATCATAATGTTAAATAATAGGCTTAAAACTCTATTTTTTGAGTAAAATGAATTATCGTCAATTAACCTTTAAAAACAAGAGATGAAATTTTAGAGGATTATCAAAATAACAGTAATTAACAATGTTAAAGAAATTAACAATACAAATGTATAATCAAGTGTCATTACATAACAATATGTATAAAAAGGTTTATAATGAGTTATGCATATTTATTTACTTATTATTTATTTATCTTATTTGTACGCATCAATAATCATTCTTACGGTAATATTTAAAAGCAAAGCATGGATGCGAACAGACAAAATTGATAAGATAGTAGATGTTTTTTATTGCCAGTGCCTTAAAAGTATTTTAAAAGTTACTCAGCGTAATCACACTTGACTCCAAGACTACAGTAATCACGAATGCTCTGGCTCCAGGTAAAGACTTGCCATTGCACATTGGCATGTTAAAGCTTACTCACTCAGACATATAGTGTTTGCCACTGGGGAGCTCTATAATCATCCCCTTAATTGTGCCGAGATGGTCCAGCGTTACATCGCTCGATTTGGACCAGGGTAGGCATGGGTTTAAATCTTACCACTGGCATTAAAAGTTGTTTATTGTAAAAGGTTTAAAGTAGCAAACATCATTATTAACAACAACAACAACAACAAACAATAAGATTATGAGAAAAACTGACTCTCGTTAATTATATAATATTATTACAATTAGGCAAGCAAAAATTATTTGATCAGATTTAACGTTTACTTCAAAAGACTATCGAGAACCGTTTTGGAATAGTCAAATGAAGATGGTAAAAGAAAGGTTAATAAATTACACAAAAACTTAGCCAAAAACGATTTAAGAAAAGTTAATTAAAACGAATGTTGAATGGAATCAAACAAAACGTTCGAATACATAAAAAAGTTTGTTTTTCCATGTTTGTTTCGAACCGCGGCCCTTAGATCCGCACTAGTAAACATGAATAATATAAATTTTAACCATCTTAGCTTAAATAATGGTATTGAATCGTTTAATAATCTTATTAACACTTATATTAACAAATGTTTTTTAGTAGTTAAAGTTAAGATTACAAACAACACTATTTCCTCATTTAATCTTAAGAGGCTTAGACGTGAAAAAGAGTTGGCATATAAATCAATTCAATATACTAAATTGAAAAGCTTGAACAAAAACAAATTATACTTGAAATCGACAAAATTAAAATATTTTCTATCAAGTCGTAATTTACAATCTAATTGGAAAAATGTTAATAAATCTTTTAATAAATTAAAAACAAATGAATTTTAGATAACTGTTAAAGAACTGAACCTTTACTGTTTTTTAAACAACTCAAGCGTATCATAATTTAATCAATTAACTAAAAATTATTCAAGATTTATTATTTATTAATATTTAAAAATTAACAGTTCTAAAGCAAGTACTTCACTTAGACCTGATGGAATTAGTTGCAATTTATCAAGGCTCTGCGTGCCATTGATTGCTCCATCATTATCTTCTTTCGTAAGTAATTCAATTATGATAGCATAATTTAAGTACAAGTATAATTACATTTATTTTAATGCAATTTATAAAAAATTGATTTTTTCAAAATTTAATATGCATTTGAAAAATACATTAATCATGCAACAGTATCTTTTTTTCTTAATGTCTTACTTTCATTATTTAATAATTGATCTTTTTTATTTTAATACATGCTCTTAAATAGCACGTAAACGTACCAATTTACCAATACTCATTGTCGTATTCTTTTTGCCAAAATATATCCCAACTATTATTTGTCTTAGATTTTTACACAGTTACAAAGATATTGATTTTATCGGGGGTAGTCTAGCGGTACACCACTTGATTTTGATCTGGGTGAGCATATGTATTCAAATCCTACCACCAGCAATAAATGCGGGCCCACGTTCGGTTTAGCAAAAGTGTCCACTGCTGAAAGATGTTTTCCGTAAAACATACAGAGTAGCAAACATAAATAATAATTAAATAAATAAATAAAAATATTAAAAATCTTTTAGTCTATTTATTTTGTTTTAATTTTAACTTATCCATTAAAATTATATAAATGTCAATTAATCAACTGTAAATTGTATGTAATAAAAACGTTATTTATTATTATTTTTTAATATAATATTACAAAATATAACGTTTTACATAAAATATTTACTTTGACAGCAATGGTGTGCTAAAAGAAGCCGAAATATATACATTATTTCGTTCATTTTGTGTTATCCCTCTAAATGGTTTGTCTATTTTAGTTTTATTCAAATGTACCGATAATATGGTATAATGCTGTATCATTTTATAAACACATGATGTTGGGCAGTTTAATATTAATACTAATAAGACTGAACGATGGTCTAAGGATTCGAATTTTTTTAATTTACAGTAATATAAAGTAGTAAATGTTACAACGATAAAGCCTTCCACGCTACACACACAACTTAAATTTTCAGTTTAAATCAAAAACACTAATATAAGTCATAGAAATAAATTTAAGTGTCTTGGAGTTAACCTAAATAATAAACTAATATAGTCTAATTACTTAAATTTAATATTTACAAAGACTAGGCATCTTTGTTATTATATAAAAAATTAAAATGTCTTTGTCTTAATAATAAAATAATCAGTTTATTCTTTAAGTCAACTTTCTTCCCCTAATGATCCTGTACGGTTATGTTACAAAGTCTGTTAATAAAAAGAAGTTCGTTATTTTAAAAAGATGTATCAATATGATAGCTAAGTCAGTAGACATTGCAGATCTAAAAACTGTCAACAAAATAATTGAAAGACATCTTAAGACTTGTCATCTGTTAATAGTAGAGGACAGTGATTACCACCTGGATGCCAATCTCAACAGATCAATTTTATCCTGAAAAAAAGAAGAATAATTATTCATGTTCAATCAAAGACATACATTAACCACAATTCGTCCAGTCCTTATTTGGCAAGATATTTAACCAACCCTGAACTCATAAAGAATGAACTGGTCTTGTGTCTTTCAAATATCAATTAATATGTTTTGATATTTTTACCCCAAATATTGCTTATCTTATTATTGTTCATTTTGTACAATATTTTACTTTTACTTCTTATTTATCTTCTTCGTTTTTCTTTTATATTTTCTATGTTATGTTGCTGAATATGCTTGTACTAATATATTTATGCTGACGGTAAATGTAATTGAAATATTAATATAATATTATCAATAATAAAAAAGCTTTAATAAATCACTAGATATATATTCAGCATATAGATACATACATGACATAACTAATGCTATTAACAAAAAAATGTAATACAAGTATAAAACACAATTAAATAAATTAAATATTATTACTCATGTAAATGCTGAACTAGGATTCTTAAACTATCATAATAAATCGATTTGGATCTGGACCGGC
Source organism: Cardicola forsteri (assembly GCA_025895645.1). NCBI lineage: Eukaryota > Metazoa > Platyhelminthes > Trematoda > Strigeidida > Aporocotylidae > Cardicola > Cardicola forsteri. Next base: position 240,099 of record JAKXYG010001222.1, on the reverse strand, counting down.
AGTGAATGCGGTCCGCCAACGTTTGGTTTTACTAAAATGTCCACTACTGAGAAATGCGTTTCCCGTAAAAAGAATTCAAATTGATAATTATTAGCCGCAGTGTCAATAATGAAGATTGCGAGCCCTCGAATGGCTGCGCTACTAAATTTTACCATAACTACCCGGAGGTCCAACGGTACAGCGCTCGATTTGAATCTGGGTGGAGATTGGGGTTCGAATCCTACCACCGGCACTAAAATGCGTGCTTACGTTCGGCTTCATTCAAATTTCCACTGCTGAAAGATGCGTCACCTGTGCAGAACATTTAAAGTAGTAAAAATAAATAATAAAAATAAGGTCTTATTTAATACATTTCACACTGTTTATATTATTTAAAAAGTTACTTTTATTTAAAAGTCATTTTATATTTATAGAATTAAACAAAAGCTATTTCTGTATATTTATAAAACCCTATTCATTTTGCACAAACAATCATTTTAAAAATCTTTATATTAACAACAAATGACTATTAAATAAAGTATGAACTTTAAAGTGTGTACTTTAAAATGATTTATAGTGTACATGTTTTTAATGTTTATTTTTAATTATATGGATATTCACTTGTAAATCATTTTAAAAAAATTAATCAACTTATTTTAAAATAATTATCAAGCATTATAAAAAGTAAAATAATAAATAATGATTTTCGCTAATGTTTAAATAATTATAAGTAATTTTATAATTTTATAACTTTATTACTTACAAAGTTCTAAGTAGCAAACATTTTAATACTAAATAATCGTTTGTTTAAAATTATTATATAATTAGTTTCATTTTAATAAATATATTATTTAAATATTAATTTTAATAATTTACGTATATTTATAAATGTAGTTTAATTTGTTAATTACTTTTTTTTAATAATAACGCCAGAAGGGTGTGGCTTGAAGTTTATGTGTGAAACTTGAAAGGTATGCACTGCTTATAATTTCAAATAGGATTCAAGCAATTGTACAATGCTCCTAGTAGACTAACACGAAGTAAATTTATTAGTTAAGCAAATCTGACATTTATAATATTTCACACTTGAAAACTCATTAAAACAATAAAAAATACAATAGATAATACTAATGTATTATCTTTTTATTTTAATACTTTAAATGTTTTGACAGGAAATGCATCTTTTAGCAATGGACATTTTAGCGAAGCCGAACGTGGGCCGTCATTTGGTACCCATGGTGTGATTCAAAATCATATCCATCCAGATTCAAGTCGAGTGCATCAATCATTACAAGAATTAAATATCTATCCAAATGCCCTTTAAATTAAACTTTTATCAGCTTAAACAGGAGGCATTGCTATTATTTATGACTTACATAGGTTGGTTAAAAATCCCAAAGTTCAATTGTTACCCTATATTTGTTACAATAATACAATTTTTGAATCTACAACTGTTCAACACATACTAGTGTATTGGGTATTACACCGCGTACCAAGACATTAGACACACATCGTAAATTAAATATATTTTATTATTCTAGTAAGACTGAGTGAACAATTTCTTTTAACTACGCTTAAAATGATTTTTATACAAATAATGAATAGATGTAACCATAATTTCCAACATTAAAATCTTTTATTGTATTTGTCATATAACTAGGTAAATTTTTTAACACACCTATATAATTTTATTTAAGTTTCCCTATGTGGATTGAAATGAATTTAAATTAGACTACCGATATTTAATGCTTGCCTTTTTCGTTTTGTTAAATTTCAATGTTTTCACAACATTTAAGCAATAAACTTAGGAAAAAATTAAATAATATTAATGTAATCAGTTACTAAACCATTTTCTATTATATTTTTATAGAAATCGTTAAGATGAAGTATTTTAATGATTTTGTTAAACGAATTAAGCGAATTAAATGTCATTAAAATACATACTTTGAATACATTAATCCCAATTAATTAGCTAACATAATTTTATTTAATTATTTAATAATTTATAAGTATTTAAAAAACGAATTAATTGCATTTAATTTTAAATAATTCAAAATAATCATAAATTTTATAATTAAAATTTTGTAACTGTAATAAAAATTAAAAATAATTAGTTTAAATTATTATTTGTCAAATTTTAAATTTTATGTGTTACTGCTTAAATGTTTTACGAGATTGAAGCATTTAGGAAAAAGATATTTGGCGAAGCTAAACTAGAGTCCGCTTTTGCTAATTGTAGTAGGATGTATATCCATGCCTACTTAGTTGGGCATCTGTTGCCTTAAAAAGTTTGCGTGAATGCTTTACAATAAGTATTTTTTTACAAGTAGATATTTTTTATCAAAACCAAACGATGGCGTTTATTTAGTGCTGGTAATAGGGCTTAAACCTATGCCTACTCAGCTTCCAATCGTTTGCTATAAAACTAAACTACCTGGATAGGTTAGCGGTACAGCGCTCGATTTTGACCTGTGTGGGAGTGGATTCAAATTCTAGCACTAGTACTAAAATGAGGGCCTACTTTCGGTTTTGCTAAAATGTCTACTGTTGAAAGATATTTTTCGTAAAATATTCAAAGGAGCAAACATAAAATAAAAAAAATAATTTTAAAATAATTATATATATATATATATATATATATATATATATACATAATGTGTATTTGTAATCTAACAATTGTAACTAATAATATTCTTATTTAAAACTGGAAAACAATTCCAATTTTTTAAATACTTTATAGATTACTAAAGTTATTAATAAAGTTTGTTCTTATTATCTTAATTTTTTCTATTTCTTTTACTAAAATCTGCATTTCTATATGTTTTTATTTTAAAAAATACGTTTTTTACGCCACAAATAATGCAAAATTAGCATAATCATTAAGTAAAACCTTTTTAATTTTAATATATTTTTATTATATATTTGTTGTTTGTTTAATACTAAAACTGTATTATAATTAATAAATTTTCATAATATTAAAACGTTAATTTTTAAGTTAAAAATATTGCAAAATACAAATTCAAACAAAAATACATGACAAATGGAACCTTGATAGATTAATTGTTAAAAACATTTTTATAATAACTAAACTTTTAAGAATAGCTAATTAGAATTTTGTGTAAAAAGAAATTTTATCAAAATGTTAACAAAGATACAACAATAAAACAAAAATACAGACTTATATTTTATAGTATAATGTTAAATATGGAGGAAATGTCCATTAAATAATATAAACTTAATTGTGAACCCATTCATTAAAAGAACAATAAAATTTGTTAAATATTATTAATAAAGATATTTTTGTATATATTAAAAATTACCTAAGAAACGCTATTGTTATTTTATTTCTATTGTATACTTCGACTATATATATTGTATTTATTGCATCTTTGAAATAAAAATTTTTGTTTACAGACCGTTTTATTCAAAAAACATGTAATAAACAGATAATGTGTAATTAATCACCGTTTGTGTAGCCTATATAATATTATATATATATATATATATATATATATATATATATATATATATATATATATATATATATATATCAATCACCTTTTTGATATTTTAAGTATGTTGTTTTATTGCTTCTCTAATTTCATATAATTTTCCAATTCATCTGTATAAAATTTTAATTTACAATTATAGAATTAAATCTTAATGAAATGGATTTCTATTTTTAATAAATAAACATATTGTTAACCGGTGTCTTAGAAGTATTTCAAAGATTACTTGGCGCAATCACGTTTCAAACAATGAGATCATGGAAAGAACTAACTCTCGTTCACTATAATTAGACGAAGGAAATTATTTGGTCAAATTCTACGTTTACCACCCGAAAGATCAGCAAAAAACAATTTGGGAATAGACGATTAAAAAATGGTAAAAGAAAAATTGACAAACCACAAAAAAATTTGGTTAAAAATATTTGGGTAGATCTAATTGAACTAAATGTTTTATGGGATCAAGCAAAACGTTTGGTAAAATGTTCAAACACGTAAAAAAATTTTGTTGTCTAATGTTCTTTTAGAATTATGGGACGTTTTTGCTGTTTTTTGCCGTAATTGTTATCTTTTTGGTCCTTGATTGTTTTTAAATCAAAATGTTTTTCTAAAAATAATAATAATTTAATCCTTATGCAACTAGAAACAATAATGTTAGGAATATACAAAAAAATATTGTTTTTACTATTTGCTAGATTTTCCATTAAGTTATGTCGTTGTTCAATTTATTCTATTTTTCTACAATTTAAGTATCCTTAGCATCATTTGAGTTAAACTATTAAAAAAAGCAGATTTAAAATATGTTAACTACAAAAATTGTAATACAAAGTAATAACATTACAAGTAATCCTTAAATGGATTGTATACAACCCATACCATACACTACACGTTTTCTAAACAACTCATTTTTAAATACATATTAGTCATTTTTAATACATTGAACTAAAATTTTAACACAACTTAAGTTTTTTTAATTTTAATGGAAATGGTGATATATATAATATTTGTTAAACACTAGTTACATTTTGTAATATCGAAATAACTCTACCGTAGCCGATCTAAAGTCCGGTTGAGAAAAAAAGAGGCTTTGAGTACAAGATTAGCAACCTGGCCTTCGTTAAACAATAATGTCAAAAAACAAGATGATATAATTCAATTAAACTACACAAATACGTGATAAAAGCATGATTCCGATTCCGCAAAATCCGAATACCATTTCAATTATTAAAATGCAGAATTTTTAAAACCGAAACTGAAATGTACAATCAGGTGGTACAACTTTGCTTTGTCCCATGCTCTTTAAAACAAAATCTTTTTTAAATAAATGACAATAATACATATTACAATTATAGTTTTATTTATTTATTAATAATATAGATAAAGTTGTAGTTATTTAAAAACCTACATAACACAAAACAAATGTTTACGTTAGTCAAATAAAATTTTTATTTATAGTTAAAAATCATTTTGCAACGTTTTTTAATTATTTGTGAAACAATTGTTCGGAGTTAGAATAAACACCGATGTTCTAATCAAAGGAAAAAATAGTCGTTTATTTTTAACAGATGATAAGCAAGCACCTAGATAGATAAAACATTTTAAAAAGTGTTTAATCAGTCTATACTAAATAAGTTTATAGATTTTTATAATGATAAATATATAAATGTGATTTAAAATCCAGAAATATGCATTAATAACATTTCTGTAACTAAAGTAATCTATGCAATTTAAAAGTTAAAAAACAATAAGGCAAAAGGATTTGACGAGATAACTGCAGAAATGCTCAAACATAGAGGTGATGTTGTAGCAAGTGAGCTTGCTCATTTATTTAATGTTATATGGCATAATGAACAAGTTCCAAATTATTGGCAGCAAGGAGTAAGTTACTCTTCCTAAAAAGAAAGTCTGAACAATTGCAATAATTGGTGCGAAATAATCTTATTGTCTCCTCCTGGTAAAGTGTTTTGCAAAGTAATTTTGAATTGTTTACGTAATGCGGTAGATAAACATCTTTGAAAACAACAAACAGGTCTTCGGAAATGACAAAACTGTATTGAACAAATACACACCCTCTACAACATTATTAAGCAAAGTCAAAAATTTCAGCAATCACTTACAATCAATTTTATTAATTTTCTAAAAGCTTTTGACAGTGTTCATTAAGAATCTTTGTGAAAAATGGTTAAGTTCTACAAAATACTAATGAAATGTGTAAACATTATGCGTTCCTTATACCAAAATTCAAGTTGTTGTGTTTAAACAAAAAGTGATCATACTGCTATACTCAAAATTGTTTCGGGAGTATGTCAAGGATCCATTTTGTTACCGACTTTGTTTTTTCTGGTAATTGATTTTATTATGACTCGGTTTATAAATAATTTGTCTTGTGGTATCAAATGGAACCATAGGAGATTAACAGATTTGTATTTTGCAAATAGTGCAAAATACGGAAACATGTATTAGTGATATCATATTAGACTACAAATTAATTGTTTGAAAAAGAAATTTTGTGCAATAAAGCAAACAATTATATGCCCATTAAATTTAGTGGAGAATATATTGATACTGTTAGTTCCTTTACATATCTGAAAAACATCATTGGTAAAGACGGGTAAACAGAAATTGATGTTAAAGTGGGACTTGGAAAAACAATGTCAGTCTTCTATAGGCTTAAATCAATATAGTCATGTTCTTCCATTAGCCTTTGTTTGCATGCATTAATCATTATTCCTACGGCAATATATGGGAGTGAAACGTGGAAGCGAATAGATAAGATTTCTAAAATAGTGAATGTATTTTATCGCTGGTGTTTTAGAAGATTATCAGCCGCAATCACATTTTAAATAATGAGATTATGAGAAGAACTAACTCTCGTTCACTACATGACATTATTACAACTAGACAAAAAAAACTTTTTGATAAAATTCTACGTTAACCACCCAAAAAACTGGCGAGAATGGTTTTGGAATAAACAATTGAAAATGGTTAAAAGATGACTGGTAGACTGCAAAAAAACTATTTGGGAAGACCTAATTTAAATGAATGTTTCATGGGATCTAACAAAACGTTTGGCAAAATGTTCAAATACTTAGAAAAATTATGTTGTCACATGTTCTTTTTAAATTATAAGACTTTGTTGTTGTTTTTTGCTGTAATTGTTATTTTATTGTCTTATCCTTAGTTTGAAAGAAAAGAGTTTTGTAATAAATATAATAAATAATTTTTTTTTTAATTTTAAAGTTCAATATCTGACTTCGCCTTGTGAATATTAGAAATGAACCAATTTGAAAAGTTTTAACATTTTATAAATAAATAAGGTTTGTGACAATAAAAATAACTTGTACTAAAACGTTTCTTTATTTAAAATTGGATTAATAAAAGCTAGGGCATCCCTCTTAAACATCGCGCCTGATTATTTTTTTTATTTTTATGTTTATTACTTTGATTTGCGAGAAACATCTTTCAGCACTAGAAATTTTAACAAAGCCGAACGTGGGCTCGCATTTTAGTGAGCTGGTGATGGGATTCGAACCCATGTTCACACAGGTCCAAATCGAGCGCGCCACCGCTATACAACCCCGGCATGTATCAAATGCATTTTTAAGCATAAAACGTGTTAAAAAACCCAACCTTTTTTTTATTCCATTTACACAATAAATTTATTTAATTGATACATATAAAAAAATTGTAGAAACAATTATTTTGTTTATAATTATAGTTGTGTAATTATTTCATCCCCAATTTATTTAATTTTTTATTTAACGATTACTCGAATAGTGTTTATTTCAATTTTTTAATAAATAAAAATATTTTATAATATAAGAAAATTAAATAATAAATTAAATTTGTTTGTTAAATGTAACTTATAACTAGTTTTAAAATAAAACTTTTAAAATAATTACATACAGATATAAAAGTTTTTATTAAAACCAATCTAGGCTGTGTGTAGGCCGTGTTCATAAGGGAACTGTAATTAATACTCTTTTAAATTTGAATTATTATTATTATTATTATTATTATTAAAAATTAATGGGAAATATGTTTGTTTTTCATTTATTTATGTTTACTAATTTTAATATTTTACGAAAAACATTTTTCAAAAGTGGACATGTTAGCAAAACCGAATATGAGCCCGCATTTTAGTGCTGGTGGTGGGATTCAAACGCATGTTCATACAGGTCCAATTCGTGAGTTGTACCGCTAAATTTTCTCAGCACTATCCCGGCATGTATATATATATATGTATATATGTAGATATTTGTGTCTAAGAGCACTTTTGTGTTAAAGAAAAAAATTTTTAAATGCCAATTTATTGGTTAGTGTGTATTTTATGATTAAAAGTAATAAATATACAACTAATTTGTGCAAGTAAATTCAAATAAATGAAACTTATTATTACTATTATTATTTGAATGCTTTATAATATCATTTTTCAACAAGCGGACAATTGAGTTAAACCAGACAAAGGCCCTCATTTTGTGTCAGTGGTAGCACTTGAACCCATATCTATCCACGTTTGAGTCTAGTGCTGTACAGCTGGACCACCCGGAAACGCAATAATGTAGCATATTTTCATTGTTACTTTCTTCAATATATGTAAATTAAATTTTTCATAATTAATTATAATTTTTACAAATAAATAATATACATTTAATAAATGTCTTCTTAAAGTTGGTTATAGAAACAGAAATACGCAATTAATTACATTCTTATAAATTTATTATTGGTTAATAAAATATAGATCACATTGTCTTGTTTGTTTTACTAGTGTAATTGCATTTAAAACATTAAACACACATTTGTACATATACGTTTCCTTCACTAATTAATTGGCACATGTTATTTTAAACAACAATAAAAAAACTAACATTAACGAATTATTTTAATAATAATAATAACAATGACAATAATATGTTTGTTTTGTATTTAATTATATATTTGTTTAAAATAAGCATTTTAAAATATTATTATTATTATTATTGTACTACGTTACTTGTTTGTGGTATTTGTGTATGTTTAGAAATGTGCAAAACTGGTTGTTGATTTAGACCGTTTTGCCTCCAAAAACAAGTCAATCAGATTGTAAATGTTTTTAATTCTTACAGTAGACTTTTATAAATTAATATACTTGTTGCTTTTATAAAGCTAATATATATAATTATGTTTTACAAAAACAGAGTTTTTAATTTAACTCTTGAATCTATTCATAGTTCAGCACAAAGTTAAGAGAACAATTTATCTATTTCTATTAAATATTTCAGTTTTAATAATAATAATAATAATAATAATAATAATAATAATAATAATATAGGGAAGTTCCAAACAGTAACCTGCAATACATAACTATGAATCAGATTACAATTTGTCACGAGCAATATCACGCCTCTACTCCTAAAATTAGCACTAAATATATTTTTATTAAAATATATAATCAAATCTTAACCATCAATCAAAGTAAAATGTTTGTACATGTTTATTTTTTTATTACTTTTTTATAAACGCAATTTTTTACAAATTAAAAATTCCCAAAAGATTGCAACAGATGTTTTCAGTATTTTGAGTGAAACTGCATTAAATCTGCTGCATAGATTTTACAACATTATTTTAATATACACTAAAAACAAAATAAAAAAGTCGTACAAATTAAAGAAAATATTGCATTAATTCATTTTTTATTTAAATCTTTTTTAGAAATTTCTTATAAATTGTTTAGAATATAATATTTGAATAGGAGACATACAATGTTAATAATTGATAGATTCTAAAAGTATATCTATTTAAGACAAATACAATTAACCATAAAAGTGGTGATATATTATTATGTTATAAAAAGCTCTTTTACTTTAAAAATAAGCGTGGAGTAATAAACCAACAATTAAAAAAAAATATTCTCGTTGGCATTAAAGATTCTAAAAATCAAAGATTGAATTTCCTGTCATCGATGTAACTCTGTTATCCAGATACGTGCGATCACTTCTTTGCCGTTGTTTTTCGAAATGGCGTCCTTTCGTATTGTTTCCGTAGCAGTATAAATTTTTGCAAAAGCCAGGTTGTTAACCTTGGGCTCAAACCCTCTTCCATTATCCAAACTTGACTAGTTAGATTGAATCATTTTTTATCCAAACTAGGCGGTGTTAAGTGGTTATATTAGAGTTTGAACAAAATCTATACTATTATTTAACTGCTAATTTATTTATTAACATTATTTATTTCATTCAGAAAAACAAAATTGTTCTAATCAGATAGACATTTTCACTACAATGTGCGTTCTACTTCACGTGACGTTCAATGCAATTACATTTTGCTACATACATCTTAGACACATTTTTGCAGTTTATCAATATTTAACTTACCATCTATAACTTTGCATTTTATAAAAGTTCTGCATAGTTCTGCTTAAAGGTCGATAAATGCGTACAAACAAAGTTTAGTATTCAAGTGGATGAAAAAACATAATTATATTTGTTTGCAAAAAAAATGTTATTAATTTTTTATATTTGATTTTAAAGAAAAAAAATAAAAATCGATTTATAGTTAATGGTATATATTTAGAAATATATGATGTAGTTTCTTACACAAATTTAAAAAGAACTTCGTTTTACTCAAAACATGCAATGTTGCTTTTTTCTATTTAAAATCAATTTAAATACCTAAACTAAAATAACTAGTAAAAGTCTATTTTAAAATAAGAAATTAATAAATTATTAATTCTGTTTTATTTTAATTTATTATTGTTGACGCACAAACATTCAAAGAATATACGTATTTATAAATTTATTTCAAACTTTGCAAGTTTATTGCAACGTTTTAGATTCATTAATTTTGTTTCTTATTACCCGATATTAACACGGTCAATAAATTTTTAAATTATTTTAAATAAAACAATAATTAAACAATTCAAACAATTTTATTTAATTATCTTTTTTGTTAAAATAAAACTATACCGGGATAGTCTAGCGGTACAGGGCTCACATTTGGACCCCGGTGGGCATTGGGGTTCGAATCCCATCACCGGCACTAAAATGCGGGCCTACGTTTGGCTTCGCTAAAATATCCACCGCTGAAAGAAGTTTCTCGTAAAACATTCCAAGTAGCAAACATAAAAATATACAAATATGTTTGAAAATGTTTCCAATTTCACTTTGTTTTTGATAGTAAAATAGCAATCAAACAAATAATAATTGATAATTTATTTTATTTTAATAACTTTTATTGTTTTACGGAAAACGTTTTTCAACAGTAGACATTTTAGCGAAGCCAAATGTGGGCTCGTATTTAGTGCCAGTAGTAGGATTCTAACCGACATTCAAGTTTAAACACATACAAAGAATTAAGACCAAAATGAAACAATATTATAATTCCGGTTTAAAAAAGAATATATATATATATATATATATATATATATATATATATATATATATATATATATATATATACATATATATAGACATTTAACTTCTAGAAAGTGCCCATTACTGAAAAACATTACCTATAAAACATTTAAAGTAATCCAAAATATAGACAATCCCTAAAACAGTTACTTTAAATAGTGCAGTTGTTCATCTAAAACACCAGTAGCCAACAAACAAAAAAATTAATATACAATGCAAACTGGTTTATAATTAATATTTGGGTAAAATTATTTGAATTTATTTAATTTAACGTTAAGTGTTGTAAACAGTAGAAATATTCTAATCTTTTATTACAAAATTATTGACTATATTATATGGTAAAAGTACATAATATAAATATCATGACCTCTTTTCATAACCACTTTGGTATATTTGAGGTTAATTTGTCAATATGATATTATGTAATTTTATTTTTAATATTATTTTGGTTAAAAGCAAATAATTCCTTAACTTGTATATGATTATGTACATTTTGTTTTATTATATTTTAAAAAAATAATATAAAGTAGCAACTTTTAGAAAAATATTTTTTTAATTTTCGTTTATGCAATGTTTAAATTTTAATTTTTAATTAAAATAAAATTGAATCTAATTTATTTTAACAATGTATAAGACAAATGCAACTTTCGTAAATGCCCAGGTATCCTGGCGGTATAGCGCTCAACTTGAGTCTGGGTAGTCATGGGTTTGAACCCCACCACCGGCACTAAATGCGGGCCTACGTTCAAATTTGCTAAAATACCACTACCTAAAAATATTTATTGTAAAATATTTAAAGTAGTAAATATAAAATAAATAATAGAATATAGTAAGTAAAACATTGGATTTTAGCTACAAAAATTATTATACATTAAATTAAAATTACCTTGCTTAAAAAATGTAGTACTGTTTATATTATATATTATTATACAAAACCCTTTGGCTCTAAAAATAAGCATGTGACAATTATAGCAAAACAACAACAAAGTCTCGTTGGCATTAAAGATTGCACAAATCAAAGATTGAGCTTTCCTTTGGCTTTTACTCAACCCTGTCATCTGTGTAACTCTGTCACCCAGATACGTGCAATCACTTATTTGCCGTTGTTTGCCCGAATGGCGTCCTCTTATTGTTTTCGTGGCAGTAGAAATTTTTACAAAGGCCAGGTTGCTAACCTTGTGCTCAAACCCTCCTCTTTTATCCATGCTTTGGACTGCCTAGATTGAATCATTTCTGATCCAAACAAAATATTGTTTGTTAGATATAGGATATTTCGTAATTGCTATAAATAAGAAGGTATGTTTAGTAGCTGAACTTGTTTTTGCATTCAAAATATTAATACAAATAATAAGCATTTTCTTTGTCATAAAACAAAGTACAAATAAAAATTGTTTGATATATTTTTTATAAAGCCCAACAGTAATTTATTTTTTATTTTTATAAAAAAAGGGCTAGTTAATTGGTAATACTTTTTTTTTATTTTGCTCCTTGCTAACAAACAAACAAATAAAAAAACTTTTGTGAAATATATTTTATACTTTTTAAAATTATTTTTTACACATGTTTTTTTTATTTGGTGAATAATTAGTCTAATAAACATTTAAAAAATAATTTTTACATTTGTTTTGATCTTGTTTCAATAATAAATAGTAAATGTTATTGTAAATAGTTGTGGAGATAACGTTTTTTTAAATAAATATACAAATAAAAAATATATTATCTTTAATAAAAAATATAGAATTTATTATTTGTATCATTTCACAAAATAGTGGTAGTTAATAATAATAATAATAATAATAATAATAATAATAATAATAAAGGACATATGTTGGTAAACATTTTGTCGTATGCAAAGTAATATTGTTGTGTTAGTAAGTTTCCACTTTCGACATTAATAACAGATTAAAAAAATTAACGTATTGGGACAAATACAGCTTTCCTCGATTTGCCCAAAAGCTACCATGTGTAACTAACAAAAGTGGTTAACAGTAATTCTTAATTTATATTTGTTTTCCTAAACGGAATGCCAAAAGATATTAGGCACCAGATTTGAAAGAATAATGGTAATATAAATTTGGATGTAGCATCAAGGTAGTTTCGTGTGTATATTGTTAAACTGAAAGTTAGGTAGACATGAATTTCAGTGCAACTACCGACACTAACTACTTGGCTTTGATAAAATATAAATTTGGCAAAAAATGCTTTTCTTTAGCACTTAAGCAATAGCAATATCTAGCTGTACAGAGCTCGATTTGGATCTCTGTAAACATCTGGGTTTGAATCCCAACAACGACACTCAATACGGGCTTCGTTATTATGTCTACTGCTGAAAGATACGTTTTTCGTAAGTACAAATAAATAAATAAACAAATTATAATCTGAATAAACATAAATGCAAATTGTTATATGGTCATGTTCCAAATCCAATTAATAACAATATCAAAGGTATGCACAGCTGATAATACCAAATAAGCATATAACAACTGTACGGTGCTCCTGGTTAACTGAAGCCAAGTAGATTTATTATTTAAGCGAATTTGTCAAATTTAAAATAACCTTTAAAAATCCATCAATAATTATTATATACTGAAATAATAAAAATTAAATGATCAAATTGAACAAAATTAACTTACATTTACCAATAATAATCTCCTTTTTGTCTTTGAAAAACATGCTACATTTAACTTTTTTAATCCAAAACTGGTCTGGTCCAACTTGTACTAACCAAAACGTGGAGTCAAGTCTAAAATCAATTAATTGACAATCGTTAATCATGTCTGGATTGTATTTTATATCAATAATTATACGAACGCATATTATTAGTATTGCAAAGATGATTTTTGTCAGTTGATTTTTATGACAAGCAAATGAATAGTTTACAAAAAAGATAAACACCATATTAAACACGTTACTTATATATATATATATATATATATATATATATATATATATATATATATATCAATTTTATTTAATATTGTTTAAAATGGTTTTCTGTCTAGTACAAAATTGACAAAAGTGTTTGATAATTTGTAAGGATTATCTACAATATATATAAACTTAGGTAATAACGATATGTTGTAAAGTGAAAACTCAATTTTTATCCAGCAAACATTATTATATTGTAAGAAAAATAGAATTATAATGATATATATATTAGCGAATACAAACGTGGAGCCGAATTTAATGACAGTGGTTAGGTTTAAATTGAGCGCTGTAATGTTAGATCACTCGGGTACATATACAAAATTAAAAATAAAAAATCATTTATTAAATATCTTTAATTTTATAACAAATAGGTTAAGTAATACAATTGGTTTAAAATGTACGTTTAAATATTAAATAATATACAAAATATGTCCGATTAATTCTATTACCAATATGCTATACTTCTTTCTTTACAGCTTTTTCCTCTTTTATGAGAAGTCACTGTTTCTGGTCAATATTCTCCATTTGGTTCTGTCCATAGAGTCAATTTTTGGTTAGTCCCTTTTCCTTCATATCGGCTTTCACACAATTCATCCTTTTTCTCTTTGGTCGGCCACGATTTCTTTTATCTTCTACTTCCAATGCCACTATTCCCCTCGTAACGTAGTTTTCTTCTCTACGTAAAATATAGCCGTACCACCTTAAGCCTTTTTTTAAATTTTTTTATAAGTTTCGATGACATTCAGTTTTTTTCTAATATTTTCATTTTGTATTCTGTCTAACTTGAATACTTTCAACAACCATTAAAACATTTTTATTTCTACTAAATTCAGTTTTCTTTTTAGGGCTTTCTTAATACTCCACGTTTTCGATCCGTTTATCAGGGCCAGTCTTACTGCGTTCTAATATTTTTAATTTTTGTCCTTGCTGTTAATCTTTTGTTGCACAGCATCCCTGTAACTTTCTTCTAGTTATACCATCCTGCTTCTAAGTTTTGTGCAATTTCTACTTTTAAATCTCTATTCTTTTTTAGCGATGAACCAAGGTATTTAAACCTTCCCACTCTCAACAATTCTTGGTGTTGCATTTTTATTTTTCTACTATTTTTTTTGTTGTATTTATAGACATTGTTTTTTTCTTGTTAATTCTTAATTCTCTATCCTTTAGTGATTTTCTCTATAACTCTAACCGTCTTTCCAAATCCTCTTCTTTTCTATCGCATAAGACAATATCATCACCATAGAGATTACATTTTAATATTTCTTGCTACCACGTTAATAACTAGATCAAACAAATACGGGCTTAGTGCTGAACCGTGATGTAGACCAAATTTTAGTGAAAACTCATGAGTCAGTCCTACACTGATTTTCACCAACGTTTTTGCGTAATCTTCAACAATCTTCACGTACTTTATAGGAGCTGTACAGATATGGAAATAATGAAGACGTAATCACATCATTAACCACATTAAAAGTAATATTTAATTAATGGTTAACTGAAATACTTCGACAGAAGTACACTTAGCATTATTCAGATTTAAATAAACAAATATAAACATTTTTTACATTTAATTAAGCAGATAAATTTTAGTTTTAATTATTACATCATCATTATGTGATGTGTGTAAAAAATATAAATATTATCTATTACATACTATTTTTAATAACAATAAGGATATACAATAATAATCGATTAATTATTCAAGCGAATCTGACAATTCTAATAATTTACCCTTTAAAACCCATAAATAAATATAACCGATTCGTGCCATATAGGGTGTTAAACCTGTACATTATACTAGAACCTGTATGGTAAAAGTTCTCACTGGCTAGACCGGTACTAACGTTGCAGCATTTAAGGACACCGGGCAATTAAATTTATAGAGTTGACTTTAACCACTCATAAGTCAGTCGTTAATGTTTTGGCCTGACATCAGACAGAGCGTGAATTCAAGTTTGTGTGTGCACTACTGATAATTCCAACTAAAGATGAAACAGCTGTAACTTCCGCTTATAATAATTTTATAAGTGTTTAATTAAAATGCATAAATTTTGAATAATTATGCAATTTTGTATAGAAATGTATTATTATTACTTACTATTTATATTTAGAAAAACATTAAAAAATAAATGCTAAATAGTAACCTAAAAAAGATTACGAAAAAACCAATTTAACCAGTCTCCAGCCCAAATAAAGACAAACGTTTGTGACAGAAAAAAATAAGACGGAAAAAACCGACCCGAAACAGCGACTCCATATAAAAAATGGAAAAGCTCTAAAGTTGTGTCGTTTCTCCTTTTTTGGGTTTATTTATTATTATTGTACAGGGTTCAATATTTTAGTAAACAAAATTTTAGCACATAAATACATTTTAATTATTTTTATACTACAAAGGAAAATTGTATAAACGGTAGGAACAAAATAAACTGTAGATAAAAACATCTAATAGCATATAAATAGAGTAAACACTAGTTTGGATTAGAAATGATTCATTCTAGTCAGTCCCAAGCTTGGATAATGGAGGAGGGTTTAAGCTTAAGGTTAGCAACCTGGCTTCTGTAAAACATTTATACTGCTACGGAAATAATCAAAAAGACGCTATTCCGGTAAATAACGGTAAACAAGTAATCGCACGTATCTAGATAACAAAGTTACACAGATGACAGGGTTGTGTGAAAGCCGAAAAAAAGATCAATTTTTGATTTGCAGAATCTTCAATGCCAACGAGATTTTGTTATTGTTGTTTTTTTTTACTGTAATTGTTATTTTCTTGCCTCATGCTTATTTTTAAAGCAAAAGGGTTTTGTATAATATATAATATAATATTAACACTATGGGCATAAGTATATTATTAAAAGTTATTAATGATGAAATAATTTACAAACATTATTTTTTAGCAAGTGGACATTTTAAGAAAGGCAAAAAAAGCCCAACTTAATTCCGGTTGGAGCAGCAAAACCTATACCTACCCAGGTTTAAAGTTACCGTTGTACCGCTAGACCACCCCGGTACATATATATATATATATATATATATATATATATATATATATATATATATATATATAATTGTTTAACGTGAATATTTGTTTGCAGAGTAATTAATTATATATGCATTTTTTAAGAAAAATAATGGATAAATTGTAATTTTCAATCAACTAATGGAGTTTTAAATATTTCAATAAAATAATAAATAATTCCACGAGTAAATTACATTAGTAAAACAAAAGGTTTTAAATAAAACACATCTTAATACATTTATTTTTGAGTTATGTAATTAATTCTAAACAAGTCTTTAATTCGGATATACTTGTCGCAATTATCATATTTTTGAGTTTCAGTTTTATACATTTTAAAGTCTATTGTATGAACGTTTTTCAATAAACATTAAGTAGAGAGATTGACCAGTGTTGAACAAGATTTGTTATTTGGCATTTGTAGTCGAGATGTTTACCCAAACATTATTATATATTATGTTGATTATCTCTAACAATTAAGTGTAGTTTTCAGTAATTTTAAATTGTTTTGTACAACGATTACAAGTTAGAATAATATATATTAATGTAAAAAAACAAGCTGTACTGCTATTTTAAAAAATTAGAAAAAAAATTATTATTTTTTCACCGTTAGTACAATGATGATTATGTATGCTACATAGTTGATAAACGTATGGTGAAAAGTATTTAGCATAGTTATCGGAGAGTGTGTTACAAAAATTAAGAATTTTATAAAGCAAAACTGTTTCGTTTCTGCTGAACATAAAGATAGATATTATTATTTTTATTATTATTATTATTATTACAAAACCCTTTTGCTTAAAAAAATAAGCATGGGGCAATAAGATAACAATTACAGCAAAAATTAACATCAATTTCTCGTAATTCAAAGAGAACATAAGACAACAAATGAACATTCTGCCTAACGTTTTGCTTGTGCCCATAAAACATTTATTTCAATTAGATCTTCCTGAATAGTTCTTAGCCAAGTTTTCTTTGGTCTGCCAACCTTTTTTTACCATTTACAATTGTCCATTCCAAAACCGTTCTTGCTGGTCTTTCGGGCGGTAAACGTAGAATTTGACCAAGTAATTTTCTTCGTCTAATTGTAATGATGTCATGGAGTGAACGAGAGTCAGTTCTTTTCATGATCTCATCATTTGAAATGTGATCGCGCCAGGTAATCTCTAAAATACTTCTTAGACACCGGCGATAAAATACATCTACTATCTTATCAATTTAATCCGTACGTTTCTACGTTTCACTCCCATATATTGCCGTAGGAATGATTATTGATGCGTACAAACAAAGTTTTGTCTTTAGATGAATGGAAGAACATGACCATATTGATTTGAGTCTATTGAAGACTGACATTGCCTTACCAAGTTTGGCTTTAACATCAATTTCGGTTTGTCCGTCTTTACTAATAATGCTTCCCAGATATGTAAAGGAATCAACAGTATCAATATTTTGTCCACTAATTTTAATGGGCAAATCATTGTTTGACTTTATGCACAACACTTTTGTCTTTGAACAATTAATCCGTAAGCCAATACGAGAACTGATATCACTGAGTCGTGTTGTCATATTTTGCATCATTTCTGGGGTTTCACTGAGTAGACCAATATCATCTGCAAAATCCAAATCCGTTAATCTGCCTTGGTTCCATTTGATCCCATAAAACAAATTATTCATGGATTGAGTCATAATAAAATCAATTACTAGAAGAAACAAAAACGGTGACAAAATACATCCTTGACGTACTCCCGTGACAATTTTGAACATAGCAGTATAACCACTTTTTGTTCGAACACAACAACTTTAATTTTGGTATAACGAACGCATAATATTTACATATTTTAACGGTATTCCGTAAAACTTAACGATTTTCCACAAAGATTCTTAATGAACACTGTCAAAAGTTTTTATAGAATTAATAAAATTGATTGTTAGTGATTGCTGAAATTCTTGACTTTGCTCAATAATGTTACAAAGAGTGAGTATTTGCTCAATACAGCTTTTTCCTTTCCGAAAACCTGCTTGTTGTTCTCGAAGGTGTTTATCTACCGCATTACTTAAACGATTTAAAATTAGTTTGCAAAACACCTTACCAGGAACAGACAATAAGATTATTCCGCGCCAATTATTGCAATCGTTCAGACTTCCTTTTTTGGGAAGAGTAGCAATTACTCCTTGTCGCTAATCATTTGGAACTTGTTCATTATGCCATATAACATTAAATAAATGAGCAAGCTCACTTGCTACAACATTACCTCTATGTTTGAGCATTTCTGCAGTTATCTCGTCAAATCATTTTGCCTTATTGCTTATCAACCTTTGAATTGCATAAAGCACTTTAGTTACAGAAATGTCATCAATGCATATTTCCGGATTTTGAGTCACATTCATATCATTATTTTTATCAAAATTTGTGAGAGTATTTGGCATAAGCTGATTAAGTACTTTTGTTAAATTTTTTACCTATTTAAATGATTGCTCATCATTTGTTAGAAGTAAACGATCATTTTTTGCTTCGATTGGAATATCGATGTTCTTTCTAACTCCTGACAGTTGTTTTACAATTTTATACAGAGTTTTGGAATCATTTTTTGCTGCTGCCTTATTTGCTTCTCTGCATCTGTTTTCTAACCAATCATTCTTATCTTTCAGTGTTGGTAACACTTTTTTCTCTCACAAAAATATACACAAAACAACGTGGGTTTCTCTAGATGAAAAAACAACAAACGAGATTGATTACATTTGTATTAGCACAAAATGGCGATCTTTATTGCAAGATGTACGTGCATATCGCGGTGCAGATGTTTTTCTGATCACAATCTTGTTGTTGAAACATTTTGTTTAAAATTAAAGACAATAAAAACCACAAAAATTACATCAATTTTTGTGTGAGAAGCTTAAACAGTCAAATATCTCAAATCAATTTTACAATTTCTTAAAAAATACATTTCAAAATCTGAAAAGGGTAGAAAAGTCTAATGATCAATGGAAATTGTTTCATAAAACAATTACAGACTGTGCAGCAAATGTGCTAGATAGAAGATGTCGCTTTACAAAGAAACAATTGATTTCATCAGTCTCTTGGAATTTAATTGATCTCAGAAAGAAAACAAAATTAGAGAGAGATCAATCTAACAATCCTGTTATTTGGAAAATATTTGATGATAAATATAGAACTTTAGATAAACAGGTTAAAAAAAGCTGCCGCAAAGATAAAGACAGATATAGTAATGTTATTTACTTACCAATATATCTATCAGTTTATCTGCAGTTGCGATGACAAATATATTGTTCGGATAACTCGATGCTTAGCTCAACAGATTAATAATTGGATCGATAGAAAGTACAAGTCAAGTAAACGTTTGTGCAATTTTTTAAAATTACGTCATTTAGTTTAAACAAAACAACGAGTTAATTTTAAAGTGTTAATAACTGCTCAAGTTTTTATATGTTAAAAACACTTAAACCTATTTTCATTCACACATTAAAACACATTCTATGCGCATAGAAACAATTTGTAATTTTATTAAATTTAGCTTGGACTTAACATAGATACGGCTTGTGTTGTGCATGTGTATATCTGTGTAGTTATGATGTAATTAACCTATTAGGTTAATTACATCATATATATTATTGTACGTATATACAAAAATATTCGTCAATTCACAAGTTTTGAAAACTAAAACCATTACAAAGTTTATTTAGAAAATAGCGCACAATAATATATAAAGCTATTATCAACCTAGAAACATAATTTTGAAAACTTTGTTTTTACCAAAAAATGTGCATTACTTTACAATTAATGTAAAAAAATAACCAACACACTTTAACGGTTTAAACATTAGTACTGTTTAATTATAAATATTAGCTACCATAAATGATATATTATTTTAAAATGTTACAACTTTAATCTGTACCGGGATAATCTAGCGGTACAACGCTTGACTTGGACCTCGGTGGGCATAGGTTCGAATCCCACTACCGGCACTAAATGGAAACTCACGTTGGGTTTCGCTAAAATTTCTACTGTTAAAAGATGTTTCCCGTAAAACATTCAATATAGAACAGATATATAAGTAATCATAACAATAATCCTTTGACTACAGTTAATTTTTAAATTTATTTATTCTTTTTAATAATAACAATAAGACAGTGATTATATATATAGATATATATACTGATTCTTTATATGTTTGTGACTGAAGAGAATATATGAAATGAATTCATTTCACAGTTTACGTCTTCTGTTATTTTTGTTTGAAATTATAAAGGGAAACCAATGCTTTAAATAATAATATTTATAGGAATAACAATAATAATAATAATAATAATAATAACAATAACAATATTATTATTAATAATAATAATAGCAATAATTATAATAAAAATAATAATTACCGGGATGGAAAAGGAGTAGAAATTAAACGTAGATAAATATTGATTTGCGTCATTAATTACCGATTTTAAATACCTACTTGGTTGAAATTTATGTTCATAAAACTTTTGAGTAAAAAAGTAATAATCCACATATAAAAATAGTTAAATTTATATTTTAAATCATAATTAACTTCTTCTTTTATAAAGTGTCTTTTTTAAATCATACTTAACACAATGATTTATAAGTACAACTATGTATTATTTATTCAATATATGCTAAAACATTTAAATTAAATTATTCGCACTACAAAAATTCCTTATTATAAAATTTGTTTGTTAACAGAAAACATTTAGTTTTAAATTTAATATTTTTGAAACAAATTAGGTAATTGATGTTTTACAAATAGAAAAACTATTTCTGCACAATTGCTGCATTATTTTATAAATATAAAAATTGTTGTACGGTTGCATAATCTGTATATGTTCCAAAAAAAGATAATTGTTGCAAAAAATTGGAACTTAGAGAATAATACAATTAAGTTTATATAATAGGTTTGTAATTATCGTTAAAATAATAAGTAAACAAAATTTGTAATTTTAAATATAAATATGTCCAATTGAATGTGGTTTTGCGGTAGATGTCATAAATGTTGCAATTTACATTTTTGGGGATTTAAATTAAATAAAGTTGGCACATTTAATAAAATATTAATTTGTTAAAAGTATTTGTAAAAATATTAACTTGCAATAATGCAGCGTTGTAACTGTTCCAAGGACTAATAATTATAAACTACTACTACTAATAATAATTAATATTAATATTATTATTATTATTATTATTAATATTATTATTATAATATCATTATTATTACTTAAGACCCATTACATTTAAATGCTTTAAATCCTACAATTTCTTGAATTTGACATTAATTTATTCAAAAAAAAATATTTTAAAAGTACAATTTTCTGACGTATTGAAAAATAAAATCTCCATTCAATTACAATTATTTTTAAATAGCAATGCGCAATATTTTATCTATATTTAAATAAGGTGATTTTATTTATTAATAAAACATTTTGAATATTATATATATATATATATATATATATATATATGCAAATAATTAACCAATCATTGTTAAGAAAATTATTACCCAATAATAGATTTGGTTTATTTTATATCTAATAAAATATCAAGTAATTAAAATTGGTGAATAACATTATCTGTTCAAAGAACTAAGGGTAAGTCGTTTTTATATAATTCAACAGTTAATTGTTTTATTTACTTTCCAAACATTTTATTTGTAAAAAAAGCTGTTGCTATTAAAATATTCAAAAACATTTTTTAGCATTAATGGTAGAAATGAAAGCGTTAGTTGTTACTGTTAATTACCATAAAATATGTTACAAAAATTAATTATAATTTATTAATACAACTGATTAAATAATAAGTTAAAATTCTTTGTTTTTAATTAAAAAAACGTTATATATATTTTGTACATATTTTTGTAAATTACAAATTCTTTTTTTGCTGTTTATTTGCTTGCAATATAATTTTGCAATTACTAGCCGTTTACTACAATTTTACTCCTTTGTTAACAAAAGATTGCAAATTATAGTGTAGTGGTACAATACTCAACTTTAACCTAAATGAGCACTCCCACGTTTAATGCCTTTGGCTAGGCTAAAATGTCAACTGCCAAAAAATGTTTGCCGTAAAACATTTTAAATATTTTAAAAATATTGTATTAATGTAACAAAAGTATTTCAAACACTTGACTTGTATCCAAGTATATATGTGTTCAAATTATAACACTTTTACCAAACGCAGCATCTAGTTTGACTTTGCTAAGCGTTTATGGGTTGGTTTATTAGTAAGTACTGAGTATCGGTTTAATTTCTACTACCGCCATTAAATGTAATCTTTCAGTTAATTTGACTAACATTTACAACTGGTAAAAAAAGATTTCTCATTAATTCACTTGAGTTAGTAACAATAAGAAACTTTAAAAATATAAGAAAAAAATAACATAATTTGTATTAAGTAAAATTATTTAGTTTATTATAATATATAAATTAAAATGCAATATTTTACGTTTCATTATTTTTAAAATTAAAATGCAATGATTTTATTAAGTCAAACTGTTTAAACAATTATTTATTAAAGCTTTTAATTATATACACTGTTAAAACGCTTTTTTTACATAATTAAAAAATATACTATTTTAAATTTCGAGAGTTTGATCATTTTGATTAGTACTTTTTTACCAAGTAAAGTTTATAAATAATCAATATTTTGTAATTAAATGTTGAATATTTTCTATTATCATTATTAAATACAATATTTTTCTTTTTTTTAATATATTTTAAAAACAATTAAACATTTTTTTACATAAATAAACGTTTTTTTAATACCAACTTAAACATGTTTTTAAATACGTTTTATTATCCTTTTTAATTCATCTTATTTTATTTACGTTTGCTTTTTTGAATTTTTTACAGGAAATATTTTTTGACAGTGGACATTTTAGCGAAGCCAAACGTGGGCCCGCGTTTAGTGCCAGTAGTGGGATTCAAATCCATGCCCACCCAGATCCAAATCGTGCGCTTTTCTGCTAGATTACCCCGGTACAATTTTATATTATACTAAATATTACGGCTTAATTGTATTTACATGTACATATTTTTATGCTAAAATTGAAATAAGTTAGTTGCATACAGTTATCAACATGTACAAAGTAAATACATATAGTGTATATAATATCAACATTTATTAAATAAAATATAAATTATATACGACAAAAAATCAACTTGTAAAACTTAAAGTAAACATTATGAGTTTTATGTATTACAACTAATTAATTAGCCTAAAAGTCTTTATAATATTATATTAGCGTATTGTCTTGTGTTGTATAAAGCAACTGATGAGTTTATAGAGAATGGAACAACAATATTGTTTTGGTATAACGGTAATCCAAATTTGTGGCATTAAAAATTACACACATTTTTAAAATTGAGCTGGTTTTTGTTTAAACTTTTTATGGAAATTACATTTGCATTATTTGCATTTATTTATCCTTTTAATTTTATATTGTTATTGTTGTTAAAAAAGCCAGATTGCTGACAATGTACGGTAGTCATTTTTCTTTTAATGCTAAAATTAGGATTGGATACGACGGAATTATTTGTATACAATTTTATACTACGTTCAACATTAGATAATCCTACAATGCACTGTTTGCAGTTTATACCAAAGACAAAATTTATTTTTCAAAATGTAAATGAATAATAGACAATTTTTATTATATTTTTAAAAATTCAACATAAATTTTCTATATTCCAATTTAAGCAATTTTGATGTTGCGCACAACTTGATATTGGTTAATTTTATCCATTTTCTAACATCAAAACATACAAAAGTTAAATGATATTTATTTAGTCAGTTTTATTTATAAAATAATAAACAAGCAACTTCGTTTAGTGTTTTGACAGTGCGTGTCCATTTCGTGTTATTTTTAAAGTTGTATAATTCTTTAAAACTATATGCACATTTGACTGCTTATTTTATAAACATCTGCAATTCACTTATTAATCAAAAAGTAAGTACATTGTTTGTAATTTGTAAAAATTAAGAAAAAATTTAATTAAAAATGCATTTAAAAAAATATATAATAGATTAATAAAACTAAATTTTATTTTTTAAATTACATAATCTCTTGTTTATAAAATTAAAAATAATAAATTAGTTTTGTAAACAAACATTTGCAATTAAATTTTAAAAAATAATAATTTTTTAAAAATATTGTTGCTTAGTAATTCACCTATTTTATTCAATTTTATATTAATTCTACGAGTAACTGTTGTCGAAAAAGTTACTTAAAAACTCAAGTCATTAAATGCTTTTATTACCAAAAAACATTGAAACAATTTATTTTAATATTCACACTTTATATTACTTTAGTTATTTTATGTAAAAAATATTTAAGTAAAAAAGTCTTTATTTTCAAAAGTGTATCCGCCTTTATATAAAGTAGTTAAAAAATATTTTTTATTTTTGACGAGTAAGATTCGCAATATACTTTTAAGCATAACAACAAAATTGTGATCGTGTGTTTATTTAGTTTTTTTTGTAATTACACTCTAATTTGTTGCTTTTTATTGCGAAATAATACTACTGTAAAACGGTTCTAAGTTAGATATTATTATTATTATTATTATTACTATTATTAAGCTTTAATATCTCACTAGATATACATTCAGCGTAAAATACATTTTTACCATCAATATAAAAAAGTAGTAGTACAAATAAGGGGATCAAAATGAAATAGAATGTCACTTGGTAATGAATATAAATATAGTCAATATAGTATGCATGTGATTTTTTTTTAAATATTCAAAATTGCTATACATAGAATGAGTCATTATAAGGCACACTTGTTACATTATACTGTGAGACGTCCAAATTAGTTCAAATAAATGCGTATGTGAAACAATCCCTACTTTGATAGGTTTCTTAGTAGTTCAATTTTGTTTGATTCTGGATTAGTTAATACTCTGGATAAGTAGGGCAGACATAAATTTTTGTATTAATTAGTTTTGGCTTTCATGTGCAGGTAAGTTCTTCTTGTTTTTCCAAAAGCTTTAGAATTGTTAAAAGCTGCATGTAGCGGGTGATTGTTATTATTTTCAATCCTAGGAAAGGACGAAAAGAGTTACATTCTAAAATTAGCAAACTAGTTTTTTAAACAATGCCGTTAAATGAAATGAAAAAAACACACTATTTTACAAAACTAACGGATAAAATAAAGCATAATATTAATTGGATTAGAAGTGATTCAATCTAGCCAATTCCAAGTCTAGATAAATAAGAATGTTTTGAACGTACGTTTAGCAACCTGACTTCTGTAAAACATACATACTGCTACAGAAACAATCAAGAGAACGCCATTTTGACAAACAACGACAAAGAAGTAATTGCACGTATTTGAATGATAGAGTTACACAGATGATTGGGTTGAGTGAAAGCCCAAAGGAAGATCAATCTTCAATTTGCACAATCTTCATTGTCAACAAGACTTTGTTGTTGTCGTTGTTGTAATTGATGTCTTATTGCCTCATGCTTATTTTTCAAGCAAAATGGTATTTCTATTTTCTATTTTTTTATTTTATGTTTGCTATTTTAAATGTTTTACGAGAAACATTTTTCAGCAGTGGACATTTTAGCGAAACCGAACGTGGGCTTGCATTTTAGGCCGGTGGTGGGATTCGAACCCATGCCCACCAAAGTCCAACATCGAGCGCTGTACCGCTAAGCCACCCCAGCATAATAATAATAATAATAATTATTATTATTATTATTATTATAACTATATAGTTTACCTGAATCTAAATAAAAATTTTATTTACAACTCTAAAACCAAAAATTTAAAGTAAAAACACATAGAACAATTTTGTTGCTCCTTCATTTTTAAAGCTGAACAGTTTTTAAAGTATATATATATAAATATATAGGATATTTCGTGTCTAATTATAGGTTAATTTTAGTAACCAAATGTGTTTTTCCATTCATTAAATTAGTTTAATTTATAATTAATGTGCATTTTCTATTTCATTTTGTTTTGCAAACAGTACGTTTGTGTTCCAATTAGTTATTAATAATTAATTTTTCTAAATATGTTTAATATCAATATATTTGTCTTGAAATAAAATTACAGGCCTTATTTTATATTATCTAAAATTAATTAAAACGTTTTTTTTAAAAACCAAGTAGGTAAAATTATTTTAACTGTTGGTGAAATTTTATTTTAATCCATGGTGCATTTTTGTAAATTATGTTTATTTTGTTGTAGCATTTTGTTTTTACAAAATTAGAATCATTAAACTTATTGTTAAACACTGTTTAAATTACAAGCAGAATAGTAGAGTGTTTATTTATAAAGTATAGTTTGATAATATATTCTGGTAGACCCATTAACAGGTAGAATATTAAAAAACTTTATTAATGTTCTATTTCTTAAAAGCGTTTGGCAATACCTTTTATTATATATTGTTAAAGCTTATTATTTCTTTTTTTAATTATTATAATTCAACCTATATAAGTGGTTTATTTTCTAAAATAAATATGCCACAAAATTGTGTTTCTGTGTTTTAACCTATAAGATCATTCAAGAAGTATTAAGTATAAGAGTTTTTATTAGGTTAATTCATAAACCATTTTATCACAATAAACTGACAACATTTATGAATATATGTTAAATGTTTTATTTACTACTATTATTATTATTAAATGTAAATAAACTCCAATGTAAAATAATTTCTTCTAAATGAATTCGTTTTAATAAATACACAATTCTTATAATTAAATATTATAATTAAATATCAAACATCAATAATTAAATTATCAATATGTATGCAAATATCCTTGACATAAATATAATAAGTAATACGCATATCCGTTTTAAATTATATAATAACTTTTTAACATTGTTAATTATATATGCATTAATTTAATTCCTGTTTAATATTTTTTTTAAATTAGCTTGCTGAATTCAAACAATAAATAATTTATTGTAAACAACGTTAATTTAAAAAAAATCAATAATAACGAAATACAAAAACAAACGTTTACGATAAAATTTAAATTATTTATAAAATATTGTTTTAATATTTCTTTTTTAACCTAAATATAAAAAATGTTTTAATAAATAAAATTTGCGTAAATAAAACTAAATATAAACAATTGGCTATTTTTTTATTTATTGTACAAACGTTGGACGACTATACTCGATTCTGAGTAATAGTAATTTTTTTTCTTTTATTTTTTACTACTTTAAATGTTTTACAAAAACATCTTTCAACAGTCGACATTTTAGCAAAACCAAACGTAAGCCAGCATTTAGTGCCGATAGTAAAAATCGAATTAATACCTACCCACTGCTGTATTGCTAGATTACTCCGACAGTATTACTAGTAGAAATCTCGTGGTACACTACACAAACATACGTCTATTTTAAAAAAACATTAATTAATTAAATATTACAAAACAAACAAATACAACAGTTGTTTGTAAAAAATAGGTATATTCAATTGCAATAGCATTTTTAAACAACTGTAATAGGTTAGAATGTGTGGCTTTTTCAATTTAGAAGAAGATAAATTGCCGTGTAAAACATTTAGTTCTTATTATTTTAATTTTTTTGCTTAGATGATGTTTACCAAAAAGAAATAACTTTTGCTGGTTATACATTTATTAAAGTCAAACAAAAAGACCCGTATTTAGTGCGGTTTGTAAACTTCAAATGTGTGTATATCCATTTCTAAATTTAACGTTCTAACAGCTATTTCACACACACACAAAGTAAAAGCACATATAATAATTTTGTTACTCCTTGGTTTTTATAGCAGAAGGATTTTCAAAGTAACCAAAATTATGCAACACGTTTTTTGGTTTAATTGATGTCGACTAACAGTGTTGTTAAAATTACATTTTTTTTAAAATATACAATTATATTTATATGTTTTACTGCATTTTGAAAATAGAAAATTTAACATGTAAGCACTTACACATATATATTTCGATACCAATAGACAAAGAAATATATAGAAATTTCAGTAGATTAATATTATAAATCGGTGGTATTATTGAAGCAGAGTGGATATTGTGTTTGTACTATTTAACAAAAATAAAGTAATATGAATTTTACAATATACTAGTTTACTTAGGATTAGTTCTATTTTTCAAACCTAATTATTTATTTTATTTTTCCTATTTTCAAAGTGGACTCGAGCGTTGTACTTTTAAACCACTTGCTACACAATTATCAATAAGTTCTTGAAATTGCTTGAAAAAAAAACAATATATATATATATATATTCTTTCCTTACAGCTTTTCCCTCTTTAATAAGAGTCACTGTTCCATGTTACACTTTTCCATTTATTACTGTACCAAACCAATTTAAAGCATTATGACCACAAATAGTTTTTGTGTAGGTTTTTATTGCCGGATTTTCTACCTGCTGCAAACCGTACTTTTTTATCTCGACTACAGCGTAGCTAAATTGGTTCAATTCTAATCTATTCTAAATAAATCTAAGTAGATATATATATATATATAAATTAATAGCACAATTTATTAAAGTTTATTTTTAAATATTTTTATTTATTTAGGTTTTTTTTGTACAAAGCCTTTCTTAATTTTGAATAAATTACAAATGTATTATAATACGTATAAACTAAATTTTGTTAAACATATTTTTTAAATATAATAATAAAGTCAAAATTATTACATAACTAAATTTTTATACAAGTTTTAATCTATTACTCAAAACATTTATAGTAAATAAAATTCCAGCGTATTAAAAGAAAAGTATGCATTTTGTAGTAACAATTATTATTATGATTACTAGACCCTTTTGGTTTAAGACAAACACGGGACAACAAAAAAAGTAACAGCAAAAACAATAGCATAGTCCTATATATTGAAAAGATTATAAAAGAACAAAATAATTCCGAGTGTTCAAACATTGTGACAACATTTTAGTTTTATTCCATAAAATATTCGTTTTAATTAAATCTTTCCAAATTAGTTTAAGTTGCGCTTTTTGTAGTCTACCAACTATTATTTGTTCCAAAACCGTTTCAACTAATCCTTCAGACAATACACGTAGAATTTAACCTGGTAATTGTTTTTGTCTAATTAAAAATTCTGCAAATCAAAAAATGAGCTAGAATTGCTTATTTCTCAAGACGGAGTTTGCAATTTTATAATACTTAAAATTATTATTATTATTGTTAGTACTATTATTTACATTATATATTTTAATGTAAGTGTTTTTATAATAAAAAAATATGTAATAGCATAGTTGGTAGAATACTGATATCAAGCCGTGTTCCTATAAATTAAAATTTTATTACTAGTACTAAATACTGACGTTTATTTAGGCTTAATAAATGTCCATTTAGTAAAAATTGTTGTTCTTTATACACTAAAATAGTAAAATTGGATAAAAAAGAATTCACACAATTAATACTACTTGTTTCATTAAAGATGCCAAACTAAATGTTTTTATAAAAAAAAGAATGATTAAAATTGAACACCGTATTTTCAATTTTTATATAAACATTCCGGCATATTTATTTAATTCAGCTAATAAACACAATTACAACTTAAAAATACGTTTTTAATGAATCTTGCTATTCTGCTTTCAATGTAACGTCTTTTTCCGTTTATACTAAACACACACACCCTTTAATTATACTGTTTACAGTATTTTATTTCCATAAAAAATAATTTTACAAAATTGTAAAAAATAATTACAAAACGTATAAAAGATTGATTTTTAAAAGTTTTGACAAATTGAATTAATTTTAAAAATTGTTTTTATTCTATTTTTTACTAAAAATTGTCATGTTTCTATGTTTTGTACATGTGTTTTAACAACAATTATAACAAAACTTAGTGACAGATTTAATTTTAATAAAATGTTTGAATAATTTGACGTAGAATTCAAAAATGTTTAAAATATTGTATAATTTTTAAATCGATAAAATAAATGTGTAAATAGTTGAAAAAGAGATATTGCATATATATAATAGGTACTTGTCCATGTATTTTACGTATTTCTACATAAGTTGAATGTTTTACGAAATATTTTTTACAATCCGTATATAATATTAATATTGCTAATTAAAAATCAATAGTTAACACCGATGGTAAAACTTATAATCATACCCACTATTTACAAGTTTATTAATATTTGTACCACTGATGCATCAATCACAAAAAATATAGAAAATGAAGTAGTTGTAATAATATACATATATATTATTTAACTTATTTTGTTTACTACTTTGAATAATTTAAGCAAAACATGGATATTTTAGTGAAGCCGGCTGTAGCCCCGCACTCTACTGCTAGTAGTAGTGGAATTCGAATCCCCACGCACACTCAGGTTCAAATAAAATATATTATAAATAATCCATCTATTTTAGGCTATGCATAGATAAATATGAAACAGAAAATAATGCATTTTTTTAACTTTTACAGTAATAAATAGGGACTTTTATGCGACAAATTGTTTGTCTTAATCAACACATTGTTTGGTGATATTAATTTTTGCAAATGTAAAATTGACAAAACGAATTAATTTTAAAATAATATTATTATGTTATATCTAATTTTTAATCTAGTAACTCGTGTAAAATATATTTCTAACTATCATTTTTTTAAATCTATACTACTATGTTATTTAATTTTAAATTGAAAATTATGTTTTTAAATAAAATTTTGGTAATAAAACTTTTTCTTTGTTTTCACATTTTAAATGTTTATATATATATATATATATATATATATATATAATTCAAAAACAGTTATATATATTAAATTATATTTAGGTAGATTTTATATTTAAAAAATTATTTTAATAAGGATGTTTCATGCAATAACCAAATTTGTTTAAGCTACGTTGCGTGTGGTATAAAGCAACAAAACCGTTTTTTCTTTCTTTATACAAAAAATACAAGGAAATAATAAATATACGGAATTATTAATTATTTTTTCTAAAAAATGTTATTGTTAAATATAATAATAATAATAATAATAATAATAATAATTATTATTATTATTATTATTATTATTATATGTTTTAACTTTATTTTCTTTGTAGTGTAAGCATAAAATATGTATTGATTATTTTTAATTCAATACAATTGGATGCGTTTATCGTACTTCACTTGACGTGTTGTAATTATTATACTTGAGTTAAAAATACAACAATATTTATTTTATTTTATTTTAATTATGTTTATATATATATATATATATATATATATATATATATATATATATATATTATATATATATATATATATATATATATATATATATATATATAACGTAAATATGCTTGATTATGCTTTTTCCAAGTTTATATTAAAAAGAAAAATGCTTATTTTAAAACAACCAACCAGACTTATATTCAGTAATTATATAATTAAAAATGACAAAACTAATTTGTAACACTAACCTTGGAGTAAAAGAATGCACTAGAAACTACAGAAAGTAAAAAAAAATTTAATGTAATTTTTTAAATTAGAGCTGTGAAAAGCTACCTACAGCACTAACTAGTTTTACATTTATGCATCCTTTAATTAATTCAATATTGTTAGGTGTTCCAAGTGCATATAAGAGGTTATAATTAAAAGATTAATATGACTGTCAGTTCGTCCGAAGCTTATACTAAGAATATTTAATTTAGAGTAAATAACCTTAAACCAAATTAAATAATTATGTAATCAAATAAAACACAATATAAACTATGGTTAATATTTGTAATAAAAATTATTGTTTAATCATTTTATTACTTTGAACTTATTAAATTTTTACGTTTGTCCTAGAAAAGATGGACAATAAAAGCATAAATTCGCAAGCTTTAGTAAAAAAAAGTATATAGTTACAGCCAAGAAAATAACAGAAAAACGTTTCAATTAATGCAAATTAGCATTAAATATAGTGGTTACAAGTACACATCAAATATTATTATATTAACGTACCTATTGATTTTTAATTTATGTGCAATCAAATTATGAAATACGAAAATTGTATTTACAATAATATGAAATTATTTATTTAATAACGTACAATCATAAACCACAAAAACATTGGATTAAACTTATTGTGTTAGATTTGTTTTTTACAAAACTTAGTAGCATAAGGAAAGGAATGCTAAATTTTATAATTTCAAAGTATATAAGTTATTTTTCTTAATTTGTTTTTGAATAATGACGTGACAAAACGTTGAGTGTTTATACAGAAAATTATGTAAGTAATACAAAATTAACATCTTATATATAAACAAACTAAATAGATTATTAATGGCATATGCTAATTACACTGTCAAATATTTAAATGTCTTATCGCATTATGTAAAAAAATAATTTTATAAATAATAAAAAACATAACATTTTTACTATAGATTAATTTTATTAATTTTAAAATGTATTAATTTGGTTTACTTACATTTCAAATAAAATATTACTTAAATAGAACATTGTTACCACTTAACAAAAAATGTTACTTATTTTAAATTATTAATTATTAATGGTTTACGTATTTATTGTTTTAGTAGTAATACATATTCACTTTATATTATTTATTTTATGTCTAGCGGGGAAAAAAATGTATGTGTTTTTATATACCACATGCATTTATTGTAAAATTTTAATTATTCATTCATTGCGGTCAGTGACGCGTAGTCACCTCTTTATTATTTCTATATTTAGACAGCATATAAAACGATCAAGTTCAATAGCTTGGCAAACAGTAAAATAAGGAAGTTTTATAGCTGGTCGACGGCATTCCAATGACAACGCCATTTTTTGCAAAAATAGACAAGACCACCTAATTGTTAGTCAACATTATTATGTTAGTCCAAATGCTGCTTGTGCTTAGATACCATATAGGTATATTAACTGTTTGCTTACACACATTTATTAAGGCACAATTCCAGTTATACCGTTTTGCACTCTGTTTCTAATGTGTTAGTTTGGGCGTACAAACCTTAGAATGCGCCGCGTAAAGGAATAGTATTATTTTCTTACTGAAAATTGAGACACAATGTA
This sequence comes from Cardicola forsteri, assembly GCA_025895645.1. Lineage (NCBI taxonomy): Eukaryota > Metazoa > Platyhelminthes > Trematoda > Strigeidida > Aporocotylidae > Cardicola > Cardicola forsteri. The sequence continues at coordinate 206,283 of JAKXYG010001222.1, read as the reverse complement.
CATGACTTAAATGTCAGGAATTGTTGGCATTACAGTTGGTTCTGCTTATTGTTATACTCTACTATTAACTATTACCTAAAACTGGATAAAATCTAGTTACGTTTACAATAAGCATTAACAATAGTGCATAATGTTAAGTAAAACCATAAACTGTTAAAGTCAGTTTACAAAATTTTACATAATAACATTAATTGACAATTCTCTTTTACATAGACGTGATACGTTTTAAAAATAATTATGCTGTTCTAATTATTAAATTTCTTTCCATTTCAATGGAAAGTGATTATAACAAAAATAAATTAATACTTGATCAAATTTCGTACTTTTTTCAAAGTATGCTTGAATAAACACAACAAGTAGTTATGTTACATTTATTCACTGTATGTAATAAACGTGAAAAGCGTAAATAGTGTTTTTTATTGTAAAATTATTAAAATATAATTATTTTCATTTTTAAAAATGTAAACTTTTATTAAATATAAATATCTACATGTATTTATTAATTGTACTTTAGATAAATATATATTATGAATTCATCCAACGTTACATACTATTTATTTTACGGTTTTGACAAGGAACAAAGTCAGTACACTGCTTTGACAGCTTTAAGTGTATTCAATCCTATACCCAATGTCAAAGAACATTTTCTATTTGAAAAAACCGCCTACACATCTGGTTTTAGTGGTTTTATTTCATCCAGATTACTACACTATTTGTGCAGTCCCTACCCCTCCAACGCAATTAGTTTTATGACAGCATTTGACCAATTTATACAAACGTTTATACTGCCCACTCTATCCATTTTGGTTATTATTCTCAATTTTCTCATTTGCTTCGTTTTTATTCGCGGCCAAATGTACAATGCCGTTTATTCTATTCTGTTGGGTATCGCAGTCGCTGAAATGTTAAACGGCCTAATTCCTTTGCCTATGTACATATTACAATCCACTTACGGGTCTCATTTGTGGATGGAAAGTTACAACAATACACTGAATACATCGCAATGGTGGACGTATGCCCATTTGAATGTACACACGTCAACCTGGACACAATACGTGAGTTATATTTACACGTGGACAAGAGTAATGATTCCCACATTTACCTATACAATATCCACATGGCTTACTTTATTTCTCGCCATTCAACGGTTGTGTTTAATTCAGTGGCCCACAAAATTTACTACTTTTCATTGCATGACACTTTCTAGATTTATTTGTTTAATTGTTTACATTAGTGCCATTCTCATTCACATACCCATGATTCAATTTCAATTTTTAAACTTTAAGCCGTTTTTGCTTAATCAAAATTTGGTTTTTCGCAATTATTCAGTCGATTTTAAACAAATGAATTTATCATTCATATTGCATCAGTTGCCTTCCATAATGATGAAATGTCATACGCATTATCCAACAGTAATCTTTGTCTATTTTTGGATCCGCATTGTTCTTGTACATATGGTCCCGTGTTTGTTACTTGTTATTATTACCAGTACTATAATTATTCGTTTAAGACAATTAAATAAAGAAAAATGTGGTCTTTTGAGACAGTGCAATAATGACAAATATTATTTAAACAATTTAAATCCTGTCTTTCAACAATCGCATCATCAGCCTACAGTTTTCGATTCAACTAAACGTCAATTAAACTATACGGATTTATCAGAAAACTCACTTTTATACAAAATTAATACAAGAACAAAATGTATGTGTTGCAATTTTATTTTCCATCATGGCACTGTCAAAGCTCATGCTAAAACATTGAATTGGTACAATCTTATTTGTATATCCAACATGCTAGTAGTCATTCTAATCAAATTCCTCATTGTTCATATCCCCAATATGTTGGCCACTATTTTGATTACTGCTAAAAAGATGCATCTAAACGAAATTGAAGATGTCGCCCAAACTAGTTTGATTCGTTATAATTCTCAAGGTCAAATTATAAATCGATCGACTTCGACAACCTTGAGAAATCAAAATGTCGAGATTATGGTTTGGAATCGAATTGTGACAATTTGCAATGCTTGTATTCTTGTCTCTTATGCGATAAATTTTTTCATTATTTTGAATATGTCTGCTGAGTTTAAGTGTAAATTTTTGAACATTTTTAAATTATCGTCTAGTGAACAGTCCAGTAATTGTCAAAATTTTGTTGAAAATTACTATACTGCAGAAGTAAATAGTTGAATAATAGTGTTTTTAGCTAAAATTGGTTTGTTTATAAAATACAATTTTTTTAAAGATGTTTTCTTTCATTTTATCAAATTATTGTTATCAGATTAACCTAAAACTGTATCTTAACCCGCAATAAATAAATGAAACTACTAATAATGCAACTAAAGGGCTGTTTATATATCGTCAGTTGGTAGTACTCATTTAAATAAATTAAACAACGCTTTTTTATATTTTTGTCGAGAAAAAACGTTAGTCAATGTCACTTTTCTAATTTCAATACTAGATGCAAATCCTCCTGCTTTTGCTATTTAAGTGATCTGACCTTATGTTGACACAACGGAATTACAAGGTTACCAAACTTATTATATTATAATAATATTATTATAATTACATTTTAAAAAATTTCTTTTTTATTTGAAAAGAAATATTTTAATAAAATATAAACAGTCAAAATATTATATATTCAAGTAAATGTTTATATGAACATGATTATGAAACATTTTTTTACATTTTTTGATAATTTATTTATGTATTATGTATATATATATATATGCTAAAAGATGTTTCTCGTAAAACATTCATATATATATATATATATATATATATATGTACTTAATATTTTTTAACATTAATTAATTATAACATAGCTTCATAATATGTATACAATATAATTGTAACTATTACTTAATTATTATATTTTTTTAAGTATAAATAAATTTCTTGAATTATTAAGTTCAGTATAAACCATATTATTGAAGCTAATTAATTCTCAGCATAAAAATTAAATTAAATTACTGTTTGTAAATTGTAAAATACAATTTACGAACAGTCGTTTGGTTGGTTATTAAGAAGACGAATAAAATATAGTCAAATCTATTTATTTTAGTTACTAAAATTAAAGTACTTTTATTTAACAAAAACATAATAATTATATGTTATAATTATTAGTTCATACAAGATTTAGATTTTCAGCATTATTAAAATTAATTAATTATAAAAATATATTGTGGTGTATAGAATTTGCTTCGTTAAACATTTTACATTAAGCTTGTACATAATAAAATTATAATTTATCAAACGTTGTATAAATTTAGTAAAAATTGTAACAGAGTAGTTTAGCGGTACATTGTCTGACTCAAACCGGGGTTTGCACGGGTTTGATCCCCACCACCGGCAGTAAATGCAGACCAACGTTCAATTTTGCTAAACTGTTTACTGCTGTTTGCCGTAAAACATTTAAAATAGTATAAACATATTTAAAAAATTACATAATGAAATTGTGCTATCTTAAGCCGTAATAATTTTGTTCCAATTCATAAAAATGTTTTTAAGCCAAAATACAGTTCACTTATGAGGTAGTCACAATAAATGTATAAAAGAATCAATTATTTTGCAAAATTAAAAAGTAACTTCAATTAATTTTTTAAAATTTTAATTTAAACCTCACAGGGAAAAATGTAAAAAGAGTTACTTTTCCGAAATATCCTACCAAACCGTACATTTTTTAGCCATATAACACAAAACAATTATAACCACTTTAAAAAAATTAAACTTATTTTCTGTTAAAAAATAAAATTGCAATAGGTTAAAATAACGACATAAGTAAATACATGTTTGTGGTTTATATATATGTATTTTATTTACATTGTAAAAAATGCATTTTGTATAACAAAACTAAGTTATTTTCTAAACTTTGCGATTGTTAGAGAGATTTAGGTTTAATAATTACGTTGTAGCAAAGTATGATCATGGGTATTGTACACTAATTATCGATAAATAAATTCTACGATATAATAAGTATAATAACAGTCTACATTTAAAAAAAATGTTTTTAATACGTTTTATTTATGTTTATCAAACTCAACATTAACTTAGTTTGCATTCTTGGTTCTTATGCCACAAATGTTATTATTATTTTTTATTTATTTATATAATAACTTAACGTATTACTACAATGCGTAAACAATTATAACACTATATTTTTACTATAAGCGTCTTATACAATAAAATATATAAAGCATTATTTTGTTTTTTTATGTTTTATGTTTATTTCTTTGAATGTTTTACAAGGAACATCCTTCAACAGTGGACATATTAGCAAAGCCAAACGTGGAGTTGTATATGCTAATTTAGCGAAAGTTTTACTATATAAGCGTAAATAAATTACAATATCTTACTGCTAGTTACGTTTAAATTTATTGCATTTCGTAAAATTTTAGAAACATACTAATACAGTTCTTTTTAGTAATTTTTACCCACTCAAATGGATTTTTATTCCAAATTGAAACAACAATTAACAATTTTCATCTTGTGTAGTTTTAGATGTTTAATTTTTTAGTTATATTTTATTAATAAGTTAACTTTACTAATATTATACTTGTATTTTTTTTTCTTTTTAAGCATAGTATTTTTTAATAATATTTGTAAATATTTATATTACAATGAAAAGTTGTGTAAAAGTAAATAGGCATACATTTATAAAACCAAAATTGTTTATACAATAAAAAAAGATTCTTTTATTGAAAAAAAATTTGAAACAATAAAATATTAAAACAAATTAATTTTGCATTTTAAATTTGATGCAGTAATAATATTATTTTACACAATAAATGCATTAAGTTTACATTTTTTTATTATAATTGTAAAGCACATTATTAGTAGAAAACCATTTTACTTTACAAATAAACATGGGGCAATACGATCACAGTTACAATAAAAAACGACAACAAAAAGTCCCATATTTCAAAACGAACATGGGAAAACACAAATTGTCCACGTATTTGAACATTCTGCCAAAAGTGTTGTCCAATTCCATGACACTTTCATACTAATTAGATCTTCCCGAATAGATTTTGGCCACGATTTCTGTGAACAAGTGCAACCTTTATTCTACCATTTACAATTGTCTACTTCAAAACCGTTTTTTGCTTGTTTTTCGAGCGGTAAAATTAGAATTTGACCAAGTAATTTTTTTTTCTAATTGTAATGATGTCATGTAATACAAATTAATTAACTTCTAAATATATTTAAAAATACAAGTTTGTGCAGAGGTGATTCAGCAGTCCAGCGGTCCAGCACTCGACTCAAACGTCAGCGGGCACAGGTTTGATTTCCACCACCGACAGGCTCATGTTCGACTTTGTTAAAATTTTTGTTTCTGAAAAATGTTTTTTTACATAACATTTTAAGTAGTAAAAGAATTAAATGAACTAAGTGCGCTTTTTTAAAGCATATTCATACGACATTCATATTATATTAAATTGATTAGAATAGCAGTTAATACATTTATTTTGCTGTATACTACCAAAATATTATATCTATATTACATATATTATTATATTATGCAAAACTATTTTGCTTTAAAAATAAGTATAAAGCAATAAGACAACAATTACAATAAAACAGCAACAACAACAAAGTCTTGTTGACATTGAACATTCTGCAACTCGAAGATTGAGCTGCCTTTCGGCTTTCACTCAACCCTGTCATCTGTGCAACTCTGTCATTCAGATACGTGCAATCACTCAATTTGCCGTTGTTTGCCGGAATGGTGTCCTCTTATTGTTTCCGTAACAATATAACTTTTTAAAGAGGCCAGGTTGCTAACCTTGCGCACTCGAACCCTCCTCCTTTATCCAGGCTTGGGACTAGATTAAATTTATTAATTTAAAAAAATACATTTACATTTTGTTAGTATTGTATAATTTTATAGACTTTTACATTAAAATTTTTTCCTTGCACACTAAAAATATGAAACATTTTATAATACTAAATAATACTCAACGCACTTTGGTTAAAATAACTATGGTAATATTAATAACCATTATTATTATAACAATACAAACATTATGACATTTTATAAATGTTCTAATTTTAAAAACATATGTTGAAGGTGAATAATTATAGCTATGGTAATTATTAATTATTTCCAGTGTAAGTGTATGTTTATAAAATAAAAAAATAGTATACAAGTTTAAATAAATAATTGCAATTTTAAAACCTCAACAACAACAAAATATTAATTATTAATTGCATTTAATTACTGTAAATATTGTGTATTATATATGTACATATATATGATTATGTGCAGTATTACATATACTTAAGATGTCTATTAAATAATATATTTTTTAAATACCTAAAATAATTTTGGATATACAGAAAAAACATTTTTTGTTGTCAGTTACTCAATTTTTTGTTTGTATATAACTTGATAGTAAATGTCAAATATTTATAAAAATTATTTTAAAATTTTTCAGAAGTTGTACATTATTTATGTGCACGTTCTGTTATAAATAGGGATGATTTTAACAGGAATATTTTTTCACATTGTACATAATAAGGCAGACGTTTACAATCTGTAAAAATACATATACATAACTTTGCATTTATTAAATAAAATAAAAATAATAATTTAATATTAAGTCATAACAAATATATCTTTCTTAAAAATTGGTTTAACAGTTTCTCGATGTCAGCTACAGCCAAGGGGCTAGAGTTATAATTGAGGGAAGATGGACATTACTTTTACTAGATGCCCACATATCCAATTAATTATGTTGCCTGTTAAGCATCGAAATAAATTATATAAAGTGTAAATATTCTACAAATTGTCTCACATATTATTTCGATTTTGTTTTATAGCTTACACTTTCCAGCAAGTAAATCTGTTTTTACTTTTCATTTTACTTTTACTACTTTGTGCAAAAAACATTCTTTAGTAGTAAACAACTTTAGTCAAACTTAGCCCCGCATTTGGTGCTTTACACACCCATGTTTTTGTCCAGCGCTGTACCAAGCGCTTGACTACGCCGGCACATATAATAAAACCAAACGAAAGCGTCGGCAATATAATTCCAACGCTTTACCAACTCTGCTACTTAAGACAAAACAACAAAAATGTGTGGAAAGACTTATTTGTTACCCTTAAAACAAAACTGAACTACACCAAAATGTAGCATTAATAATTAAAAAATTAAAAAAAATTGAGTGTAAAAAACTATTCACTAGATTTCATTTGTTACGTTTATTTTGATATTTCAGTAATTGGAATTAAATTGTTACATGCATACTTTATTTTTAATCTTTTTTAAACAAAATGTAATTTACCTTAAATAAAACAAGAATAGAATCTATTTTTAATATGTGCACATTAAAAAATCTAAACTAATAAATTAAAATGTTTAAAATTACTGTTGCATTGAATATAAATTAAGATATTTAAAATAGCATAATGCAATATTTAGTCCTTATTCAATTTTAAATTAGGTTTAAACAATTTGAATTAAATAAAAAATTTATTAAAATATACAATACAAAGAAAATTCTTACAACCAATGTACATTATATAATTAGTTTATATATATTTACATCATAATACAATAATAAAATAATATTTTTTATACATACTTAATAGAAAGCCTTTATAAAATTTGATTAATATTCAAAACATTATTTATGACAAAAATATGCAATGTATTCTATATTCAAATTATTTTATAAATACTTTATATTTAATAAAAAAGTTTATTAATACGGTTGATGTATTATAGATAAGGCACTTGTTAAAACAAAAATTGTTCAACTAAATAATTCAATGTTTCAATCTAAATAACATCTAGCGTTTTACTTTTCGACAACCAAACAGTATTTTTGCAATTAAACAATATAACTATTTTATAAATGTTAAACTGTTTATTTAAAAATGTTTATTCCTTTAAATTTTGTATCTATAGGAAGCAAAATAAAACGTTTAAAAATATTTTAAATGTTTATAAAAAACATCTTTGAGTTATAAAAATGTGAAAAAAGATAAAATCTGCAAACTAGTCTATAAAATATTTTTTTAAAACAACTATTTCTTAATGTTTACATTTTTATTACTTTATTTTATTTTACCTATGTTTGTTGCTTTAAATATTTTATGGAAAACGCATCTTTCAGCAGTGGACATTTAAACAAATCCGAACGTGGGCTCACATTTTAGTGCCGGTTATGGGAGTCGAATCCATGCCCATCCAAGTTTAAATCAAGCACTGTATCGCTAGAACAAATTGTTATTGATTATTTTGAAATAGTGGTATTATTGTCAAATTATTAGGGTTATTCTAGACACATAAAATAGTAGCATCAAACAATTAGATCAAGTTGTATCAAAAAGTTGACCATTAAGTTGGACAACACAATTAGGGAAAAATTATGTTTATATTAATTTTTATTCATTAATGTTTTATAAAATGATTAGAAAAAAATAGTAACAAGTATTACAACAAATTCAAACCTTATTATATTTATTTAGACAAAATATGTTTAAAAATAGATAAACAGAGAAAAGGCTATGCTTTTGGGTCAACGCCTATCTAATTAAAAAAATTCAATGCAGTTTATATATTTTTATAATAATTTATTATTGCAATATGTGTTTAATTGTATTTATATTTAAATATTGTTTAATAATTAAAGTTCAAACTTATTAAATATAATAACAATGTTGCAATTGTTTTGTAATATTAATCAGAACCGAAATTCAAAATAATTCATTAATTATTTTGTAAATAATATATACATATATATATATATATAGATATATATATATAACAAAATTTTATATTTTAAAGTAATTTAAAAATTGATATTTTTGTAAATAATGAGAAAAATACATTGCTAAAACATTTTCACTTTTAAAGTGTAAAAAGAACGAGATAGAAAAAAGCGTATCTGGAAGAAATGCAAAAACGTTTTAATGTTTCTGAAAAAAATTAATCTGCATTGTTAAAATTATTATTTTAATTGCTAATCATGAAACAATTTTTTATTATACAACAAAGGAAAAGTGGAACGATATTTTACAAAAATTAAATTAAACCATTTTTGTGTTTTTGCAGTATTTAGCAAGTAAACTATTGTGTAACACGCAAAAATTAATTTCGAAGTTGTACACATTTAAAAAAACATAAATTTATAGAATCCAAATAAGTAACACTAGAGAATTAGTATTATTATTATTATTATTATTATTATTTTTACTATTATTATTATTATTATTATTATTATTATTATTATTATTATAAATCAATAAAAATTGTACAAAATTTACGTATCTACATTAATGTCAACTTTAAAAATTAATATTTAAAAATGGTTATAATAGAATAAATTACATTAGAATAACCGTACAAATATATTTTTTTAGTTAAAAAGCATTTAACTAATATTTTAAATAATACTCTAAATGAAACATTCTATTATTTTATCAAATAACTAAATATTTTTACATGCACCATTAAGCATGTTTAAAATTTATCAGTTAACAACAACAACAGGAACAAAATAAAATATTAGCAGCATTTAATTTAAAAAATTAATTTGAAAATATTATATATATTCGCTTAACGTTTAAATTTTTTAAATTAATATGGATTTATTCATTTATGATTATTTATATAACTTAAACATTTAAAAATTTACTAAGTACTTACTTAATTATTTTGAATATGTAATTAGCCACTATTAACAATATACAATGTAAGTACTGTTCTGCAAATGTATATAATTAAGTGGATTCTTAAACAAAACAATTTACATAATTATATGATGAGAATCACTATATATATATATATATATAAATTTACATTATTTTGAATTAGAGTTGAAATAAAATATGGAAAATTTGTAAATAATTAACACATTTAATAATTGCAACATTTAATTTGATTTAAAATTTGAATTACCAAACGTGTAATGTTTCTGTTTCTTAATTTTGAAAAATGCGTGGGTGTAGTAAATATGCTCTTGAATAAAAATATATTGTTGCGAAAAAAACAAGAAGCAATGTATGCATCAGATACTCGTTATCCAAGGCTGTGCTACAATTTAAATTTAAATATTAGATTATTTTTATTATTGTTGTTGTTGTTGTTAAATTTCTATTACATAAACAAAAATATTTTGATAAAATTAAGTTTATTTTTTATTAACGGACTGCTTAGCAACAATAGCGTTATACTCAACAAAATTATAAATTATAAAAGCAAAATAAAGTAATTTCACTAAATACACGTACACAAGTAATATACAAGGTCACTAACATTGCTATTAAACGTTATTAAATGTTGTTATTAATATTGTTTTTACCTACAATATCATACAACAATTATTCAACATAACAACCAACATTTTAAAGTAACAGAAGTGGCGCCAGTATTGAAACTGGGTAAAGATTTTAATTGTATTACCGGCACTTAATGGGTGGTTTTTATATAGAACTTAAAAAATGTTTTTTTTAAAACACTAAAACAGTTAAAACTATTTTTTTAAATCAAACCCTTGTTTAAATACATCGAAATTTCTGCTAGGTTTAAAAGCGTTGTCAGTAGAGCACTTACACATGAAAAGTGTTAAGTGCATCATTAGATATGACAAAAGGTACATCTAATTTAAACAAAATAGATCTATACATAATTAAAAATCAATTTTTAACCAGCAGTTCAAATCCATCTTTTAAATGTTGTACAACGTTCATCAAATATTTGAAAAAAATATAATTAATAAGTCAACAATTAAAGTAGAATAATTAATTAATTAACATATTTTTCCTTTAATTTAAAATCAATTCAGTTGCTTGTTTTTTCAATTAAATCGATATAATTTTATAAACTTTTTTATGTTAAACTTGACTTTACAGTGGGTTTTTGTAAAATAAGTGTACCAGAATGGCACAATTATTTTTTGTCACAAATATTACTAGTTCTAATTAAATTATTTAAATGCAGCATATTAAAAGTACAAATTATGTCGTTTATTATGGGTCAACAATATTAGGCTTCCTATTTAATTTAGGTTAACCAGTATACACATATATTTTGATTTAAGTGTTTTTCCAAGTTGTTTCATTATGAATGAATCATTAAAAACTTTGCTTAATATATTGAATAATTTTAGAGTTTCATTGTTATTGCAATTACTTTTATTATTCTATTTTAATGGAAATATATTTCGCTTTTTTAAACTAGTGAATTACAATATTATCAATTTTTTTTAATTATACTTTTTTATAATTGTTTTTGGTTCAAATATTGTATGGTAATTAATTTTCAACATATGCCGCTTTTAATCATTTGCCTTAGTTTAATAAAAATAGTATTTTTTCTGTTATTCTTTAATAATGATGATAATAATAATAGTAATGTAGAGCATATATTTATAAAAACCAAATCCTTATGGTACTAGATAAGAAGATTAAGAAAATTACATGTTGATAACCACATTACATCTTGTTTTTATCCTTTAATGTTATATTTCTCACCTGTAATTTTTACTGGTTTATTAAAAAAAAAATTATTTTAAAAAGGTGCATATCTTTAGTGTCAAAATCTGCAGGAATAAAAAATCTATCTTATTAAATGATATTGTTAATAAACAGTACAATTAGCATTAATGATTAAAGGTAATAACACTCACCCACTACATACAGCTTTAAACAAATCTAAAGCCTCTGGAAAAACAAGGATAACCTACCTGTACATGAAAGCCAAAACTAATCAATACAGAAGCTACCATACTTACCCAGAATATTAACCAATCGAGAATTAAACAAAATTGAACTTTAAACAAACCTATCATGGTAGGAATCATTCCACGCACGCATTTATTTGAACTAATGTGGACATCATACAGCATAATGCAACTGTGCCTTATAATGACTCATTCAAAGTATAGTAATTTTTAATTTTTGTTATTGATGGTGAAAATGTATTTTATGCTGAATGTATCTTTAGTGAGATATTAAAGCTTAATAATAATGATGATGATTATTATTATTATTAGTAGTAGTAGTAGTAGTATTAAAAAGAACAGCAAAAGCACTATTTTCTTAAACTGCGGCAAAAAATTAAAATCAGCATTATTTCGATACATTTGTATAAAACGATTTTGTTGCATTATGCCTTTCAGAGCAATTTGGTGCAAATGATGGGACTTACACACATTCCTTTTTATCTACATATTTAGAGTATTAAAAACATGGTTAGTACGGCGCTTAAATTCCATGTATAACATCGTTGCTTTAATTATAAAACAATTATTTTCCTATTTTCTTTGGTGTTTTTATTTTTAATATAGAGTCGCTGTTTATAGTCATTTATTTCCGTATCGTTCTGGATCCAAACCCATTTAAAGCATTACAACAATTGAATATGTTTGCAGTAAGCTTTCTACCTTGCCCTTCGTGCAACAAACCTTCTTCATTTGCTCAAGCTTTCGTCTTATTAAATCGGTTTATTTTTAATCCTCCCTAAGCGAAGTGAATAAAGTTTGTCATACTTAACTATATATGTCGGACAACCACTGTCACAATCACCATCTTGTAGAGCTTTGCTAATAGTTACTTCGCAAATTTATTTAAAAACAAAACGTTTTCTAATATTGATATTAATTTATTTACTAAATAAAATAAATATCAACAAGTTGTTTTATTAAAAAACATTAAAGACGTTTAAAATTTGTTCAATTTCTATTTATTAATTTAATTTAATTTTTAATAATAACTAACTATATTTACAGGTCTATTTGTTTATAATAATACATTGGCAAATAAATACCGTCACAAACGCTAAGTATAGAATGACATAAGCTGTTAGCAAAGCTACCTCTTTATTAATTCCAAGTTTTAATAACAAAAAGGTTGTTGGATGCGATTTAAAGTTGAAAGCTGTAAATAAAGTTTTTTGGCCAAAAAACTGCTTCTTTCTTTACAAAAATTGACTATGCAATCTACTTTAGGGTTAATTCCAGCCTAACCGACTACATTACGGTAAATAAACACCTTGGGATACATTTAAGTATCTTTGGATGTATGCTATCACCGATTCACTAAACGGGAATCTAGTAAAAGAACAGTTATACCGCTGTGCACTCAATTTCTGCTTTTATTAGTCTACACACTTGTTGACACTTAGTCCAAGATGCGCTGCATGAAGGAGTAAGATTCAGTAAAATCACCATCATTGGAAATTGAAACTTTCTAAGTATTAATTAAATTTTCAAAATTATTGACATTTCTAAGTTTAGAATATCGTTACTCATTGAAAAATATACCCGTGTGAATAAAACCGTAAAACTGTATATTTTAAAATGCTTTATTATTTAGTAAAATTTAAACTTTTATTATTTAAAACACATTTTTATAACAAATTATAATATTGACTTGTACATTTTTAAAAAAACCAACTTTCTATTTACAAAACATAAATAATATATGTCATTATAAAAATACCTACCTATTATTAAGACACATTAAGAATGTTTTTGTTATTAAATTAATGGAAAAATGCTTTTATAAAAAACATTATCAAACAGTAAAATGTTATTTTTATTAATTGTAATGTAAAACAAAACTTTAGAAAACACAAATAAAAAAACCATTGTAAACTTAATCTATATTTTCCAAATGTCATAAACTTCAATTAAAAATATTACAATGCAAACAAAATTACATTCTCATATATTTTAAATATAAAAAAGTATATTGCAAATATTCCCACTATTATATATTAAAATTGCGTAAATAATGCATCAGTACATTACACTGTTTTATTAAATATTTGTAACAGTTGTATTTACGCAGTTACTGTTTAAAGGAATGGGTTTTTTATTATACACACACTGTAGTAAAGTTACAATTAATAAATAAAATAATTTTTTTCTATTATCACGGGAATTTTTTAATCAATTGTAGAAAGTTATAGAAATTTACCGTTAGAATAAGAACTCATTTTAAGTTACACTTTCAAAACAATTTTAACAATTAAAGCAAAACTGTGTATAAAACAAACAGACAATATTTGAACATACATTTATATTAGTAAAGCACTTTGGATAAATAATTATTACAAAAAAATTATTAGATATTAAATGATTACAAATTTTAAGATAAACTAGAATAACAAGTATAGTAGATAATAATCTGAATTGATAGAGTTTTTAAAAATGTTTTTTTTATTTTTTTAGAATAGCGAAATTTTTACACATTATAAAGATTCCATTAATGTGCTGCATATTTTTGAAAATTGTCTGGCGATAATACATCACATGGTTCCAATACTATGCCTAAACTTTGATTATTTCTAGTTAAACATTTTTAAATATAAAAAAATACATTTTATTTATTTAAATAACTAGCAAAAATGTATTTTGATTTTATTACATTTATTATTATTATTATTAGAAAACCCTTTAAAAATAAGACAACAATTACAGCAAAACAACAACAACAAAGTCTCGTTGGCATTGAAGATTCTGCAAATCGAAGTTTGAGCATCTTTTCGGCTATCACTCAACCCTGTCATCTGTGTAACTTTGTCATCCAGGTACGTGCGACCACTTCTTTGCCGTTGTTTGCCGAAATGGCATCCTCTTATTGTTTCCGTAACAGTATAAAAATTTTACAGAGGCCAGGTTGTTAACCTTGCGCTCAAACCCTCCTTCTTTTACCAGACTTGGGACTGACTAGATTGAATCATTTCTGGTCCAAGCTAGGCGGTGTTATTATATATTTTTCAAAATAATATTTATAAACATAAAATAGATTCTTGATTAAAAACACACAAATTTACATTATATTTTTAAATAGTTGAAAATTATTCTATTTTAAAAATGGATTGACAACGCTTTTTAAACAATAAAAAATTTACAAAAACATGTTAACCAATAATTTTAGTCGTTATTTTAACGTTTACACAGCTTCACAGCAATAAAAACACTTAAAATTATACTCCAGAATGCACTTTAGAATTGGCAATGTGATTTTAGTATAACCTGTCATTTAATACAGGTTTGATTTATTTAAACTAATTTATTTAAACTGTAAAAACTATGTTAAGCAATAAAACCGATTTTTTTACAGTCCAGAGTTTACGGTTATTCATTTTGTTTTGGTATCTGTAATGGGTAGTAGGTTAGTTAACAAGTCGTAAACTAAAGCATTACTTATAGAACATATTATTTATGTTACAAAAAATTGAGATTCAAAGGATTTTATTGGTATATTCTTAAATTTAAAACGGCTTACAGAGGTTATAAATAGTAATAAATGTTACTTAAATTGTTGACATTATAAGGTTTGCAACTTTTTCTTTATATATTAATCTATTATAGGCTATAAAAAATTTTTTTGTGTTTTTAAGTTTTATTATGATTTATGGGTAGAACGAATGCTGTTGTATAATATAATTACAATATATATATTTTTAAATATTACATAAATATATATATAGGTAAAATAACTCCGCCTAGTTTGGATTAGAAATGATTCAATCTAGCCAGTCCCAAGCCTGAATAAGGAAGAGGGTTTGAGCGCAAGGTTAGCAACCTGGCTTCTGTAAAAAATTTATATTGTTACAGAAACAATCAAGAGGACGCCATTTCGGCAAACAACAGCAAAGAAGTGATAGCACGTATCTGGATAACAGGGTTGAGTAAAAGCCGAAATGAAGCTTAATCTTCAATTTGCAGAATCTTCAATGCCAACGAAACTTTGTTGTTATTGTTGTTATTTTGCCCCACGCTTAGTTTTAAAGCAAAAGGGTTCTGTATAATATATTTAATACAATAATATGGGTAAAGTATTGCATAAGGTATTTATTTATAAGTGCTAGATATGTGTAAGAAAGGTAAAAATTGCTAAATAGTTTTAAATATTATAGTAGATCAATATAAGATTCACTTTGTTACTATCGGCACATGATTGAATTCAATGATTGTTTACATTTGTTTACATTTATATTAAATGTTTAATAATATATGTCATCCTCATTATTCCTATTACTATTATTATTATTATTATTACTATTATTATTATTATTATTATTATTATTATTATTATTATTTTAACAATAATTTAGTTGTGTAAGTAGATGAATATTAATTCTTAAATGCAAGCACTACGATTTGTTTTACATTAAAAAAAAACAATGTAAACCAATAAAATTTCTTTATCAATTGTAATTTATTAGACATATAAAACATACCATTTTGTTACAAAGTCTGCGCACAGAAGTATTTATATTTAAATATTTATATTGATTGCTTTCCAAAGTCATAAATTATTTATGTGTGTAAACGTTTAAATGCCATTTAAAAATAAAATGTTAATTATATATATATATATATATATATATATATATATATAAATTACAAGTAATAAACATTTACTTTTAAAACTAAAAACTGCTTTTTATTGAACAAAAGAACAAAAGAATGTTGAATTTAAATTAAAAACATTACCAATTTAGTACAGAAATGTATTAAAAATTTAAAAAGTATGTGGGCATCTTTAAAACGTGTGTACATTTTTATAAACATAAAATTAAAATAATTTTATTTAAAAAAGAATAAATCATAAATTAAAATGTTAAAACATGGTTTATTCATGCTAATTTATAAATTTTATACTGCATGTAAAATAATTCGATATTAATATTTAAACTCATTCACAAAATAAAATTTTAAAAAAAACATTTCTACGTATTATTATTACAAAACCCTTTTTATCTACAAAGCCTGAGGCAACAAAATAACAATAACAGCAACAAAGCTCCTTTATTTAAAAAAAGCACGTGTTTAAACATTTTGGCAAAATTTTTGTTTGATTCCACGTGACATTTGTTTCAAATAGAACTTAAATGGTCTATTACATAACCGTTCGCCATAATCGTTCGACCGGTAAACGTAAAATTTAGCCAGTTAATTTTTTCGTCACAATAGATAACATTAAAAATGGTTTAACTTAAAAGAGAATAAACGCACATAATACAGTCTTAAAGTAGATAAAAATTAATATTTTGAAAAATACTTTTATAAAACAATAATAATATCGATAGTAATAATAATAATAATAATAATAATAATAATAATAATAATAATGTATATGTTTTTAAACACCTTCACAAAAAGAAAATAAAGTAAACAGCAATTATTATTCTAATGTAGTCTAGCGATACAATGCTTAACTCCAACCAGGGTTCAATCTCTACAAATGACATCAAATGCACCTTTGCTACAATGTCCACAACTAAAACATGTTACACGTAAAATACTTAAAGTAGATAAAATAAAAGATAAATAGATAAATATTTTATTAAAAATAGTTTAACAAAACAATATCTTTAATGAAAATGTTTTACTTATCACATACTATTGTTCAATTTACACAGCAATTAAAAAAATCAATAAACAGTATATTTATTGTACTTTTTAAATAAAATTAAAAAACTATGTTATTTTTTATTAAATTATTGCAACAACTGATTTTTTAATGTTTATAATTAATACGTTCTCATAATTAAACTTGACAATTTAACAGTATTTATAATTATAATTTCTCACACAAGAAAATACGTTATTCAATAACCAAAAATAGTTTAAATTATTTACTAATTTTTTTTAAATATAAAAACACTTTATTAATTAATTTTTTTTAAATACTATATACAACGTAAACAATTATTATTTATTTATTTATTTAAAATATATTTATTAAATATAAAATAGTATCCAACTGTAAATATATAATGCAGAAAATAATCAATTCCATGCTATTCTGAGAGAGGACCCATAGACTTAATTCTTGTTTCTAAAAATTTAACAATCTTGATGCAGAGGTAGTCTACTGGTACAGCGTATAACATAGACCTGGGTGAGCATGGGTTTGAATTCCGCCACCGGCCTACTAAACGTGTACCGACCTTTCTTTTCGCTAAAATATCTACTGCTGAAAAATGTTTCTCGTTCAACCTTTAAAGTAGTAAAAAATTTAAAATAAAAAATTGTTTTTAAACAAAATTAAAATTTATTAAAGTTGATAAACAATGATGCGTGTAAATATAGCATTTGACAAACAACAAATGCATAAACAAAAAAAATAATTGAAAAACTAAATTTAAATATAAACAACAGTTTTTTCTACGTTAAAGACTAATTTACTTAAAAGGTCATTTTCAAAAACAATTTAAAACACCAACTTTCGTTTTTATAATTTATCTCCGGTTTTTAAAAACATTTAAAAGTAGGCTAATGGACAACAGCTATTCGGAAAGATTCAATTGAACTAAATGTTTTGTGGAATTAAACAAAAAATGTTGTTAAATGTTCAAATATATGGAATCATTATGTTGCCCGTATGTTCTCTTTAAATGTTGTTACCGTTATTCCATGTTGCCCCATGCTGTCTTGATTTTCCAATATAATGTAGTTATTGTTTCTATAACCGCGTTTCAATCAAGAATAAGATTGGCCAAAATACGTAGTTCACTATATATTTCATTGATTGTTACTTCTTGAATGTTTTGCGAAAAATGTTGTTTACTAAGTGGCCATTTAGCAAAACCTTACAATTGCCGGTATTGGGGAGGAGGTTAATCTCATCCCTACTCACATTTATGTTGAGCGCTGTACAAATAAACCACCTAAGACTATGAAAAACAGACAATAAAATAATGTCAACAATTAATTTTTGTTTATTGGTATAAGTTGCTTTTTAATAAAACAATATAGTTTCTTCTTAATTTTTAAAGTAATAATAAATAAAATGTTTTTATTTAAATTAAATAATTTATTTATAAAAAAAAGCATGTTTAACTCATTACAGCATTAATGATACAAAAACATGTATAACTTTAAACATTTAAATTTATATCGCAATGGTTTTCATTAATAAAATAAAATATTTGTCAAACCGATTATTTTTTAAGTAATTTGCCGTTTAAATTATTATTTACCTTTTTAAGGAACTATCAGGTGTAGTCTAGTGGTACAGAACTGAATGAGAAATTGAGTAGGAATCGATTTGACTTCCATCACCGGCACCAAATGTACGCTCTCGTTTGCTTTCAACAAAATATTCACTTTATGAAAAATGTTTTTTGAAAAACATTCAAACAACAACAAAAAATAATACGAATAATATTAATAATAAAAGTAATAACAGAAAAAATAATAATAATATTGTTATTAATAATAATATTAATAACAATATTAATATTAAAATATTAATAATAATGACAATATTAATAATATTAATATTATTATTATTATATTATTATGATATGTGCCGGGGTGGTTGAGCGGTACAGCGCTCGAATTCGGACCTCGGTGGACATGGGTTCGAATCCAATCGCGGCATTAAAATGCGGGCCCACGATTGGCTTCACTAAAATGTCTACTGCTGAAAAATGCGTTTCTCGTAAAACATTCAAAGTAGCAAACACAAAATAAAAATAAATATTAATTATAATACTTATACTAATAGTAATAATAATAATAATAAAATTAGTATTAATTAAAACATTGATATTATTAATAATAATTGTTATTATTATTACAACAATAATGGCATTTGTTGCTAGGTTTACATTTAGGAATATACATTCCTAACATTTACTGAAATAGGTATGTAGATAATTCATTTTTTCTAAGTTTGGTTTATGTTTTTTGACCTGATTGACGTAAATAATATTTATTAGGTAACAAATGCTAGTTAGCGTAAATTTTGGGATTTTTAAAAAACATGCAGCCCACCCAACTACAACAAAACATTTTATCCTATTGAGAAAAATTTGTTTATTTTTAAATAGAGTTTTAATTTAAATGTTTTGACATATATATGACATTTTAAAATAAAGAAAAAATAATGTTATTGTTTAAAAAATTAATCAAATTATTTTTTAATCAAAATAATCTACATGTTTAAAAAAACATTGCTTTAAATAATAATAAAACTTATTAATTAAACAAATTAGAATTTGTTTTAAAATGTTTTAAAGTCATTTGTTAAACAGGAAATTAGTTAAATTTATTTTACAATTTGTTTATTTGCATTAAACATACATTTGTTTTGAATTGTAAACATTGAACAAAATTGATTTAAAAACAAAATAATGGGCAATCTCTTTTAAGTACATTATGTAATTTGTTTAATATTTGCAAAAGTTTAATTTATTTTAAAATATTTTATTTAACAAACTGACTGAAACAGTAAATTTATAGTACCGTAGTCATCAGGAGTTAGATTTTGATGTTGATGCAAACTCTTGATACTTGTTTGGTTCTGCTAAAAAAACTATATTTAATAATATTTCTTGTATTTCTTCTTTTTTACAGCTTTATCTTCTTTTATGATGGGTCGCTGTTTCTTGTATTAAACAGTAAAAATAGTGGAATAGAATAGAAAATGTAAAAGAACACATAATATTTATGCTATTGCATAATTAACAGTTAATTAATATTATTATTATTATTATTATTATTAATATTAATATTACAAACAATTGTATTATTATAAATATTACAACTATAAATATTTTTAAATGTAACATTGTTAAAAAGTAATCTTTAACACAATTGTATTCCGTCAACGAAAAGACTTGCAATTATCAATTATTAAAACGTAAACTGGAAACGTTTAAAATTACCTGATTAATTAATTGCAATTCCGATTTATTTATTTTTTTGACCTATTTATTACAAAAAAATATAAGCAATTAAAAATACATCAATATTAATTTATATCCACTTGTTAAAATTTATTTATGCTTAAACTGTTCCAATTATTTAATTTAATAAACTGTACACTTGAAAGTGTATAAATTAAGTTTCATACAGTTTTCTTTGACCTTAAATGTTTACTTTGAATTAATTTCTATTTTATTCTATTTTTAACAGACAAGGGCGTAACATTTCAGTCCCAATTTTAAAAATTGTACACTTAATAGATTTCAAATTGGAATATTAGGAAAAGTAATAGTTTTATATAATTAACTTTATATGAATATAATTTTTCATTGTAACTATTATCATTTACCCATTTGAATGCTATTTATCCAAAAATTCCAAGACACTAAAACATTTATAATTATAAAAACTTAAAAAACAATTTACTTCAAGTATTGATAGCCCATATTATTTTAGCATAATTACTTTGTTGAAAAAAAATATCTCTCAAGTTAAAATAATAAAACAATGGAAAAATTAAATTTTATTGACAAGTCCCAGTTTAGACCCTGTAAAGTGTTGAATAAATTTGTTTTGTATATTTCCTTAAGCCATAAACATTGAATTGTAAATTTATTCAATTACACATTTAAATTCAAACTTTGTGCACTAAAACAATTTTTTAAAAGACCAGAATAATTCATTATGAGTATAAATTTGTGTTTGGGTGTGCATTGTAGTATTTTTTAAATGTTAACTTTTAATTATAAAAATTTACTGTATATTTATATTGGCATGTTTGTGAATTAAAGAAATATAAAGAACAAATCAAATTATTAAAATTATAAGCAAACCTAATGCTTTAAAAATTAAATTATACAAGTTCGAAGTTTAACACTTTACAATATTCACTCAACACACTGCTTGTTTTATGAATAGCTAAAACACAAAACTTGATTCTAAATAGATGTGGATTCACACTTTACTATTTATACAAATTTTGACTTTTTGTTTGGCTTGAGTCAATGTCTACTCAATAAAAAATGTTTATTTTTAAAATATTCAAACAATAAAAACCATATATATATATATATATATATATATATATATATATACTGTTATAAAATAATGTCTGTTTATTATACTTTATTAATACATAAGGTTATTACGGTTAACGTTTGACATAAATGTAATAAAAATTAAACTATCTGGTTTGTGTAAACGTGTAACAAAAATAAATCCAATATAAAATTACAAATTTCACACAAATATAATTATACAAAAAGCAATTTTTTAACTTATATATTGCTTTTTCTTTTTTCTTTTATAATTATTGTACAAGTAATTTTTATATAGTTGTGTTGTTTTTGTGCATTAAAATGATAATAATAATATAATTAAACATCAAAGATGTTGTTTATAAATAAAATTGTTAAAAAACAACTTTTCTGTTATCGTGCTTTATACAATGTTAATCGATTTTTTTCTTGCGTATTTATTGTTTCGTTTTAAGTACATGCAATTAACGATAAAACAATTTTAAATAAAGAATTTAATTAAATTATTGTATTTATTAACATACTTTATATAATTTGTATAATTATTTCTAATTATTATTTATTTATTTTATAAATTAAAAAACAATAATTAGATTTTACATTAATTATTAAATAATGTTATTTTTTATTTCAAATACATGTAACATATGTTCTTAATTAATAAAATTGGGTACTATTACTAATTCTATTACTAATACATAACCCTGTTGAATTTTAGTAAATATTCAAGCGCTAAAAATATTATTTTGTTTAATAAATAAAAGTTTTTTTTTATTTATTATTGTAATTATTGTTGCTGTTCTAAATAGACATACCAACATTAAGAAGATAATTAATCTACTTTAAAAATTGCATATTTAAACATTCTGAATAAAAATTAGATGTGTCATTTAAGCACAAACATTTACACAATGTTTAATACAAATTGGTTTGCTTGCAAAATTATATATTTACCTATCAATTTAAACGCAACGGCAGAAATTTTTACAAAATGGAAAAACGTTTACAGTAAAGAAATGTGGACAAGTAAACAAGAAATGTTTTTTTAATTTTACACATTTAAAAATAAAATTGTATTAATGTTTAATTAATTAAATAAATATGTTTTAAAACAAAATAAAAATTATATACTTACAAAGTGTTATAAATTATTATTATTATCATTATTACTGAGGTGGTCTTGCGTTACAGTGATTGACTTAAACATGGGTAAGCGTGGTTTCGATTCCTACCACCAGCGAGCCCAAGTAAGAGTTTGGTTAAATAATCAATGCTAAAAAATGTTTTCCGTAAAACAATTTAAATTGTTTTTAAAAAATATTGGTATACAAATACTGTTAATTAACTTGTATACGTTCTTAAATTTAACTTAATACTAAACATTTTAAGAAACTAAAAACAATTACATTAAAAAATAATGTTCTAAATTTTATGTTTAATTAATGCATTTTAATTAACTATTAATTGTATTAAAAAACAATAAAAAATTCAAATTTTACTAAAAGCAACAACTATAAATTAAATAATTTTAATTATTAAAATATTATATCCATACGTACAATACAAACCAAAGAATGATTAATAAATTATTTTAAAAAAACTTAAATAAGCCTTTAAGTGTAATAATAATTTATGTATAAATAAGTAAACAATATAAAATATATTAATTATTTTGACAAACAATTAAATTTGTTTTGCAAATCACATATTTTTCCTAATTTGTACTCGGCAAAAAAGAGTACAATAAATGAAAAGTTTTTGGCAAGCAAATGTAATATTGTATTGAGAAAGAAACGTGCAAAAAATTAGACATAAATCTGTCAATCCTATTATTGTAAAAACAAGATTACTATATACAAATGCATACTATATATAGATATATGTATTTTTCAGCAGTGGAGATTTTAGTACAGCTAAACGTAAGCCCGCATTTTGCGCCGTTAATGAAAATCTAACTCATGTTTACCCAAGTTAAATGTTGTACAGCTAAACCACCCCGGTACATTTTTAATGTTTATTACTTTAATTGTTTTATGAAAAACATCTTTTAGTAGTAGATATTTTAGCGAAACCAATCGTGGGCCTGCATTTTAATTCCGGTGGCCTGATTTTAACCTATGCCCACCGAGGTCCAAATTGAGCGCTTTACCGCTAGACTATCCCCAGCACAAACTATTAAAACGTGTTTATTTATTAGTCTCTATTTTGCTAAATATAAGAAAACGTTGTATAATGATTAAATCCAATGCTTGTTGATTAGCTATATTTAGTATGTAGTTATCTGCCTACATATATTATGAGAACAGCAAACAAATAAACTAAGACAAGCATTTATTCAGTTGCGTTACAACATGTAATTATTTAAACTACAGTATTTAAACAAATAAGTAAATGCAAACCTTGAATTACAAAAAATGCTTGTTTATTTAAAGGAAATAGTAATAATTATAATAATTAATATTATTTAACTAATTATTTGTTTACAAAAATAATAAAAACTAAATAGTTCAGTTGTTTTCAATAAAGTTTTATAAATTAAACCTAATACAAATTAAACCGCGACAAACAAATTGATTGAGCATAAGTTTAACTCATACCATTAACTCAAAATTTGAGCATTTGTTTACAATTTTAGTAAATTGCTGTGTTTTACGTTTTTTTACAGTTTAATCGTTTTATTTACCATATATAAAATAATCAAATTACATTTTAATAAAAAAACGAACGGTGTAATTAGTAATACTACTATTAATAACAGTAGTAATAATGCCGGGGTGGTTAAACGGTACAGCGCTCGACTTGGTTCTAGTAGACACGGGTTCGAGTCCCACCACTTGGACTAAATGTAGGCCTACTTTTGGTTTTAATAAAATACCTACTGTTGGAAGATTTTTTTATTGTAAAATATTCAAAGTAGCAAAATATTATATTTATTATATATATATATATATATATATATATATATATATATATATATATATATAATATATATAATATTATATATATAATATACATTACGTATATTTATAATATTATGCCAGGGAGATCTAGCGGTATAGCGCTCGACTTGGACCTAAGTAGCCATAGGTTTCAATTCCACTACCGGCACTGAATGTAGGCTCACGTTCGGTTTCTGTAAAATGTCCATTGTCGAAAAATGTTTCCCGTAAAAAATTCAAAGTAATAAACATGAATAAAAAAATTAATAAATGAATTAATACACAATATTTGTGGTTTAAATGTTTAACAAAAACGCTGTTCCGTAAATGGATATTTAGTAAAACCAGCATTATGTGGCGGTAATAACTCATCTTAATCTAAATCTTAGTCTCAGGACTTTGATATTCGGGCACCAACGTTATTAAATAATGAATCATTATTACTTAATTAAATATAATAACAGCCATGTTAAATTTTGATTTTAATTTCAATACTTTTAGCTTTTGTTTAGTTGCATTTAATTTCTATTTGCTAAAATATATTTGATACAAACAACATTTAAAAGAAACAAAATTCGTATAAAAATTTGTGAATAAGAAAAAAGTGGTGTTTTGTAGGTATTTTTTAATTTTTAGTCTTATATAACATTTAAAATGTAACATATAAATTAATTAATAATTAAAATAAATTAAGAATTTGCTTTTCAAAAAACTTAAAATCAATTTATAGACATAGGTACATTGTAACAAAAATAAACTTTATAAAATGTTGGATAGGTTTATGATGTTGTTAACATTTAATTATTTTAAAACTATTTGCATTCAAATGTTACAAAATGCTTTTTGTTTTGTACCCCAGTGTAAACATAACTGCACATTGCTATATATTTTAAATACACTTAATTTAAATGAATGTGGTTAAAGCAAAACAAAAATTTTTAAATTAATGCCAATTTTAAATTAAGTTATTTGCTTTTTCTTGCAAAACATATTTTAAATATTTTTAAGTAATTTTTAAAAAATGCAAAGTTTATTTTAATTATTTTAATAATCAAGCAAGTTGAATTTGGATAAGTTACATAAATGTTAACATTATACCGGAATGGTTACTTTGCAAAGCAATTATTCAAGTACAACACACAATTTAAAACTTGATTTAACAAAAGCATTTTTTTGGTTGGTCTACACTAACATTGTTTTTTAATACAAATGGTTCAACCATTATCACTTAAATAATAAATTGGAAAAAACGTATTATATTTAAATATCATAAATTCTATAATTTAAATAATTAATTAGTGTTAAATTTAATTAAACGTGTCAATAATTATTGTACATCATTTTTCAATTATTAAATTAGTCAATATATACATATACATATATATACAGCTTTAATTTAAATAGAATCTATTTACTTCTAGGTTAATTTATATTATCAATAATTTTATTATTATTAAAGATAAAGTTTACTTTAATTTGCTTAAAAACAGATTTTAATTACTTACTAGACTGTAATTAAAATTAAAGGCAGTTAAGTCATTTTTTTAATTAAAAGCATAGTAATTAAAATTGTTTTTAATTATACTTATTTTAAATTAAAATAATTGTTTAAAGTTGATCAAATTAACTCAGTACTTAAATGTAATTATATTCCATTATGTTTAAACATCTGCATAAAGAAAATTAAAAATTAACAGGAAAATGCATAAATTAAAATCTAACAATAAAAAATAATGTTTTTCTTGCAAGCAGTAAAAGCCTTGAGTTTTATTGAAACTTTTAGTCTTCTGTTTATAAAAAGTATTTTATTCCATTTAAAAATAGGTTTATGTTACAATGTATATTATAAAAAGTATTTCAAATATTTTTTGTAAATAGTTTATTGTATTTATAAACACGTACTTAAATATATTAATGAATGTCAAACTCGATTAACTGCTTAACCGAACTAAAGTTATAAAAACAAATTATTTTCTTTTGTTTTAAAAATAAGCATGGGACAATAAAACAACAAATACAACAACAATAACAAAGTCTCGTTGGTATTAAAGATTGTGCAAATCGAAGATTGAGCTTCTTTTCGGCTTTCAATTAACCCTGTCATCTGTGTAACTCTGTTATTCAGATACGTGCAATTACTTCTTTACCGTTGTTTGCCGGAATAGTGTCCTCTTGATTGTTTCCGTAACAGTATAGATTGTTTGCAATGACCAAGTTGCTAACCTTGCAGGCTTAAAACCTCCTCCTTTATCCTGGTTTGGGATTGGCTATATTAAACCATTTCTGATCACAACTAGGCACAGTTTTAAATGTTTTACGAGCTTTAATCCAACTTGTATTTTAACATAATGTTGGAAATTAACATTATTTCTAATTTATTATAAAATAAAGCATTTTAACAATTAATTTTAGTCAGTGTTGCATATTTTAAAAAGCATTTATATAATTCTGTTTTAATGTATGCGTAAATACATTACAAAAGCTATTTAAATCGTCACTTAAAAACTGTAAACATTGAAAATAATAACTGACATAATCTAGTAACAACTATTAGTGACATCATTAAACATTGGATAAACAAAATAAAGACAGAAAACAATGCTCGGTTATATAGTCAATTTTTAAATTTGCATTTGTCTCATGTCAAAAACTGTTAATCTCAATTTAAACGTTTAAAACACAACTAATGCTTTTCTGCTCAATAAAAACAACAAATGTTGCAACCCCTAAATGTGAACAGCCAGACTGTATCAATTATGGGAATTATAAGAAAAATGATCGCGTTAAAAGTAATTTCAAACTTGGATCTAATTTACTAAAGTCTTCATTCAATAAATAGAAGTACATATTCTACTACTGACACTCAATATACGCCTTATTTTTTAAATGCATCAAACGCCGACTCAGTGAAACATGAAAATGAATAAATTAGAACAAAAAAGTATTTTATATTTAAATATAAATAAGCATTAGTGTTTAATTAAACAATATTTAATATCAATTTATAAAGACAAAACTTAGTTGGTACACATAAAATAATCATGCCTACGGCAATATATAGGAGCAAAACGTGGAAAAGAACAGGCAAGATTGATAAGATGGTAAATGGTTTTTATCGTCGGTGTCTTAGAACCATTTTAAAGAATACCTGACGCGATTACATTTTAAATAATAAGATTATAAAAAGAACACTACATGACATTGTTACAATTAAATAAAGAAAATTGTTTGGCCAAAGTTTAGGTCTACTGCCCAAAAGACCAGCAAGAACGGTTTTGGAGTAGACGATAGAAAATGGTAGAAGGATGGTTGGAGGTCGACCACAGAAAACACTGGCTAAGAACTATTCGGGTAGATTTAATTGAAACAAAATGTTTTATGCAATTAAACAAAACGTTTAATTACTCGGAATTTTTTTGTTGTTTCGTGTTCTTTTTTAATTATGGAACTTTGTTGTTGTTTTTTGCTGTAACTGTTATCTTATTGTCCCATACTTTTAAATCAAAAGGTAATAATAATAATAATAAATATGATTTATTATAAATTAAACCAGTGATTTATAATTGTTTATATTGCTTAAAAACACTTATTAGTTAAAATATTTTAAAAATATAAACAATAAATACTAAAAAACGTTAACCATTATTATTATTATTATTATTATTATTTATGCGCGTATTTTAAATTAAATAAATATATAGTTAATGCTGAATTAAATTACTTTCTTATAAAAAAACGTTCCGTTAGTTTAAATAAATAATTTAAAAAATTAAATTTTTTGGAAAGTTAAAATTTAAAAATTAGGCAAAAAAATATTCATAAGCAAACAAAACTTATTTTCTAATGTTAATAGGTCAGCTAGAATTAATTATGCAATAGTCAAATGTCTTTTTCCTCTAATTAAATTTTATCTCAATTCTAAATGAGATTTGTTTTTTTGTTTACCATAATTATGTCATAAATGTCCTAATACTTTTAATTCTGGATTAATTAGGGCAAAATTTCAAGTATGTAACTTTATCTAATTTTATTTTATTAAAAACAGAAAATGGTGTCCTTACAGTTAATCTGTAAAGATTATCTTGTTTTTGCACAGCAACCAATATAAATGCATAATTTGTAACTATCTGTAATTTGTCATATATGTAATTAAAAAAATAATTATGTTTTTTATAAGTTAAATTAAACAATTTGTCGAATAATAGTTAAAGTTAAATAATTGAATTTTTTTTTGTTTATTAAATTTTAAAAAAAATTATTTGTTGCTACTAAGTAAAAATTTATTAGGTAAAACATTTATAAGCATGAATGCAAACAATATATGTAAAAAATTTTAAACGCATATTGTATTTGGTTACATCGATATGTATATATTTGGCAAAAATAGAATTACAGTTATGTTGGCTTAACCAAGCAAATGTTATTAGCATTTATTGATAATATTTCGTAACGGTTTATTACTATTATTTACATGTATATTTTTTAGTTATAATTAAACATTAGTACCAAATTAATGTTATAAATAATTAAAACGGTAGCACACTTGTAGTGGAAACGATTAAAAATCCGGGGTTTTGACACGAGTAGATTGGAATAAAAACGATAGGTTTAACATGTAGACTTTTTGAAAATTAATAAAAATAGCAATTAAAAATAATAATCAAATATGAACACAGATTAATAGTAAACTATTCATTAAAAAGCAAATAGCAATGAGGAAAATAAAATATTTCAGTTATAGATTATGCCACAAAGAGTTAAGTTATGCCATTGACACATAATTTTTTAAATTATATAAAACAGCAAATTATTATAATTTTGAGTTATTTATAATAACTTATAAACCATGTTTATAACTACTCACATATTACCAATATTTTATTTATTCTCTTGTACAACAACAGATTAGTAAACACTTTTAATTTACCGGGTATGTTCTGTAGTGGTCTAGCGGTACAGCGCTCGACTTGGACCTGCAAGGCCATAAGTTTGTATCACACCACCTGCCTACGTTTGACTTAGCAAAAATGTTTGCCAATGAAAGATGTTTCACGTAACACATTTAAAATCGAATAAATAAATAAAATACAAAGGTGTTAAATATAGATAAAACGCACTTAGTTCAGGATTTTGATAATTTTGATTATTTGCTAAACAAATCTATTTTCTGTCAAACATTTAAATAATTAAAACCAAATAAAAAAATTTTATACAGTGTTCTACTGGTTGCTAAACATTTATCATATTGCTGTCTTATAAATTTATTTTGTTTTTATTTTATTGATGTTTACTACTTTAAATACTTTACAGAAAATATCTTTTATCAATGGACATTATAACAAAGCCAAACGTAGGTTCACATTTAGTACCGATTGCGGGATTCGACCCCATGCCCACCCACATTCAAGTCGGGAGCTGTACCACTAAACTACCCTGGCATATTATATATATATACATCTTATTTGGCAATTTCACTTCTGCAAACAAATGTTGATAAAAAAACCGTAAGACACCGGGATGGTCTAGCGGTACAGCGCTCGAATTTAGACCTCGGTGGGCAAGGGTTTGAATTCCACCACCGGGTACGAAAATATGGGCCCACGTTCGGCTTCACTAAAATGTCCACTACTAAAAAATGTATCTTGTAAAACATTCAAAGTAATAAACATAAAATAAATTAAAATAATTAAAATAAGCAAAAAAATAAAAACAGCATAATTCCGATGACGGGGTTTGGCAAAAGCAATTTTTGTTATAAGCGATTTTTTAAAATAAAAATTTTTTTTACAATTTAATAAAACAATTTAGTTACCCCATGCTTTTTAAATCAAAAGGATTTTAAATAATAAATAAAATACATAGCTTTTTAAATTTTGTAAGATTTTTGTGCAATTTATTAAATAAATTTGAAGAGAAGAAAAAGAGATAATTTAATTGAAAATTGTAAAACAATTTTTTTCAATTTTATTTTCACTTTTTTATGTTTGATGAAAACATGCCTTAGACAAAAACCTACTTGTAGTGCCGTTAGGTTTTTGACTATAATATTTAACCACTTCTAATACTCCCGATACATTAAAAAAAATATAGCATTAAATAAAATGTAAATATTATTTAAACGCAAAATTTTAAACTAAATCTAAAAATGCAAAATTACCGTCATTGAATAAACAATTATTTTAATAATTATATTTTTAAAATATGGAAACATAATCTACATTGTTATTACAATTTTTCTAAGTAGTTTTCCGAAATATTTAATTTATACAACAATTAATCAATAATATTTGTATTACATACTTATAATATTGCCAATCGGAAGTATACAGTTTACTTTAAAAATTAAATTACCGCTAAGCTCTTTTAGGCACTGTTTGAATTTAAATATCGGGGGTGGTCTAAATAATTTCAATGTTATGTTTACGACAAAAAAGTTGTTATACAAACAAACAATTCATTAATAATTAATCATTTTTTTAATAATTAGATTTTAAATTATTGTAGTGTAGATATTATTATTATTATTATGTATACTTTGTTTAACATAATGTCACGTTCAAATTTAAAATAATGCAGCATAATTTGCAATTAACATCATGTTAACAGTTTCAGAGTTTTTGTTTTTAATTAATTTTATAATTATTGATCTAATTGAACTGAATTGAACTACATTCATTTGTAGGTAGTTGTTATAGTGATATACTAATTAATATGTTCGTTTTAAATAAAGCTTACCTTTTTCCAAAAATATAAACTGTAACATTTATCGGATTTTAAATATAAATCTACTACTGTCACAACAGTTACCGCAAGAAAGTGATTATTAAAGTAAAGCATCTCCAGAAACTACCTGACGTACAAGAAAAATGCTACTTCAATTATAAAATATACAATGCTGTTACTGAAAGTGTTGATATATTCTTGTTTTATCTCATCTTGAACAACAAACCTAATGCAATTACATAAATCCTCAATTTCAGTATGCTTATTAATGTTGCGCTTTAAAAAACTGAAATAATTTTTAATAACATTGATGTCCGGGCTGTTAAGTAGCAGTTGAATAAGGGACCGTTTTTTTATTTTAGCCTATCTACTTTCTAAATGTAAATATAAAACAAATAAAGCAAACTTAGATTAATATGAAGTTACTTTTTTGGACGCATAACATGGGGCATTGTCATGAAAAGCAATAGTAATCCCGGTGTGAGTTTGCTGCATTTCATAATAGAAAACATCATTTATAACTGAAATATTTTTTACTATTTAAGGTACCAGATAAAATTATTTATTTGATAGGATGATTATACTTAATACCAAATCAACATATTACTTGTCAAGGGTCGGTTTTCTTTCTAATAACTGGGAATAAATGTTTCTGAAAACTGGACCCGCACAACACTATGTTTTTATAGTCAAAAGATTTGTTTTAAATTATTGTTTTATCGGCAAAGTATACGGAACGCCAATAACACAAGTGTCGTTTACTCCACTGTTTACAAAAGATTAATTTATTATCCTTTTGTTTTTTGATAATAAGTGGTTTAATTTTTAGTGATTAAAACGTTAAATCAAATTCCATCGCCCTGTTTCTAATTTTGAAAAAAGTACAATCACTTAAACTACTTTTTAGTTTATGAAATAGGCTTATTATAATCTTTTTTATTTCTATAATAATCTTTTGACCATCAGTGGAAGTTGTAACACGTTTTCTTCCAACATTATCATAATTGTGAGGTTTTTGTCCATTAATAATTCGACAAATGGTTGAAAGATTATTTCTGTATAATTTTGTCCATTTTTTGGGTAGAATTCCTTTATTTTTTTATTTTTTAATGACACAATACTGATTATCGGTAAAATGAATTCATTTTTTTATCATTATGGTCCATTTTACAAACAACGCAAACAGAAAGCGAAATGAGCGAATGAGCGGAATCTCAAGGTTAAACGAAAATAATAAATAATTTTATTTGTTTTAAAATTTTTATTATTTTTTTTATTATTATTTTTACTTATATAGATTAGAATAATTAAAAGTTTATTTTAATAATTATTATTACATCACAGTTAGGACATATTTGAAAGTGCATTTAATATCAATTTTAAGGATTAGTTATTGTTCATTTTCAATTAAATTAAGCACACAAAATAATAATAGGCTCATTATTATAAAAATAGTGTAACTTCAACTTGCTATGCACGTTCATGTAGAAGTACCTTCTAAAATATGTTATTTTGGCTGACTCAACCTATTCAAATAAATATTTGAAAGTAAACATAAAGAAACTATTAATTACTTTACATAATTTTTAATTCTCAATATTTTTTTTACTAAAAAGCAATCGGATTTAAATTTTGAAATGGTAGTATATATTTATAACTTACTATTGCTAATTTTATCGTGTTTATTTAGAAATTTTAAAATGTATTATGCATTTTTGTAATTAATAAATAATGTCAAAAATAAAATCGGCTTTCCTTCTTGTCACAACTAAATTGCCAAATTTAAAATATTACATAATTGTAATTTTTGTTTATAAAAAGTTACCTTATTCTGTCAAAACTTGTATTAATTTCTTTTTACAAATTTTAAAAGTTTCATTTTGAAAAGCGTAACTAATGCATTTTGACAAGAAAGTAAAAGGCGCAAATCTAAAGCTTAATTTTCAAATTATAACATTGAGATTTAATGTTTTTTAATTATAAAATAAAACTACCTTGTACCATGTAATAATAACTATATATATCAATCAATTGAAAAAACTTTTAATGTATAATATTTTTGCATTATTCAGAATTTTAAAAAATATACAAATTAAAACGAATAATGCAAATAATTTCTAAAACTTTTTATTACCAACTTTTTTAAATCAAGTTGTAATTCAATTTTGTTACAATTTACGTCCGTTTTATTTTTTGTTTTTAGAAATAATTATAGATTTAATATTAATAACATAATTATATATATATATATATATATATATATTGGCTATGTTGAAGATATTATTGCTTTAAGAAAGTATTTGGTAACAGGTGAATATTGTCTAATTGTAAATAGAATAGTGAATCATTTTTTAACAAAATCAATTTTTGTAAACCACTTTTTTTTATTGATTTTCTTTTTATGTAATAGAAGCAGCTAAAATTTAGAAATGTTTATTATTACAAATGTTATTTTAACTGCATTATCTTTAATTTTTAATTTATAAATACCTATAAATTGACCCCCCACAATTTTCTACGTTTGTAAAATGCTTAACAGCGCAATCTTTATATTAATGATGTTGTATGTGCATTTGAATAAACGCCATTATTGGTGTACATAGCATTGTTGATGCAATTTTGATAAGTTGGCTTCCAAATATGTTATTCAATTTATTCCAGTTTAAAAAATATGTAATTGCTATTTTTGACATTAAAAACACTTATAAAATAAAAATTAATTACTACATGAACAAAACTTAATTGGGACAATATATTAAGACACATAAAAAATAGAACATTTTTGTGTATAAAAAGTAGCTTGTCTATTTTTTGGATTTAAATCCTTTTCACAAAAATTGCTCAAATAAAAACATTTTAAATAAAAAAATGAATAAAATAATTATTAAACATTTGCTTTTTATTCATGGTCAAAAATACATTTTAAAGATTTGAACATTGAATAATGTTAGCAACTGTGTGTGTGTGTTTGTGTTTATTTGTATGGAATGTTTTGTTTACATTTTCTTTCCAATGACATTTTAATAATTGTTTTTTTATTATTGATTTAAACTGAAAATTCTATTATAGTCATTGAAAATGAAAAACGTACAATGTTTTTTGTAAAGAAATGCATTATGGTTACAAAAACAAATAGAAAAGTTGGTAAAAATGTATTGTAATGTAAAAATACATTATAAACAATGAAAGGTGATAGCGATTTCAAGTTTCTCCAATATCTTTTTTGTAGATAAAAGAATGAAACATTAATAATAATTACCTTAAATTACTTTGTATGCTATTACTATTCATCTTATTAAATGACAAGATGCTTATAATATGTATAGATATTTTTTGAATAATATATATATATATGTATAAACTTCTCCTTGTTGAGATTTTCTCTCGTTTATAATATGTCGCTGTTTCCAGTCAATTTTTTCTATTTGGTTTTGTATCAAACTATTTTGCAGCATTTTAGCAATTAAATAGTTTTATTCAGACTTAGAACTGGATAGTTTGGTTTATTTCCAATCCTCATTATGCTGACAATATATATATATATATATATATATATATATATATATATAATAGTTTAGATATTAAAAGAGACTAACAAACTATAAAAATTTTTGAATAAACGTAGGTTTGATTCAGGCACAAAAAGTGGATCTTGGTTTAATTTGCCAAATAAGTAGTACATAAGTAGTACGTACTGTTTTAAATTTAATCTTTGATTTGTGTTTCAACATGTTTAAATAAAAACATCGAGTTCAACATTTTTTAATGTTTTTAATTAGAGTAAAATTTGTATATAAATGGATAATGTTTTTAAAGCAATAAAGTTTTGACATTTTTTTTTAAAAGAAAATATTTCTTCAAGAAAATACCCTATTAATATATTTTGCCATTTAATATTTAAAATCATTTTTGTAAAAAATTATGTTTTACTAGTGGACAAGCCTGGATAAAGGAGGAGGGTTTGAGCGCAAGGTTGGCAACCTGGCCTTTGTAAAAAATTATACTGCTGCGGAAACAATGAAAGATGACGCCATTCCGGCAAACAACAACGTTTCTGGATGGCAAAGTTACCAGATGACAAGGTTGAGTGAAAGCCGAAAAGAAAGCGCAATCTTCGATTTGCAGAATATTTAATGCCAACAAGACTTTGTTATTATATTTTGCCATTTAATATTTAAAATCATTTTTGTAAAAAATTATGTTTTACTAGTGGACAATTATTATAACCAGTCTCAACTTTGACTAAAAACTTACAAGGAATTGAACGCAAAATTAACAACTTGGTCTATGTAAAAAAATTAATATTTTTAAAGAACCATTAGAGCTCCGCCTAGTTTGGACCAGAAATAATTCAATCTAGTCAGTCCCAAACTTGGATAAAGGAGGAGGGTTTGAGAGCAAGGTTAGCAACTTGGTCTCTATAAAACATTTATGTTATAAGAAGACGCCATTTCGGCAAACAACGGCAAAGAAGTGACTGCAAGTATTTGGATAACGGAGTTGCACAGATAACAGGGTTGAGTGAAAGCCGAAAAAAAGCTCAATCTTTAATGCTAACAAGACTTTTTGTTGCTGTTGTTTTGTTGTAATTGTTGTTTTATTGTCTCATGTATGTTTTTAAAGCAAAAGGGTTTTTTTATAATATAATAAAAAACCATTCGATTAAAAAATGGCAAAATAGTAAAAGCAGCATGATTTTGAATTAAATTTCAATTTTTGAACCCATGTCCACCCAGGTCCAAATCGAGCGCTGTACCGCTAGACCACCCTGGCATACGAATTAATCTTATTGTTCTATAGTATGTCAATTAAAAGGGTTTAAATTAAAAATGAATTAGTTAAATTAAAACCTCTATTTATTTGAGTAAACGTTCAATAACTTAAACATATTATTACTATTATTATTATTATTATTATTATTATTAATAGAAAACAATTACGATAAGTTACAAACGACTAGTTTTTAAACCCAACGATTGATTTCAAAATAACAAAAACAAATGATTACATGAATAGATTTAAATGTTTTGCTTTACATCAAAGAAATACAAGATTAAATAAGTAAACAAAAATAATTATATATTAAAACATATTTTATTAATTATTCAAAACATAAATAATTGCATGTCGACAACTAATAAATATTGTTTAACCGGAAAAGAGTGGCACAATAAAACGAGATACACTTGACTACAAAACTTGTATTTTTGAGAACAAGTAGAATAAACACAAATTGTGCACACAACATATTTTATTTGGTTTTTATTAATTAAATGGTTGTGTGGAAAACATTTTTTCACTAAGATGCCACTAAGCCAAGTTCTAGATGGGTGTTTACTTTCAGTGCTAGTAGTAGGAACGCAATTTATTTTGAATCTGTTAGGAGTCAATTACTTTAATTGATTTTATTACCACCGGAAAATGAGCAACTTTACAACAATTAATGGCAAAATAAGATTAGAAAAAAATTAGAAAGCAAACGAATAATTATATATATATATATATATATATATATATATATATATATAACGAATTGATTATTATAGTAATTAAATTATCCAGAATTATATATGTAATTACATCGCATAATACATTTTTTTATTTTATATTTATTACTTTGAGTGTTTTACGAGAAACATCTTTCAGCAGTAGACATTTTAGCGAAGCCAGTGGTTAGATTCGAGGTACCACTACTGAGGTACAAATCAAGCACTGTACCGCTAAATCATGCATTTTTAAGCATAAAACCTGTTAAAATATGTTTCATGTTAATAGCAAACCCAAACTTTTTTATTCCACTTACACAGTAAATTTATTTAATTGTTACATATACACATTTTGTAAAAACAATTATTTCGTTTATAAGTATGGTTATGTAATTATTTAATTTTATATTTAAAGATTACTCTGAGTGTGTTTTATTTCAATTTTTTAATAAATAGAAATATTTTGTAGTATAAAAAAATTTAATTTGTTTGTTAAATGTAAGTTATAACTATTTTTTTTAAATAACTTTTAAAATAATTACATACAGATGTAAATTTAAGAAATTATTATATACGTGTAGAAAACGTTCTGGGGTAGTGGAGATAAGTATATGTTTACGTTCTATTACTAATACACTGTAAATGAAAAAACTCTTGTAAAGATTGACAAAATAGCTACCTCCTAAAATGCTTTACATCAGTAATTAAAAAACATTATTTTTTCTTTACACATTAGAAATACACTTTTTGAAGTTATACCTTCCGTTAAATATTTTTCAATTGCATAAAAAGTAAGTAATTGTATAAATCGATATGCAAACTAAATTTATTTTTAATTTTAATTTTTTTTAATTTCGTTGTTTTTTACTCCAATTGTTATTTTGTTGCCACATGTTTATTTTTAAAGCGAAATGTTTTTTTAATAATAACAATAATAATAATAATAATAATACGGTTAAAAAGTTTAAAAACATCGTTAATTGTAAAATATATTTTATTTAATTTTAACCTATAATGTTTCTAAATGTTTTAATTTAATTTAAAATAATAAATTTTAGTTACAATGATTTAATCATATTTTTTATTCGTTGTATTTAATATTTTTTGTTTCACTTATGATAGATTTTATATAAAATATTTTAATATTATGGTAAAAATATACCAATTCATACACCAGTAATTAAAATAATATTTTTACATTTTTTACCAAAGCAAAATAATCCAAAATAATTATTTTTCTTCTGCTATTTACTATGACAGGTCACATTAATATACATGTAATTGCATTATTAAAAAATTTTTTACTTGTTTTTAATATAGTGTACAACGTACTAATAAATATGTTAATTAAAAACACAAAATATGTTTATAAAACTTATAAAAGTGTCATTTATATATATATATATATATATATATATATATATATATATATATATATATATATATATATATATATATATATTATATACAACTGTTACACCCAAAATAAAATATGTACTATCAAGTAAATTATCACAATAATCTTAAAAACCTATAATTATTTTGCTGTCATAGTTATCATTATTTATCAAATTTTTGTTGATTTTTTTAAAATTAAACAATAACAATATTTATTGTAATTATGTATGCAATGGAAAAACGTTTTTTTTTCAATAATTTTACAAAAAAAATAATTAATAAATATATTTTTAGTACTCCACTGTAACCAGTTCCAAGTTCAATTGAGAAAGGCTTAAGCATCACTTTAACAACTTTTTCCTTGTAAAAAAATGTTGTTACAAAAAAAACAACAACAGAACACTATTTCATTAAACTACATTATTATATATTATTACATATATTAGTAAAGTTTTACCTAAGGTATTGATTAATGACTATTGAATATGCTTAAGATAATTAGTAAGTGCTAAATATTCTTAAATATCAAAGTAGGTCAATATAGAAATCAGTTTTGTCACTATCTGTACAATAAAAGGTAAAAGCATTATTACAATGACGGTGTTTGGCAAAATCTAAATAAAATTTCAATTTTTAATAAACACCATTATTGAATATGTATAATTTAATATACAATTATATGGAATAATCTTGCGTTGCTCTATGCTTCTTAAAGCATAAACGGAAAATAAGAAGAATTTTATAAATTAGTTTGGTATTTGTGTATATAACTGTAAACTTCCTTTCAACTGACTGCAAGTTTTATAATAAATATAAATTAGCCTAGGGTAGATCGAATATCCGTGTTATTAAAATATATAAATTGGATTTAAAAATACAATATTAGTGGATTATGAATATATAGTTATGTAAGAAAGAAACACCTGAACTCGTTACAAGTATGAAAACAAACCAGAGAATAATTGGAAAATTACAGGATTCTTAATGTCAAAACTTCAAAATACATTAATGACAAACAATAGCTGCACAAAAACAGTTTGTTACTACATTGAACTTAGCTTGGTCGTAATTGTTGTATTTGTGTATGTTTGTAAGTTGTACTAACTTAAATGTCATCTGTACCCCATTTTTGTATATATATATATATATATATATATACTAAAATGTTATATGTTTCTGACTGACGAGAATATATGAAACGAATTCATTTCAAAGTTTACGTCTTCTCATATTTTTATTTGGAACAAATAATACTGTTGCTTTGTGGTTTTAAAAGTAAAATGATGTTGTAATTAGAGCAATAAGGTATTAAAGACATAAAGACAATAACTAATGTATAAATAATATTTATTTATTTATTTATTTATTTTATGTTTGCTACTTTGAATGTTTTACGAAAAACATTTTTTAGCAGTAAACATTTTAGCAAAGCCGAACGTGGCCCCTCATTTTAGTGCTAGCGATGGGTTTCGAACCCATGTCTACTGAGGTCCGAATTCGAGCGCTGTATCGCTAGACCACCCAAGCACGAATGTTACATAACAAAAATTTTAAAACAAAATTGTTTATTGACTAATTTTATTTGTAGTAAAAATTCTACAATTTAAAAAAAATTTATAGTAAATGCATATTTTAAAAATTGATAGTCAAATATGTTTCCAAAACATTAAAATTTTATAAAAAAATATTTTTCGTTTTTTGCAAATAATATTTTAGTTTACACTTTTGCACTGTTTAATTATTTTACATAATCTAAATTTAAAGTTTATTAATTTTATGTATATAAAATATGATTTAATTGTATAATCTGACAAGCAATAATTATAAACTGCTTGTTTTAAAAAAATTTTTTTAAATATATTTTGCCTGAATTAATTGC
Source organism: Cardicola forsteri (assembly GCA_025895645.1). Lineage (NCBI taxonomy): Eukaryota > Metazoa > Platyhelminthes > Trematoda > Strigeidida > Aporocotylidae > Cardicola > Cardicola forsteri. Next base: position 166,143 of record JAKXYG010001222.1, on the reverse strand, counting down.
TTAAAATTTAGCATGTGAATATTTTACAGTACCATTTAGTAATAGTTAATAGTAAGACTGAAATTTCTATTTTATTAACAGTGTTATTTTTCTGGTTGACGTGGAAAAATGGACGCAATGTAGTACTTATCTATTTTCCTAATTTAGATATATCTAATACTTAACTCCGCCTAGATTGGATCAGAAATGATTTAATCTAGCCAGTCCCAAGCCTGGATAAAGGAGGAGGGTTCGAGCGCAAGGTTAGCAACCTGGCCATTCTGTAAAAAATTCATACTGATACGGAAACCATAAGAGGACGCCATTCCGGTAAACACTTAGCAAAGAAGTAATCGCGCGTATTTTGATGACAGAGTTACACAAATGACAGGGTTGAGTGAAAGCCGAAAGGAAGCTCAATCTTCGATTTGCAGAATTTTGTAATGCCAAAACCTTAACCAGTGTTGGGACATGGAATGCGCACACTTTTTCGTACTAGACAGTTAGAACAAGTCCTTCGAAAAATGAAAAAGTACAACTTAGATATTTTGGGTATTAGCAAAATGCGATGGAAAGGCCAAGGTCATTTCAAGAGTGGAGATACATTAATTTTATATTCTGGACATGAAGAATATCATATTAATAGAGTTGGAATTATGTTGAGTAACAATGCTGCTAAAGCTATAATTGGATGGAAAACCTGTGAGCGACCGTATCATTTCAGCTAGATTCAACACCAGATTTGCAAAAGTAACAATTGTGCTACTGAGGCTACTGAGGAGAACCAAAAAGATATTTTTTATGATCAATTACAAAATTTGTTAGATGACGTGCCAAAAAGAGACATCAAAATTTTGATCGGGGATTTCAATGCAAAATTGAACAAAAATAGATCTGGGTATTTCTCAAATGTTGGACCATTATGGCTATGCTGATATCATAAATGATAATGGTTATAGGTTGTTGACGCTAAACAGTCATTGTGGAATGAGTGTTGGCAACACTTTTTTCGCTTACAAAAAGATACACAGAACAACATGGGTTTCTCCAGATGGAAAAACAACAAACGAGATTGATTACATTTGTATTAGCACAAAATGGCAATCTTCATTGCAAGATGTGACATGCTACATATCGCGGTGCAGATGTTGGTTCTGATTACAATCTTCTTGTTTAAAAATTTCTTTTAAAATTAAAGACAATAGAAACCACAAAAATTACATCCATTTTCGTGTGAGAAGTTTAAACAGTCAAATATCTCAAATCAATTTTACAATTCCTTAAAAAATACATTTTAAAATCTGAAAAGGGTAGAAAAGTCTGATGATCAATGGAAATTGTTTCATAAAACAATTACAAACTGTGCAGCAAATGTGCTAGGTAGAAGATATCACTCTACAAAAAAACAATGGATTTCATCAGTCTCATGGAATTTAATTGATCTCAGAAAGAAAACAAAATTAGAGAGAGATCAATCTAACAATTCTTTTATTTGGAAAATATTTGATGATAAATATAGAACTTTAGATAAACAGGTTAAAAAAGCTGCCGCAAAAGATTAGAATGATTATGCTAGAAAACAAATGCAGAGAAGCAGATAAGGCAGCAGCAAAAAATAATTCCAAAACTCTGTATAAAATTGTAAAACAACTGTCAGGAGTTAGAAAGAACATCGATATTCCAATCAAAGAAAAAGATGGTCGTTTACTTCTAACAAATAATGAGCAATCATTTAAATGGGTAGAAAATTTTTAAAAAGTACTTAATCAGCCTATGACAAATACTCTCATGATTTTGATAATGATAATGATATAAACGTGACTCAAAATCCGGAAATATGCATTGATAACATTTTTGTAACTGAAGTGATTTATGCAATTCAAAGGTTGAAAAACAATAAGGCAGGAGGACTTGACAAGATAACTGCAGAGATGCTCAAACATGGAGGTGATGTTGTAGCAAGTGAGCTTGCTCATTTATTTAATGTTATATGGCATAATGAACAAGTTCCAAATGATTGGCGGCAAGGAGTAATTGTTACCCTTCCCAAAAAAGAAGTCTGAATAATTACAATAATTGGCGCGGAATAACCTTATTATCTGTTCCTGGTAAGGTGTTTTGCAAAGTAATTTTAAATCGTTTAAGTAATGCGGTAGATAAACACCTTCGAGAACAACAAGCAGGTTTTCGGAAAGGAAGAAGCTGTATTGAACAAATACTTACCCTTCGTAACATTATTGAGCAAAGACAAGAATTTCAGCAATCACTAACAATCAATTTTATTGATTCTATGAAAGCTTTTGACAGTGTTCATCAAGAATCTTTGTAAAAAATCGTTAAGTTTTACGAAATACCGTTAAAATATGTAAATTTTATGCGTTCGCTATACCAAAATTCAAGTTGCTGTGTTCGAACAAAAAGTGGTCATACTGCTATGTTCGAAATTGTCACAGGAGTACGTCAAGAATGTATTTTGTAACCGTTTTTGTTTCTTTTGGTAATTGATTTTATTATGACTCAATCCATGAAAAATTTGTTTTATGGTATCAAATGGAACCAAGGCAGATTAATGGATTTCGATTTTGCAAATGATATTGGTCTACTCAGTGAAACCCCAGAAATGATGCAAAATATGACAACACGACTCAGTGATATCTGTTCTTTGTATCAAAAACGAATTAATTGTTCAAAGACAAAAAGTGTTGTGCATAAAGTCAAACAATAATGGCCCATCAAAATTAGTGGACAAAATATTAATACTGTTGATTCCTTTACATATCTGGGAAGTATCATTGGTAAAGACGGACAAACTGAAAATTGATGTAAAAGCCAGACTTGGTAAGGCAATGTCAGTCTTCAATAGACTCAAATCAATATGGTCATGTTCTTCCATTCGCCCAAAGACAAAACTTTGTTTGTACGCATCAATAATCATTCCTACGGCAATATATGAGAGTGAAACGTGTAAACGTACGGACAAGATTGATAAAATGGTGCATGTTTTTCATCGCCGGTGTCTTAAAAGTATTTTAAAGATTATCAGCTGCAATCACATTTCAAATGATGAAATTATGAAAAGAACTGACTCTCGTTCACTCCTTGACATCATTACAATTAGACGAAGAAAATTACTTTGTCAAATTCTACGTTTACCGCCCGAAAGACCAGCAAGAACGGTTTTGGAATAGACAATTGTAAATGGTAAAAGAAAGGTTGGCAGACTAAAAGAAAACTTGGCTAAGAACTATTCAGGAAGATCTAATTGAAATAAATGTTTTATGGACACAAACAAAACGTTTGGCAGAATGTTCAAATACATGGAAACATTTGTTGTCTCATGTTCTCTTTGAATTACGAGACTTTGATGTTAATTTTTGCTGTAATTGTTATCTTATTGCCCCATGCTTATTTTTTTAAGCAAAAGGGTTTTGTAAATAAATAAAATAAATCTAATTCTTACTAATACATACCTTAGATAATACTCTATGTTATACTGAAATAGCACATTACCAATCTAGAAATGTACACTGGAGCATTATTTTAAATAGATATAAAATTCTCTCCGATATTTTGCTAAAATTATAACTATAATATTGTTAAAAAAATAATTATTTTTTTACTATTTTACGTGTTTTTGGTACTGATTCACTGATCTACAGTTGAACATTGTATGTTTATATGTAGTGCATTACATAATGTAATATTGAAAATAATATTTATATAAAACCGGTATTGTTAATCTTGCGCTTGAATACACTTTTTATTTTCAATATGAGGGGTTTTAAACAATAGAATAATTTTCGTAATTTCTTAATTTTTGTATAATAACCTGACGATAAAGTTTAACGTTTATTATTATTTTTCCAACACAAATATTCAATATATAAATTTCAATTTATAATTTATAATATTAAAATATAAATTAAATTTTTATTTTTTAATGTGTATTTAATATAAGAATAAGTAAAATAAGCTAAATATTTGAATGACTAATTTATACATTTACCTATATAATTAGATAAATTTAAAGTATTATTGTTGTATAACCTTTTTGGTTATAAAGGACAGCTTAAAACCAACAATTACAACTAGTTAAAACATTAATCACTATAGGAACATATTAAACAATATGTACAGAACAATTAGTAAAAACAATGAATTAGTTATAAACAAAATAAAAATTGAATTTGTGAATGTTTGAACTTTGTATGACGCAGGTAATAAGTTAAAATACGTTAATTATAAAATGCAACACTGAATTAGGAATATTAATGGAATGGAATAAAATGCCTTCGTCATACATAATACTCACATTTTTAAATTTTAATTGAAAAGCATTTTCTAATTGTTATTTAATAAATTCACGTTTTTCTTAATGCAATATTTATCTATTGACGTAATTTCTATTTGTTTGTTTGTTTTATATTTTAAATTTAAAAATAGGATTATTACGTGTGTTAAAAATTAAATTAATTTTCAGTTTAGTAATTTAGATAATTATATAAAAAACAAGTGCAATTAAATTGTTAATTTAATTGGAAAAAAACCAACAAAGTGCAATTTATTTTTAAAATTAATATTTGATAGAAATAAATTTTTGGTTTAATTTTTTTTCCAGTTATGTAATAAATATGGTTTTTATGTATATAATTTTAATTAAATTGCTTATTTAATAACATAGATTATTCCTTGATTTTATCTTTTAACATTTATGTAATACTTTTATTGTACAAAAAGTTTTATTTAAGTAGAAGCATTAACAGTTAATCAGAAAAAATATTCTATAAATGATAAATCATATTTAATTAAAACTGAAAAGTAAATTACTAATTCTCTATACATTGAAAAATACAATAATTTAATTTTAGTAACAAAAATATTGCCTTTATTGTTATTGTAAATTTAGTGTTTCGTTTTTTAATACAACATAAATATTAATTAAAAAAGCGTATATTCTATTTATTTTTTTGTTGTTCAACCAAACACAATCTTGGGTATTAAGAAAAAATGGCCTATAAAACTTTTGCTACAACAAAAAACATGATTTACCTAAGTACTTAATTATCGAAACAACCCATTAAAAACTGTACAAATGAAAAACGTTTATTGCTTTTCAATTGTATTTATAAAAATCAAAAAATGTGAACAAACCCAGGATATAAGTAGATTGTGCATTTTTTTAAATAAAATTTACTGTTTTAATTGAAGATGGTAAATTATAACGTCATTATTTTAAAACATGTTAATAAAAAATTAACGAAAATATACTATTTTAGTAACCTACGGCAAATAAATAAATGTCCAATTATAATAAAAAGGAGTGATGCCGGGGTAATCCAACGGTACAGCGCTTGACTTGCATCTGGTAAACATGGGTTTGAATTCTGTCAACGACACTAAATGTGAGCCCACGTCCGACTTTGCTAGAATATCTAATGTTTAAAATTGTTTGTTGTAGAACATTTAAAGTAGTATATAAATAAATAAATAAATGAGATTAAAAAAAGTTTAATCAGTTGTAGTAAAGATTTTTAGTGCTAACAATGTAAAATGTACAACTAGATGAAAGAAACTTTTCAGAACGAAAACGTTCTAAAGCTAATAAATAAAATTATAAATATTTACGTATATAGTAAAAATCTTTTAAATAATGTTATTGTATATATTTTAAACAAAAATAATGGTACTACTGATAATAATTAATAATAGTTTTTTTATTATATAACTTATATATATATTACATTGATACTATAAAACACTTATTAAAAGTACATTTTTTAATAATTATTTATTTGTACAATTAAATCATATATATATATATATATATAAAGAAACAACATTTTAAACAAAATTTGTTTTTGTGCACTTTATAGAAAGAAAAATGTAACTGAAATGTAGCATGTTTTTTGTATTTTTTTCATTTAGCAAATATTGATATTTTACTTTTCAAATTGTTATGTAGTTATATATATGTATATGTATACAAACCCATTTTGCACATAAAATATCACAACTCTTAATTGTTTGCTTGCTTATACAGTTATTTGTTGACTAATTATGCCATGGATTCGATAGAATTACAAAAAACAGTAAAGATGACTGGTTAACAAAAATCAATTTTATAACTATATAGGTGTATTTAATGTACCTTTTTAGTACATTAATTGTATGTTTGTACCTGTATTTAACATAGTAAAAGTTCAGATACCACACAGTGGATGAAAGTAATGCTGTCAAAATCAATGTAGAATGATTGATTCGTTTTTCGGACACTAATTATATTAAACACATCTAAGTTGCACCAAATGTTTTTTAATATTATCTTATATCCTCCTAGTTTGGATCAGAAATAATTCAATCTGGTCACTCCGAAGCCTGGATAAAGGAGGAGGGTTTGAGCGCAAGGTTAGCCACCTAACCTCTGTAAAAAATGTATACTGCTACGGAAACAATACAAGAGGACGCCATTCTGGTAAACAACGGCAAAAAGTTCTCACACATATCTGGATGACACAGTTACATCGATAACAGAGTTGAGTGAAAATCGAAAGGAAGCTCTTCAATACCAACGAGACTTTGTTGTTGTTGTTGTTTTGCTGTAATTGTTGTTTTATTGCTCCATGCTTATTTTTAGAGCAAAAGTGTTTTGTACAATATATATATATATATATATATATATATATATATATATATATATATATATATATATATATATATTATCTTAGTAGTATTAGTAAAATATTTTGTAAAAATTAACATTTTATATTAATATTATTATAAAATTCTAACTTAGATCAAAAACAAGAATGTACATATTTTTAAAAATTGAAAAGCAACTAAATTAGTTCCTTAAAAACATGTATACATATATAAAAGCAGATAATAAAAACTCTACATTTTTATTTCTTAAAATGTACATAACGTTTTTAAATTATTTTAAAAACTTACAATTATATCAAGGTTAGTGTTATTTGGAGGCAATCATATAAATGTAACGTTTATTTTAGTCAATAATTTTGAACTTTAAGTATAATAAAAATTAGGTTATCTTTCGTAGAATATAGACTAGAGTATTATTCTTGTTAATTGTTTAATGCTCTAGATTATTATGTTGGAGTCCAGCATTAAATATAAAGTTGAATAATTTACCAATTTTAGTTTTATCTTAAACAATTTCAGAGTTATTTTATTTTGATAAATTTTAGGTACTAAATTTTATAATAGATTTTTGGCTGCAGTTATATCAAAAAATTATTAAAATAGAGTCGAACAAGTAGGTGTTTAAAATAGCACTCAATTGGTTTTTTGGTTCCATCTAAAAGTATTACATAAAAACTCAAAATTAGTAACCTAGAAATTGTATGCCGAGGTAGCAGATGTAACTAAAGCGCCAGACTCAAAACTGGATAAACATGAGTTCTAATCCCACCATCAAGACTAAATATTGTTTTTATTTTGACTTTGGTATATGTCTATTTATTTATGGATTTTCAAAGCTTTTTATTAGATTTGTCAGATTCACTTGAATAATAAATCTACGTGGTTTTAGTTAACCAAAAGCACTGTTTCATCCCAACATTTGGAATTATCAGCAGCGCGTGCCTTTCAAGTTTTACACACATAAATTTGAACCAACGCCCTATCTAGTGGTAGGCCAGCGCCTTAACTACTGAGCTACAAGTGGTTAAATTTAATCCTGCAAATTTATTATTTATTGCCCTCAAACCTTCCTTCTTTCTAAATCCGACTTGGGACCGGCCAATGTAGATTTCTAAACAGATCAAAACGTTTTAAATACTATTTAGTATTTAATCTAATTATCTTAAAGGTTTTTGTTTTCCTTATTATTTTTTTAATATTTATTATTATTTCTAGCTATAGTTATAGCTTTTAAAAACAATAAATGTATTAAAGCGGAGATCAGTTTACTTTTTAAACAATAAAGTTTCTAGTTTAATTTTAAAAATGCTCTAGACAATAATTGGATAACTTACTACTACATTGGAAATGTTAAGGAAGTTTACCTAAAGTTAATAATAATATTTTAATAAATTTCTCGATAATTTTTTGCTTATATTTATATGTTCATATATACGTGATTTAATCTAAATGAATATATATAATTTACAGCTTAAACAAATGAACACGTTTATACGCATTAATTAATTTTTTTAATAGCTTTATCTCCCTAGAAATATGTTGCTATCTAAATTTGTTTTGAATATGTTACATAATAGGTGTGCATTTAATGTTGGATAATAAAATTATTACTAATAAAATATTTATTTTATTAAATACTACAATCTTAATTTGTATAATTTGTTCTTAAACAATATTAAAAATAAAAATGTTTAAAAATTATTTAAGAATCGCTTTATTGTATATTAATGTTGCTGTTAAAAAATTTGAATTTAAAATTTTAGTATATATAATTTTAAAGTGGTTTAAAATACATTATTATTTCATGCTGTTTTAATCGATAATTTTAATCTAATAATACATTGTTGTTAATTTATTGTTATTTAAGTTTCTGTTTATAAAATGCCAAACGTTAAAATATTAACTTATATCATTTCAATTATTTAGTTTATAGATTTTTACTGCTTAAATAATTTTTCAGTAAGTTCACGTTTTACTCAATTCGGTGCTGTTGGAACTCAAGTCTATATGTAAATCTATGTTCAGTGTTCCTGTGACATCTAAAACGTTAGTTTGAAATTATTTTAAAAACTAAAAATTAAAATTGGTTGGTATTTTACATTTAAAAGTTATATTTTTAAGGATTGTTTTAAAGTTTTTATATATATTATTGGATAAATTAAAAGGAATTTAAGATACTACTTACAAATACAAATAAGTAACTTTTAATTTTACAACTTTACATTTTTCACGGGAAATATCTTTCAGTAATGGACATTAAGTATATATTTAACCAAAGATGTTTCAAAAATACAACTTTTAAGACAATTACACAGAGGAACGTAATTATTAAACTAAGGCAACTCTAGCAACTACCTAAGTTAAAAAAGAACTATATAAATTACTATAAAATTAATAAAATACAATTTTATATACGATATTATTAATATAAAAAATAGATAACATATCAACTGGTTTAATTAAAAATGAGTAAAATTATGATTACATAAAGTACATCTACAACTCCTAAAATAATTGGTGTTGAAAACGTGACAAATAAACTAAAAGATTTGTAGTAATCACATAACATTAAAAAAGATGCCACTTTAATTATAAAACATACAATGTTATCTGATAATTAAAATATAAGTATAATTTTATAAATATATATTGTAACTAATAAAATATTTACATAAAACATTAATTGTCTCATAATTTAAAATTGAGTAAAATTATTAACATAAAATATAACGCCAAATATTTAGAAAAAAGCAATATGTATTTAATTTTTGTAGTTAATAAATTGTTTTGTGTATAATTCACTCCAAAATATTAAATAATAAGTAAGATGACTTTGGTTTGTGACCACTTGGTTTATATATATATATATATATATATATATATATATATATATATATATATATATATATATATATATATATATAGCGGTGACAATCGACGAGTAAATTTGAAGTCAAAAATAATAAACAATATTATTTTATTTTGCTACAAAAATTAACATTTAACTTTTGGAATTAATATTCTTTGACTATTGACATTTTTGTTTGAATGTGCCAACAGTGTATATTGGTGGGAACGGCTTTTATAGACAGCAGTTCCCACGCCGTCGAAAATTTCTGTCTATTTCCATTTTTTGGCAGGTTTCAAGTTTCTATTTTGGTTTTTAGTTTTCATCTCGCAATTCGATCCTGTAAATATTGGTAATAAACATATTTTGTCCGGTCTTTGCGCTCTTATTCAGTACTGAACATAATCGGTAAAGACATTAGATATTGGGGAAAATTGCGACTAGGCCTAACACGCCACCTTCCCTGACAAACAACGTTGTTTGTTTTATTAAACCGTCCAATCTCGTTATTTAGTAAAACCAGGTTACGCACCTTTCATTAGAGTCAATTTCGCTATATATATATATATATATATATATAATATATATATATACAGCCATCACAACAATTACCGCAAAATAAGTGATTATTTTACTAAAGCACTTCTAGCAACTAGATCACGTGCAAGAGAAACGTCACTTTAATTACAAAATATGCAATACTACATAATAATTTTTTTTAAACTATAATTATATATACTTATATGTTGTAAGTAATAAAAAATTATATATAAAATATCAACTGGTTTAAAATCAAAAATGGAGTAAAATAATTAACATGATTTATAATGTCAAATATTAATAAAAAACAAATCACATTCAATCTTTTCAAATAATTAAGTACATTACAAAGTTTAAAAAATTTAATATTTTATGTGATCGCCGTTCTTTTGAACAACCTGATCTACGTTTTTTAGAATGCTGTCGATAAGAGTGATGATATATTCTTGTTTTATCTCATATTAAATAACAAACCAAATGCGTTCTCATAAATCCTTAATTTCAGTATGCTTATTAATGTTGCGTTTTAGTATATCAAAAAAAATTAATGACATTAATGTCCGGGTTGTTAAGTAGTAATTGAGTGAAAGAAATGTTTTTGATTTTAACCCATTTACTCTCTAACTGTAAATATAAAATAAACAAAGTGAACCTAGATCAATATGAAGTAACCTTTTTGGACGTATAACATGGGGCATTGTCCTGAAAAACAGTAGTAATCCCGGTATGAGTGTGTTGCATTTCATAATGAAAAACATTATTTATAACTAAAATAAATTTTTTACTATTTAAAATATCAAATATATTTTTTTATTTGTTAGGTTAATTATACTTAATACCAAACCAACACACTACTTGTCAAGGGTGGGCGTTCTTTTTAACAACCGGGAGTAAATGCTTTTAAAAACTAGAACCGGACAACACTTTCTTTTTGTAGCTAAATGGTTTGTTCAAACTCATTGTTTTATCAGCAAAGTATACGGAACGCCAGTAACAAAAGTGTCATTTACTCGATAGTTTACAAAAGGCTAATCTATTATCCATCTGTTTTTTTAGTAATACATGGTTTAACTTTTAATGATTGAAGCGTTAAACCAAATTTTAATGTCCTGTTTCTGATCATAGAATAAGTAAAATTGTTTACAATATTTTTTTTTTAATTTTTGAAACACGTTTATTATAATTTTTAATTTTATAACGATTTTCTGTTTATCTGTATTAGTTGTTACACGTTTTCTTCAAACATTATCATAATTTTGAGATTTTTGACCATTAATAATTCGATAAATTGTTAAAAAAAAAAATTCGCCAAATTTTTTGATAAAAATCCTTTATTTTTTAATTTATTGATAGCACGATATTTGTGTTAGGTAAGATGAAAACATGTTCTATCACTATTGTCCATTTCACAAACAACGCAAACAGAAAACAAGGTAAACTGTTGAGAGAAATCTCAAGGTTAAAGGTAAATAATAAATTATCCGATTTGTTTTTAAATTTTTATTTAAAATATTTTAAATTATTTTTGTTGTTTTTATTTACATACATTAGATTAATTAAATGTTTATTTTGATAAACCTTAAGACATCACAATTAGGACAAAGTTGAGTGTGCATTTAACATCAATTTTAACGATTACTCATCGTTTATTTTTAATGAAATTAATCACACAAAATAATAATAGGTTAATTATTATAAATAATTTGTAAAATCAATTTATTATCCACAATTATATAAACGTAGCTTCTGCTATTTTGGTTGACTCAACCTTCTTAAATAAATATGTCTAAGTATATATAAAGGAACTATTAAGTACTTTACATTATTTTTAGTTCTCAATATCTATTTTTTGCGAAAAAAACAATATGACATAGCAAATTAATTTACATTTGATACTGTTATAAAATTTTGCGTTAATTTTTGAAATGGCTGGATATATATATATATATATACATATATATAAAATCAAATATTAAAAAATATAAAGCAGATAAAGTTTTGTTAGTAAAAAGTAATTGTTTAGATTGTAAAGTACAAAATATATATAATATTTTTTATTACTTAATCCAAATGGTTAGGTTTACTGGATGTAATTACACAAATTCTTAATTTATGTAGGTATATTAATGTTGAATTCTAGCACACTAGAAAAATGCTTAATTATATTAACGGTAATTAAATTTTAAAAAATTTATTTCAGTTTTTCTAGTGCATTAATTTAACGTTACTTTTACAGAGTATAAAATATATTGGTAACTGTGCTGCATTTTATCATAAATATTTTCTTCAATTTTGAAAAAAACATTTATTATATAAATAATGTAATATAATTCTTATTTTGACAGCTTGATTATACTTAATAACAAACTAAATATAAGTTTTTCTAACGAACAAAAGGATATGGTTTTGAAAATTACGTCTATGTACATATTTTACTTTTGTAGCCAAACTATTAATTGCAAATTAATAATATATTTTCAAAAAATACAAAAAGCCGATAAAACAACGGTTGTTTATATTTTTTATTAATTGTTTAAATTTCAGTAATTAAAGTGTTAAACTAAAATTTTTTAATTGATTTATTGTTAATATTATTTTTACACTAAGATTTAATATCTTACTAGAGATACATTCAGCATAAAAAATACATTTACACCATCAATAAAAAAACATAAATAAATAAATAACAAGAAAAATTACAACAAAAAGTAAAAGTACAAATAATGGGAACGAAAGGAAATAGAATGCCATATGATAATGAATATAAATACAATTAAAACGGTAAACATGTAATTTAAAAAAATTCAAAATTACTATGCTTAAAATGAGTCATTATAAGGTGCGGTTACACTATGCCGTAGATTGTCTAAATTAGTTCAAATAAATGCTTTGGTGGAATGATTCCTACTTTAATAGATTTGTTAGAAATTCTATTTTGTTTTTCTGGATTTTTCAAAAACTCTAGATTTGCTTAGAGTTGTATGTAGTGGGTGAGTGTTATTACTTTTAATCGTTAATGCTAATTGTTTTTCACTCGTCAAAGTCAGCACTTATTTATTTTTCCAACATTATCATAGTTTTGTGATTTTTGTCCATTTAAGGAACAATAAAAACTTATTTTATATTATTTTAATAAATTTATAAGTAAAAATTTATAATTTTTATTTTTTTTTATAACATGATGTTTGCCATTATTAAGATGATAATCCTTTCTATTGCTTAATTTCGTTTGCATAGAACGCAAACAAATAAACAAATACATCCAAATAGATAAGCCGACACTTAAGGTCAGATTAAAATATTTTTAAAATAGAAATTCGTTTATTTAAAACTTTGTCTAAATTTATTTAAAAATATTTAATAAGTGATTTGTTTTTTAATTTAAGTAATTAATTGTTGGTTTCGGTTAGCATTATATCATCACCATTAGACTAAAGTTGAATATAAATATAAGTATAAATTTAACTATTAAACGTTGTTTTTTAATTGATTGGTGTTTTATATTATTAAAAATAAACAATTATAAAAAAAATATATAATTTCTGCGTATTATTCACGTTTATGTAGGTGTTGTTTTTAAAATATAACTTTTGCACTAACTCTATTTCAAACAAATCTTTCAAACCAAATACAAAATAAATTATAATGTACACTACATTATTTTTAATTTTTAATATTTATTTTTACAAAAAATAAAAACAACAAATAATTTATAATTAAGACTATTTAAGTTTGCACATTATTTTCTTACAGCGTTGTATGTGAATAAATTGGCAATTTCAGATAAAATAGAAATTGCGTTTCGGTAAACTAACTGCATTTTTACTGTTAATAAAAAATTATTATTATGTTCTCTATTGACTGTTTTAAAAAATTTGTCAATTTGCACTAATTTTTAATCTAAAATTTGTATTAATTAATTTTATAGTGTAAAAGCTTTTACACCTAACAAACGGTATATTGACATTATATTTTCTTATTCAAAAATTTATAATTATTTATATTTTAACATTTTTTAAAACATTATAAACAATTATAAAAAATTTTATAAAATTTTAATTTTAATTTAAAAATATTAAATTGTTTTATATTTTTGTTTTACTGCTTCAAGTTCTAGGACAAATTGAAGGTGTAATTTAAAGTTCTGCTACTACGAATTTTTATGAATGAATATACCTAAATACATTGTTTTTTATTTTTGACATGGTTTTTAGACTTTTTCTTCTAAATTTTATTAATAAAGTATTTTGATATTAAAAAACTTTTGTTACATTTTGCATCTAACTTTTACGCTTATTTTTAATGGATGATGTATGGATATTCCGTGAAAAAGGTTGTAATACATCCTCGAACTTGAGCAGTGTGTGTACTGACAACAATCAAACATTAATTACTTCTGTAAACTTACAAAATATGCAACACGTTAAACATAAAGGAAATGAAGATATTTATTACCCTAATTCTTCCCGAACATTAAAACGGAATCATTTAGGAAAATATTTTAAATCGGTACTTAACAACACATTTACTTTAAAATCTAAAAAATGCAACACAAATTTTATTAAATGCACGGTCGTTTTCTTAGATGGTTCTCGAGTACCATTTTATGTGCAAGTACGTATACTTTTATTATTTTTCTGAACATAACGGAAAATGTGTACTTATTTTTTAAATTGAAATAAGTTATTTTTATTTTAAATACTATTTTTGATGTTAATGATATGGAGAATTTAAATAATTTTTATAAAATCTCAATTTCGATTGTGGTGATATTCCTAATTTATCAAATTTCTTTGCATATGAAACTATGGGAAACGGTTTTTTGACGTTTTAAGAATATATGAATAATTAATTATTGTGTTACCAACTACATAATTATAATGATTACTTAAATACTTTAGTGGACGTATATTTTACTTGTTTCCGTTTATATGATTTGTTTCAATTTTATTAAATAGATTAAACCGTTTATTTATTTATTTCTAAAACAAAACCAAAATTTTTGTTTTTGAGCAATGGGCAGTAGATGTGATTTGGATTAAGTTTTTTATTAATTAAACAATTTGATATAATAAATCTTTAAACGTAATGAATACCATGAGAACATTACTGTTTTTCAATAATTTTCAACAATTAAAACAATCGAATCCATTTATACGCATATAAAAATGAGCGTAATAAACGTTGAAGAATAACGAAGCTTTTGGACAATTGACGGTTTTTTTGTGACGGAGCCACTATTTACGTAGATTGATAAATTTTTGTTAGGGTTATATCCCTTAACTACATACACCCTACGATATCTTTTAAGTATCCTGGATGTATGCTTAAGCTCAATAATTTATTGAATTGATAGCTAAGACAGTGAATATTTAACAATGTGCCTAATAGGGCCCAGTTTTAGGTGTTTTGGTTTTCGAACTGTTTGGGTAACTAAATAGTATTCCTGATCTTAAAATAAGACCAACTAGTAGTGCTGTTGGTTATACGCAAATTAAACCTAACCATGATAGATGATTGGAGAGTTCTATTTAAGAAAATATTTTTTTTACTTTTTTAATGCTCTCATTACATTAAATTTCCTATCCTTAAAAGAAATCTAGTACGGGACAAGAACTTTTCAATTCAGTTACAAATTATTTAAACTTGGCCGAAACGGAATATTTTGGGTTGGCCTACTTTTTTGATAATCACTTGGAATCATTATCATCGTCATCATCGGATTGTGTAGCTTTGAACAGAAGTCCAAGTAAATGCGTATCGCCAAATAAAACAATTTCGGTATCTAGTCATACCCAACCATCATCTCCATTAATGATGCCTTGTTCAACTATTTCTCATTATTCTGACGAAACGCTCAGTTGTTTATGCACTCAAACGGCAACTTACGCAGGTTTTAATCCATTTTTTATTGACGTTCCAGTAAGAATGTTTGCATTTTTTAAACTTTTCGGTTACCAGTATGTTAATTACATACAATATTATGGTTTACTTTGGATGTTTTGACTTTTGAACAATGCTCTCTTTATTAATGGCCTTTTAGATAGTTATCTTAATGATCCTGTGGAATTAACTAATCCCTATGACATCTCAATTTCTAGTAATTGTAATAATTATGTTTCCATACTCGTATGTGGTGCATTCTTGATTTATACTAACATGGATTACGGTCTGCGTGCACAGCTCAGTGCATGGTGCAAATGTAACTCCTAAAACAATTGTATAACTTTATTTTACCTACGTTTGTATGGAAGTTGTTTTTAAAATATGCTCTTTTGACGTACTCGGCACTTTTAAATAAATATTTCTATGTAAATATAAAGCAACTATTAAGTATTTTACATTATTTAAAATTCTTAATAAATATTTTTACGAAAAACAATTGGAAATAACAAATAAATTTAGATTAATTTTTTTAATGCTAATGATCCTGAGTAATACTTATAAAGTCTCAATTTCCAATGATGGCGATATTCCTGACTGTTCCTCCTTCATGTGGTGCATTCTGGACTAGGTGTCAACAAGCACCTAGACTAATAACAACAGGGATCTAGTGCACAGCGGTATAACTGGGATTTCGCTTTTTCAAGGAAGCTGCCTTCTAGCTAAGAAACTTTATTTAACCCTCCAAGTTCAATTTGCGTCCGACAGCCTTTTTGTATAAGAATTAAAGAAGCTATTCAAACTTTGAATTAATGAAGAGGTGGCTCTGTCATCAACTTGTGTTATCTTATGTTTGAATTTTAACACTAATTTTTAAAGGTATATACACACCCAGGGAACTTAAAAGAATTCTTAAGGTATATATATTGATGGTAAAAATGTATTTTATGCTGAATGTATCTCTAGTGAGATATTAAAGCTTAATAATAATAATAATATATGTAGCCGCTGGGTCAAGAGAGAATCCTGATCCTAGATATTTGAGAAATGTTTATAAAATATTAATTCATAATTATTTGTAATAATTGTGATTTTGTTACCAATCTATTTATTTTTTTTTATATATATATATATATATATATATATATATATATATGTTTTATAGTAAAAATACGATGTTTCGTGTTATGCACCTTTGCTATATATATATATATATATATATATATATATATATATATATAATACATAATAATTGACATTGTTAAAGTACTTTTTATATTTTAGTTTTGGTTAGAAATGAAGACGAAAATTGTTGATCAATGTAAAGGTAATTTTTAGCTTACTATATGATTTTTTCCATCATTAAATTGAACATTTATATGTTATCTGGTTTGTTGTGTTGTTTTTGATAGATGCATATATTTTAAATAATGAAATTTAGGACCATAGGTTCGTTTGGCTATAATGTCAATTAGATTCGGTGCAGAGTACCGATTTCTATCTAGGTTTGGATATGTTGGTAGTAACACAACATTTATGAATAAAGTACTATACGTAATGAATTCATCTTATAGTTTACATTTTCTAACCTTTTTATTGGGAATTATGAAGGGAACGCAATGCTTTAAAAATAATTGGTAGAATGCTACTGAATTAGTGTTTTTGCATATTCAACCGCTCCTTACTAAATTATGTAATCTCAACTTAGTTAAGACACAAGGTTGTTTGTGATAAAGTTTAAATCTGAAAAGGTGAAGGATTTTAATAAGGTTATTAACTTCAGAATTTAACTAGTGGAATAGAAGTTACAATCCCCATTTTGGTAATGTTGTTTTTTTACATTTAGTAACCGCGTTCTAGCAACGGTGGCAGTGTTTACAGAAATTGACGAGGTGATTTTTTTTAAAGAATTGGAGGTTGACACCGGTTACATATGGTAAATGGATACCATGAGACAACTTTAAGCATCTTGTATGAATGCTAGCACCCATTTACTGAGCGCGAGTTTAGTGAAACCCCAGTTATACCGTTATGTACTCGGTCTCTGCTGTTATTAATCTAGATGCCCATAGGCAGGGTGGGTCTAGGAATATTACCATCATTGGAATTGGAGACTTTATAAGCATTACTCAAGATTATTGGCATCTCAATAGTTACATGGCTACTTTTCTATTATTTCCATATTTGTAGAATATACCGAACAATCACTTCCTATATTTTTATGCGAGGAAGAAATTTGGTTTGCGTAGAAAAATAGGAAGGTAATTTAGTTGTTTGTCTAAACGGTGACATTCTTGCGACGACGCTATAAGCGTTGCGACCCGATATTTTGTCAGGTCATATGTGGCTAAATATTTCCTTGGACAATGTTTAGTACTCTAAGTATGTACTTGCACCTATCCAAATTAAACCTCTGTTTACTCACTTTCTGATTTGTGTTAGTGCAATTCAATCAATATCAGGAATACTAACGTTATCGGAAATTAAAATTTTGTCATTATTACATAAATTCTCGTGATTATTGACATGTATAAAAACGTAATAATAGTAATAATTAATTGTTGTTTGTTTGAATATTTATTTTTTTCAGTGTCAACTCATTTGTTTTATTTTCAAGTCAAATTTTATCCGAAACATCCCGACAGCGCGATTGAATGTTCTAATGCAAAATATCAATTTTGTCTTCAATTGCGTCACCATTTGCTAACTGGAAGGTATTTTTGAGATTTTGCTGATTTGAAAATTACTTATTCATTTTGTTGGTGTGACGTGGTTGTTATTATTAGTATTATTTCAAAACCCTTTTGCTTTGAAGAGCATGCGACTAAAAGATTAATATGTGCCGGGGTGGTCTAGCGGTACAGCGCTCGAATTCGGACCTTGGTGGACATGGGTTCGAATCCCACCACTGGTGCTAAAATGCGAGCCCACGTTCGGCTTCGCCAATATGTCCACTACTGAAAAATGTTTTTCGTAAAACATTCAAAGTAGCAAACATAAAATAAATAAGTGGGTGGCAGATTCACCTAATTTGAATAGCTACTCAAATTCATATACGAAAAGGTTGTCGGATGAGAATTGAACTCTGGGGGGAACCGCTTTCTTGTGACAACGCCAGTGTTCACAGGAATTGACGAGGCGATCGTCTTTAGCGTTGACATTGGTTGACGGATTTACAAGCCTAACTGGTTACGTACATGGTGAGTAGATACTTTGAATGTATGCTAGCACCCATTTACTAAACGGCAATCTAGTGAACTTCCAGTTCTACCACTGTACACTCGGTTCCTGCTATTATTAGTTTAGATGCCTGTTGGCACCTAGTCCAGGATGCACCAGTCAAGAATATAACCATTATTGGAAATTGAGATCCTATAAGCATTACTCAAATTACTAGTATCCCATCCTAAAAGATTGTTCCATGTAATTGTGCTTGAACGTTTTAGCATTGAAGATCGCACATGTCAAAGATAAAGGTTCTTTTTTCACAGCTTAAACTCTTAGTTAAGTCCAAAATATCAACTTAAATAATGTAACCGTGATCTAACCAATTGCCTCTTTCTTTTATTATTGCTAAAAGTATTTCATTATGGCAGATTTGCAAGCATCACATTCTTTCCAACTTTTAACAACTTTGTTCAACGTTTAATTTAAACTTGTACAATTATATACCAAGGTAGTAACCTTGATACAATCTTCATTTTTCAACAAAAGTAATTACCCCCCCTACCTTGGATGTTGTTTATTTCAGAATATTGTGCTCATTCGACAGTCACATCGTCCTCGGTGGCCTGATAGTTCAAATGGACTTGGGCAATGCGTTTATATCGCCTAAAGATTCCTTTCAAACGATCAATTCGCCAATTTCGGCCAGGTCATTGTCGATTTTCCGTTCCGACCCGAGTCACAGTCACGATTACTGCTGTCAGCTGGCCAAACCCGAACAAAGTGACGACGATGACACAGATGCTGATGGACAAGGACAGCCCGTGCAGCCGTCGACAACGCCGGGACGTTCTTTGCCACACTACCAACAATCGATCGATAATATGACAGTGGATTCGCGTCGTCACACTATTCATGTTGACTCGTCAAAATATGTCGCCTATTTGAAATGTTTGCCACATTTGTTGGGCGTCCCCGACAGTCGCGACGATTCTTTGTGTGGTCCGATGCAGCCCAATGAACGATTCAGTCCGGGATGGCCTTATCCCAAAGTCAATTGCCAATATTCTCCATTGTTATTTGATCAGATTGCTCAAATGCATCGTAAAGTTAGGTGAGTTTAGTTTTGTTCTTTATTATTTCAACTATTGTTATTATTGTTGTTGTTGTTTGAATAGGATGTTAATGATCCACGAGGATTTGTGTATTGCTTATGAACTCTCAATTTCCAATGATGGTGATATTCCTGACTGTTCCTCCCCCATGTGGTGCATCCTGGACTAAATGCTCATAGGCATCTGGACTAATAAAAGCAGGGACCGAATGCACAGCGGTATAACTGGGCTTCCGCTACAGCGGGTGGGTGCAAGCATACACTCAAGATACTTAAAAAATATCTTAAGGTATACATTTACCATATGTAGCCGTTTGTCTAAGAGAAATAACCTTGACAAAACATCAGGCAACCTCGTCAGTTTTTGTGAACAGTGGAGCCGTCATAAGGATGCCGTCTATTAACCAGGAAAAGTCATTATTTTTCTACATTTGTTATGTTTATTAAGCCATTGAAGTCGATCGTTTTATATGCCGTATAAATATAGAAAATAATGAAGAGGTGATCATGTCACCAATGAAAATGAATGTTGATGTTGCTTGAATATTTTACTTTTTCAAACGTTTTTTATTGCTTTTATTTTGTAGTGGAATATCACGAAGAAAAGCTCAGGATATATTTTTGGAAAATGTTAAAAAATTTGCTCTTTATGGATTAGAACTTCATACAATAAAAGTGAGTTGGTTTAGCTTGATTTTCATTCATTTGGTTGGTGGTGTCTTCCTTATTTCGTATATCTGAACGTCATATTAAACGGCATCCTTGTGACGGCTCCATTGTTTACAAAGACTGATTAGGTCGCTTGATTTTTTGTTACCGACGCCTTATCTAGTGTCAGGCCATCACCTTAAACGACTGAGCTACGTGTGACTCGCGACGCTACTGCCCGCTCTGTGAATATTACTCGCGATAATGCACCAGATTTTTTGTTAGGGTTATCTCCCTTATCCCAAGGGCTACACATGTTACATGTATACTTAAAGATACCTTTTAAGTATCCTGAGATTTGCTTGCGCCCATCCACTGAAGCGCAAGCCCAGTTATACCGTTGTGCACTTAGTCCCTGTTGTTATTAGTCTATATGCTTATTGGCACCTAATCTAGGATTTATAACGTGGAAGATGAACAGTCAGTAATATTACCATTATTGGCAATGCCACCTCTTTATTAGTTCCAAGTTCTCAAAACATCTCGAATAATTCCTGTCCACTGTTTACTTAAATCCTCATGATCATTAGCATCCCATAGCTTCTCTGACTGGGGTGGATATAACCTCTTTTCAAACTAATGCTAAGTAACATATTCGTGACAAAAAAATCAGGCCAACAGTGGCGCCGTCACAAGGATACCATCTACCAGACAAGAAACATTGTTATTCTTTAACGTTTATTACGCTTATCAAACCAGATGTAACACAGTGTCACTAATCAAATGAAGGAATAAATGTATATTGACAAGCGTTATCAAAACTACACACACACAAACACGTGAATATTATTCAAAATCTCTTTTCCTATAGAAATTTCGCGCCAAAGATTTGTCATTAGGTCGTTTCCGTTCATTTCGAACTGTGTCGCGCCCGATCAATTCGACTACCGCCGAATCGTCTTCGTCCCAATTGCGACTTTCACTCAAACGTGTTTTTAATCCAAGTCATTATGACAACGATAATGGTTTGTTGATGATGTTTGAGGATTTCAATTTATAACAATAAAATCAATAATAGTTTTGTATATTTCTGTTAAAGTATAGGCTTTTTTTTATTTTGGCGTCGTTAATTTTAAACTTTATTGGTTTGATTTACAAGAAACACCTTTTACCGTTAATCAGATATAACGCTGTTAGCGTTATTCCCATAATCCAACAGCCTTGTATGATATACATATACTTTAAGATCTCTTTTAAATACCCTGGGTGTATACTCGCACCTCTCCTCTGAGGTGGAATCCCAGTTATGCCGCTGTGCACTCGGTCCCTGCTGTTATTAGTTTAAATACTTATGGGTTCCTAGTTTAGAATGCATTACGTGGTGGAGGAACAGTCAGGAATATCATCATTATTGGAAATTGAGACTTTACTCAAATACTCGTGGATCAGTAACATCCCACTTGTTAAAATTTAGAATGGGATATGCCAAAGAGTACTTGGATGAAAATAGCAGCATTACCTAAGCAAAAGCACTTGCATTGTTTATTAGATGGCATTGACATTTGTTTTGCTTTATATTTGATTTATCCTACAGAAAATTTACTATTTCCATTCAATTTTGAAAATTATCCCAACTTTGATTTATCGATTGGGGTGTATTATGGTGGACTGGTAGTTCAATGGGGTCAAGTGCGGCTGGCCCACTATACTTGGTCGCAAATAGTTGAAATGTATGTGCACTATGACGAATTTCATCTGATTGTTCGGGATTACGTAAGTTGTATCACTATTTATTATATATATATATATATATTATATAAAACCCTTTTGCTTTAAAAATAAGCATGGGGCAATAAGACATTGGCATTGAAGATTCTGCAAATCAAAGATTGAACTTTCTTTCGGCTTTCACTCAACTCTGTCATCTGTGTAAGTCTGTCATCCAGATACGTACGTTCACTTGTTTGCCGGAATGGCGTCCTCTTGATTGTTTCCGTAGCAGTATACATTTTTTACAGAGGCCAGGTTGTTAACCTTGCGCTCAAACCCTCCTTTATCTGAAGGTAACTATTTTTCATACGTAGGTTTGTGGATTCGTCAACCGGTGTTAACCCCTAAACAAGATGGCCTTGTCAATTCTTGTAAACACTGACGGCGTCGTAAGGAAGTGGTCTTCTAGTCAATAAATTTTATTTATCCCTCCAAGTTCATTTCTCATCCTACAACCTTTTCGTATATGAATTCCAGATGCTATTTAAACTTGGAATTAATGAAGAGGTGCCACCAACCTATGTTGTGTTATAATTTCTTGCGAGAAAGAAATTTTTTATGGATAACAAACGTAAGGGAATGATAACGTTTCTCTCTAATAAACGGTTTCCTAGTGACGAAGGCGCTGTTGGAAAATGTCATTTGACATTATGTCATGGTTATTTCCCTCAGCTTAATGCGTTTAACTTGAAATACCCTTTTAGCACCTTGTGAATTTTTTACTTGTTGTAAGAAGAGTAGTTAACAGAAGTTGGAAGTTGTTTATATTTATTGTTGTTTTTAGAATACACGGTTGTATATTTAATTATTTTATTTTCAATAATATAATATAATTATTTGTATTTATAACCTATATTTTTTGTTTTCTAATTTGTATTTTTTATCTTTTGCATATCTCATTGTGAAGGTCAACTTGTTTAAGGACACGTTTTTATAACTGTTGGATACTTTATTTAATATAAATAAAAGTACTACAGTTGGTGGGTAGGTCAATAACTGAATCAGTGTTTTCATCTTAATGTTCCGGTCAAGATCCCAGATTTGCATTTCTTCCAAATGCAGGTAATTCTTGAGAGTTTTTCAAAAATTGAATAGATTGCCGGTGGATTGTTCATTGTGGTTGGTAATGTGGGGTCACCTCTTCATTATTTTCCATATTTACACGGTATATTAAACGATCGATAAGTATAACAAACGTTGTGACAGCGCCTGTGTTCACAAAAATTGACGAGGCCGCTTGATTTGTTGTTAAGGTTATTTCTCTTAGCCCAAGGGCTACATAAGGTATACATATACCTTAAGATACTTTTTCAGTACGCTGGGTGTATATCTATTGCCAAGATTCGTCAGATGGGGGATGACCTGTCAGGAATATCATCACCATTGGAAATTGAAACTTTAAAAGCATTACTCAAATCATCAGGATCATTAACATCACGATAAGTTAACAACAATAATTTCAGTAGCGATCATCAACAGGCATTGAGTCCTGTAATACGCTTCAAATGTACTATTATTTGCACTCAATCGTATCTCAACCTTTTTTTGTGCAGAATTTCAATTTATCAGATCAAGGACGTCACATTAGTTTGAAATTTGAATTCGTAATTCGAAGGTTGGCTAAACGTTTTTTCCGCATTTGTGTGGAACATCACAAATTTTTCAGGTACCAAAATTGTCCTATTTTTCTAATTTTTTAATTTGAATGTTTTTTCTTGTTGTTGTTCTTGTTGTTGTTGTAGATTCCGTGGTGTATTTCGATTTTCTGTCAAGTAGGCTAGACTTTAAGCATTTCAGCTTTCTAGTTAACATTTGGTAAAAAGTCAACCTCGAGCATTTCTGTGCAAACAGCTGCATTCAATGTATCTCTTCCTTCCTTCCCTCCGACTTAAAATAAGTACAGCTATACTGACAAGAGTTTATTAATTGTCAAGTTTACCCATACTAAGTAAATTGGAGGAGAGTGGTTTAGTAAAACGTTTCTTAACAATGAGATCGAGTTTCAGCATCCTATAGGCAGAAATACTTCGGTTTGCATATCTGGAATACACTCGTTAAAATCGCATTATCTTCTATCTGTAGGTTTGGTTATATGTATGTGTGTTATCTAGCTTCATTTGCAACTTTGCACGATGCAGTTACAATAAACGATATGGCTACTGGGAAGCTAATGACCCTGAGGATTTGAGTAATACTTATAAAGTCTCAATTTCTAATGATGGGAGTATTCCTGACTGCTTCTCCTTCCCTGGACTAAGTGCCCATATGTATCTAGACTAATAACAACTGGGACCGAGTGCACAGCAGTACAACTGGGATTCCGCTACAGCGAGTTGGTGCAAGGAAACACCCAGGGTACTTAAAACGTTTCTTAAGGTATATGTATACCATAACCTTAATAACAAATTAAGCGGTCTCTTCAATCACTGTGAACAGAGTTACTGTTATGAGGATGCTGTTTACTAGCCAAGAAACCTCGTTATTCTTGTTACGCTTGTCAAGCCATTGAAATTGATCGTTCAATATGCCGTACAAATGTAGAAATAATGAAAAGTTATTGCATGAACGCTTTACTTCCTAGTTGATTTGGCTATTGGCTGATTGGGGGAGGGGGGAATACTACGTATGAGAATCTTGACTTTACCAGTCCACATATAATTAATTACTTTCAAGATTACGTCCGCATCAATCCGTTCACCATTCGTTACAACACGACAAGCCGCCTAAACCGAAATTTTCTCCCTATTTGTCTTCATCACCCAATCCATCGACTGGGTTACACTTTTTTCCACTGTCAAGTCAGTGTTGCGTCCTGTCTGTCAACGATCCCCAAAGTACCGACGTACCAACGGAACACGTTCCTCAAATGATTGACAACAGTTGTGTACCATCCCAAGTTCAACTGGGTATGTTTTTTGTATTGGAATATATATTATTGGTGCCGGTACAGCGCTCTACCCGAACCTGGATGGACATGAGTTCCAATCCCATCACCACCGGCACCAAATGCGTACCGTCGTTCGACTTCGCTGACATATGTTTTCTATAAAACATTTAATATTATATATATCATTTTTGGATTATTGTGATGCTAATAAAGCTGAGGAATTGACTATTGTTTATGTAGTTTCAATCTGTAATTAAGATGATATTCCTAATTCTGCATACATTTGACCGGGTGCACATTGTTATAACTGGGCTTTGTTCCATCTTTAATCGAAAATGCAATTGAAAAGGTATTATCTACGAGTTGGTAAAAGAAATCGTAGGTGCAGTTCATCAATGGATGACCTTAGTAACGTTGTATCGTAACTGGATTAATGCTACTTAAAAAACAACCGCTATATATATATGTCCTTAAATAATATAAAGGTCCGATGTTCGCCTTTGGATAAAAACCTCAAATTACACTCTACAATACTAGCAATTACGAACAATACAAAATAATATACCAAACAAGTGCTTTTCCAAAGATTGAATTAATTAATATAAAAAGTACTTTTAATTTGTTTGCTTTTCTAAAGTGTAACGTTTAATAATTATTTGGATTATATGTCCATCTCTAATTTTTCCTTTTCCAACCAGTAGAGATTTAATATCACCAAGAATGACATTGTAGTAATTATTCAATGATTTTCTGATGCAACCAGAATTAGAACAAACAATGATAATATTTATATTTTGGATTATGCGTCCTCAACATGACCTAGTAGAAATTATCCATTCTTTTTGTGTTTGAATTGGTTATGTTTACGTGGTCCAACTATGTTTCAAACTACAGATCTGGGAGGGGGAAACAGACGATTACTTAGCACGTCTACAGATGGCGGAAAGTAGAGCGGCTTTTAGAAGTACAAGGTTAGCTGTTCCAAATAAGCAGTCGCGGACCAAACAGATACTCAGGCGTTGAGGTCGTTAACGTGTTGACAAGAAGGCGACAACGGTTATTGGAGAGGGTTCTAGAAAAGGTGGTGCATGGTCCTATTATTTTTTACAGTACAGATTTTAAAACGATTGTATTATATTTACGAGAAATACATTTCAGCAATGGGGTAATGCCACAAAGCCCTCAATGGGGATTGGGCATTGCAATCAAAACTAATCCATTTATGTACGAATCTAATAACTAGTATCAATTAGGACTTGACAATTAATTAATCAATCAAAAGTTTATTCCAAATTCCTATGCGAATTGAAGTTGGGTGGATGAGAAATGAAGTTTCTCGGCCGGAAGTTCGACGACGCCAGTATTGACGAGGCCATCTTTTTCGAGGAAATCTTACTATGATGTATAAATATATTTAGCACTTGTTACTTATCTTAAACAAATCTAACACTTATTAATAAATAACTTAGACAAAACTTTATCGAAAAATATAAAATATTATTCGCAATATAACATTGTAATTATGATATACAATAACAGTCGTTTTAGCAATAAAACATAATACCACTATTATGAAAATTTAAAAACAAACACGGATAATTGGTTAAAAAAAAGTTTTATTTACTAAAATACATGTGCCGGGGTGGTCTAGCGGTACAGCGCTCGATTTGGCATAGATTTGAATCCCATCGGCTTCGTTAAAATGTCCACTGCTGAAAGATGTTTCTCGTAAAACATTTAAAGTTAAAAATAAATATACAAAATAAAATTTACAAACTTAATGATGCCAATAATTGAAGTGATATATTCACGCTTTTTTATTTAACACAAGTTAACTATAAAAAGTTAAATTTTAGCCATCGCATTACCAGCGTATGTATCGACTTCTTACATGTTGAAAAATTGTAGCCAATCAATCTAATCTTTATAATGTGCAAAAACATTTTGTTATTTTACAAATATAAAATAATTTGTTTTAAAAACAAAAATAATTTGAATGAGATACCGTACGTTTCTTTTGTTTCTTTTTTTTGCGACAATTTTCCCGTTCCATTAGTCGTACAACTGTTTACACCGTAGGCTACTATGTCCATTGTGTTAACTTTATCTCGTGAAATTTGGTATCAGTCATACTTTTTTTGTCTATGTGTTATTCGAATCATGTTTTCAACGTGAAACATCTTTAAACAAATTAACATTTGTTACAGCTTTTGGACAACGACGGACATGGAATGTAATAGTGGAATTAAACCTCTACCTACTACCCGGTATTCAATTTTAAAAAGCAATTTTTAATTTTTGTTAATTGTAACTTTAAAATCAGTTGTGTCATTTGTATGTTTATTATATATATATATATATATATATATATATAACTAGATTTTAATATTAGATTACACTTTGGAATTTGTTTATTTTTGCAAAAAATTGTTTTCGGCAAGGATGAAGCAATTCTAGTATGCATTTTTGTGTAGTAAATGTTTTTTATGCATGTATCTGTCAGTCAATTGTTAAACATATTTGGGTCAGCTGCATCCCATCGTCTGTATATAACGTTGGTGCTTGCTGCTAATCTGTCATTTGGTACTAATTATTTTCAGATTCAATTTCGAATAGTTTTACAAAGCTTTTTCTAAACTATTTATGTGGTTGCTTTTAATGTATTTTGAATTATGATTTATTTTAAAAAATTGTGAACAGCAATATTGTGTTTTTAACCATTGGAAGCACATAAACTAATTATATCTTTCAAGATTTTAGCATTTTTTGGTATTGGATGTACATTGTAATCTTTTGAAAATGTACACAAAA
Organism: Cardicola forsteri; assembly: GCA_025895645.1. NCBI lineage: Eukaryota > Metazoa > Platyhelminthes > Trematoda > Strigeidida > Aporocotylidae > Cardicola > Cardicola forsteri. The sequence continues at coordinate 137,838 of JAKXYG010001222.1, read as the reverse complement.
TGAATATGACCCTTTAATAAAACAAACGCTGAAATAAACAAATATTTTTGTTGTGTTATTGTACCGATCAATTTTTTTTGTAAATGACACTTTAGTGTTGATATTCCAAAGTTAGATTCATTTTTTTTGAATAAATTGAAACGAATAGAGTTTTGTGTGTAAAGTTATTTACATGGACATGGAAAGTTACAAATGTGATTTAAATAATAAATTTTTATTTAGTATTTAAACTTTGTCAAAGATATTGAATGATAACATGGGGGAAGTGGTTATTTAAAAAATATATAAAATGCAGTACTCTAAATGGGATGCTAATGATCCTGAAGATTTCAGTAATGTTTATAAAGTCTTAATTTCCAATAATGGTGATATTCCTGACTGTTTCTCCTCTACTGTGGACAAGATACCTATAGACATTTGGACTAATAATAGCAGGGATCGAGTGCACAGCGGTATAATTGGGGTTACACTGGACTCCCGTTTAGTGAAAAGATGCTAGTATACACTCAAGATGCTTAAAAGATATGTCAACGTATCAATTTACCATATATAGCCGGCTAGATCAACCGGCGTCAACCCCTAATTACCCCCCATTAAGGATCTCTTCGTCAATGCTAGCAAATACTGGCGGCGTCGCAAGGAATCGGTTTTCTAGCCAAGTGGACAATAAATTAAGTACAAATCGAATAGCTGACTATTAGAATGTGAAGTCGCTTTTTAACGTGGTGTTCATAATGCCACCGACTTTCTTATCATTTTTTCTATTACTTGACAAGAAACATTTTTATCGAAGCCAAACTAGGACCGCCACTTGCCTGAGTCTACTGTTACTGCGGCATTGGTTTGTGTGCGTGTGTTTTCAAATTTTGATTGAAACGTAGACTTGTATTTTTGTAAATAAAAACTGATTGTACTTTTACACTTTTTTTTCATTATTTAGAAAATTCGTTTGATTTGAATAAGAACAATAGATTTGCCGCTGTTAAACCTATTCGTCAATTCGATTCTAGTATTCATCCATCTACATCTGTAAGTTGAATAATGTTTTACAATTTTTTTCCAATTAGTTTATATTATGTTATTGGAATGCTAATGACCTTGACGCTTTTGAGTTATGCTAATAAAGTATCACATTCTAATGATGGTGATATTCCTAACTGTTCCTCCTCTATGTGATCCATCTTGGACTAGGTGCCCACAGGTATCTAGACTAATAACAACTGGGATCGTTACGTTACTCTTTTTGTTACCTAGTCGACTGGGTCAAACATTCAAGTAGTATAAACCATAGAAACAGGGCTTTTACTAAATGTTATTATTGTTATTACAAAACCCTTTAGCTTTAAAAATAAGTATGGGACAATAATGTAACAATTACAAACAACAACGAACTCCCATAATTCAAAAAGAATATGAGACAATAAATTTTTTTTATGTATTTGAACATTTTCCAAACGTTTTGTTTGAACCCATTAAGCATTCATTTCAATTAAATCTTCCCCAATAGTTCTTAGCCAAGTTTTCTGTGGTCTATACCAACCTTTCTTTTACCATTTTCAAAGGAAAAGTTTTACTATATAGATCTGGCATATATATATACATAATATACTCACTATAAGTATGTTGTTCAATTTCTTCAAATTATGGCTATACTACTAATTAGAATTGATCAGATTCACTATAAATAATAAATTTACAGGTTCAAGGTTATCTACCCGTAGCTCAATGGTTTAAGGCGCTGTCCTGACACCAGATAGGGCGTCGGTTCAAGTTCATCTGTGTGTAAAACTTGAAAGGTATGCGCTGCTGATGATTCCAAATAAGGATGAAACAGCTGTACAGTGCTCCTGGTTGATTGGAAAACCTAGTAAATTTATTATTCAAGTGAATCTGACAATACTAATATAACATTTCTAAAAACATATACTACTAATTGTTTATTCTTATGTCCCTATAAATAGGACGTCTTGATAGAAGAGCCACTTTCCACATCCTCACTTTCTAATTTGTATATTTCGATCAATAATGAATGCATTGACAACCGAGGAGTGTCGATTCATCTCAACGATCATTTCGATTCGAACGATTCGCCTTTCAACGACAACCATTTGGTCAATTTGAACGATTGGATCACTACCAGTTCGAACAATTTGTCTCATCACGATGCCGAGTACGTTTGATTTTGTGATCATTCATTTGGTTCATGATGGGGTGTTACTTTTTCCATATTTACACGATATATAAAACGATCTATTTCGATGAGTTGGTAAGCGTAACAAACGTAGAAGAATAAGGAAGTTTTTTGGCTGTTAGACGGCATTATTGTGGTATCGCCATTGTTTGCAAAAATTGACGAAGTCACCTGATTTTTTGTCAGGGTTATCTCCCTTAACCCAAGGGCTACATATGGTATACCTTGAGATGCTTATCTTAAGTATGTGCTGGCACTCATTTATTGAACGGGAATCCAGTAAAAGCCCAGATATACCGTTGTGCACTTGATCCCTGCTGTTATTAGTCTAGATACCTATAAGCACCTAGTCCAGGATGCACCGCATGGAGGAGTTACAGTCAGGAATACTTCATTATTGGAAATTATTATATAACTTTATCTCATTATCTTACTTTTCTTCATTGTGCTAATGGTGCAATAAATATTTTGTGTATTCTGTGATTCTGAATGTACTTCTGCTAAAGTATTTAAGCTGACAATAATAGTAATAATAATAATAATGACTGCATTACACTAAATTATTATGATTACACAGCCAGCATATTTTTGATTTGCGATTGTATTTTATATATATAGTCTTATGTAGTCATGTATATAGTCTTGTTTCTTTCTGTATTTCATAACAAAAATTTGTTTTGACAACGGTTATTATCATAAAAAACAAATCTGGGATTAATTTGCTTTTTGTACCAAATACGTATTTTTCTAAATATAACTAGAAAACAACATTTTAAAGGTAAAAGGAAATATCATAGTGGCATTCGACGTAGAATGCTAATGATTCTGAGGGTTTGAATAATGCTTATAAAGTTTTAATTTCCACTGACGGTGATATTCTTGACTGCTCCTCCTCCATTTGGTGCTATTTAGGTGTCAACAGGCGTCTAGAGAAATAACAGTAGGGACCGAGTGTACAGGGGATGCTACTAATCCTGAGGATTTGAGTAATGCTTATAAAGTCTCAAGTTCCAATGATGGTGATATTCCTGACTGCTAGTCCTCCACGTGGTGCATCCTGGACTAGGTGCCCCTAGGCATCTAGACTAATAACAGCAGGGTCCGAGTGCACAGCGGTATAACTGGGCTTCCGTTACGGCGGGTGGGTTCGAACATACACCCAGGATACTTAAAAGGTATCTAAATGTATACGTATATCATATGTAGCCCTTGGGCTAAGGGAGATTACCCTGACAAAAAATCAGGCGGCCTTGTCAATTTTTGCGAACAGTGGCGACGTCACAAGGATGCCGTCTACCAGCCAAGAAACTTTGTTATTCTTCCACGTTTGTCTACGCTTGTCAAGCCATCGAAATCGATCGTTTTACATGTCGTGTAAATATGGGAAATAATGAAGAGGTGACCACGTCACCAACAAAATGAATGAATGAGTGTACAGCGGTATAACTGGGAATTCACTGGATTCCCGTTTAGTGAATGGGTGTTATCATACACCCAAGGTGCTTAAAAGGTATATCATTGTATCTATTTACCATATGTAGCCGGTTAACTTGTGAATTCGTCAACCGGTGTCAATCTTAAAGAAGATCGCCTCGTCAGTTTCTGTGAACACTTGCGTCGTCGCTAGGAAGCGGTCTTCTAGCCAAAAAACTTTATGTATCTCTCCAAGTTCAATTCGCATCCGACAACCTTTTCGTATATGAATTTGAGAAGCTATTTAAACTTGGAATTAATGTTATATTATGTTATTCTATACTTATTATTATAGTGGCATTCAACGTACCCTACAAACAACTTTCACAGAAAATATGTCACTGTTACTGCTTCTATCATTCAATGCATCAATCTACGGTTGACAAAATTGATGATTTACGCCTATTAATTAATGAAAAATTTATTTATTTTATGTTTGCTACTTTGAATGTTTTACGAGAAACGATCTTTCAGCAGTGGACAATTAGCGAAGCCAAACGTGGGCCCGCATTTTAGTGCCGGCGATGGGATTCGAACCCGAATGTCCACCGAGGTCCGAATTCGAGCCCTGTACCGCTAGATCACCCCGGCACGGTTGTTGTATATTAGTTCAAAAATCCTGGTTAAGCAAATATATGGATAATAATTTAATTTGTCTAATTATTCTTTTGTACTTGATTGATTTTTTTTGTTAATAGCATTAATTATTATGTATTATATATGTATGTAGGTATGTATGTATGTATTTACATCCTGAATGTACCTTTAGTGACAATAATAGAGCCAAAACTGTTATTTTTAAAAATCAAATTTATTGCCACTAGACGTAGTAAACTGGAATGAATTAATATGTACGTTTTTTTATTGTTCCCTCTCTCGCCTATCTACTTTACAGCCTAGTTCAAGAACCTTGTACGTCAATGAAACCAATGGTTCCAATCAATTCTCAGATTGGGCACAATTCCAAAAGGGCAATAACGGTTGATAATTCGTTATCAGATGACAATTTATCTTTGCTGGCCAACAGTTCTGTACAAAATGGCGACTTATTTGTAGTAAGTTGTTCGGGACATGACAGCGCCATTGATGATTGTGTTATAACAATAAAAATCCTTAATTGCAGTTTGCTTGTATATTGTGTATGGATGGCTATTATTGACATTATTTTTTCCAATGTTCTCCTCTCTCTCTCTCTCTTGTTCCGATGGCTGATTTGACATAAGATAACATTTATTTTATTGTATTTATTTTTTTACGAACGTGGGCCCGCATTTGTTGCTCCGTATATTTTTTTAAAGTATGGAACTTTGTTGTTGTTTTTATTGTTTTCACTGTTATTGTTATCATGTTGCTAATGTTCCTGAGGATTTGAGTAATCCTTATAAAGTCTCAATTTCCAATGATGGTGATATTCCTGACTGTTCGTCCTCCATGTGGTGCATCTTGGACTAGGTGCCTATAGGCATGTAGACTAATAACAGCAGGGTCCGAGTGCACAGCGATATAATTGGGCTTCCGCTACGGCGGGTGGGTGCGAACATACACCCAGGATACTTAAAAGGTATCTAAAGGTATACGTATACCATATGTAGCCGTTGGGCTAAGGGAGATAACCCTTACAAAAAATTAGGCGGCCTTGTCAATCTTTGCGAACAGTGGCGACGTCACAAGGATGCCGTCTACTAGCCAAGAAACATTGTTATTCTTCCACGTTTGTTACGCTTATCAAGCCATCGAAATCGACCGTTTATATGTCGTATAAATATGGGAAATAATGAAGAGGTGACGCCACATCACCAACAAAATGAAAATATCATGTTGCCCTATGTTTTGTTTCAACCAATTGGGTTTTGTAATAATAAGCTTCTGGACTCTTTGAGCTAAGATCATGTGTAGTATCTGTTCTTAGCAGTGTAATTTCTACAATGGTCTCTAAATTGAGACCATTGAAATTACCTGTATTTTTTCCAGTTGGACGGGTGCTGTGAGCTTGCTCAACCCCGTCCATGGATCGGCCTCGTACTGCATTACCTCGAGGATTGGCGCGTTATTTTGTGCCGGAGTGGTCTAGCGGTACAGCGCTCGAATTTGGACCACAGTGGGCATGGGTTCGAATCCCACTACCGGCACTAAAATACGGGCCCACGTTCGGTTTCGCTAAAATGTCCGCTGTTGAAAGATGTTTTCCATAAAACATTCAAAGTAATAAACATAAAATAAAAAAATTAAATGATTATAAACCATTGACTTTGCATTATTTTGTCATCGTAGTTTGTCACATATCTCAACTTTCACTGAATGTAGATAGCATGTCATTGAGTTATTTAAAATCGCAATGTTTGTTCCGTTTCAAAACGGAATGGGACAGTACAATATGTGTATGTGTGTGTGTGTGAATGGTTCTTTTTGCATCTAAAAGACACAGAACAGATGATTGTTTTAAGCGTTTTGTTTTTGGTTATTCAATGTATTTCTTTTTTAGACAAAATCAGAATCAAACCCTATGCGCCAATGTCCCGAAAGACCGCTGATGACTTACAACCAGAAATATACACCCTACTGTGCAACACGACCACTGTGGGATGCACCGAGTCAATTGAACAAAGGTCCCCAACCAATCTTATCCAATTTGTTGTATGAATTGAAGTTGGTTACGCTAACTCCCACCGACTGGAAGTTTTTAAAAAAGCAAGATGTTGTACGGTTGTTTGTCTTGTGTTGTATTCATTTTGTTCCGAAAATAATAATGATAAACTTTTGGGGACTCTTATGTAGCCTGGGGCTCATATGACGCTTAGTACTTTTTATTGATTTTGATACAATTGTGCGTATTGTTTGTCTAAATATCGATTGGAAGAAAAGGAAAGATGGTTAGAAACATACTTGGTTGAGTGCTATTCGAAGCGAGGTTTGCATTACATTGGCTGAGTTATTGGACCAATATATCTCTTGAAAACCTTGAACAGTTGAAGTGAATTAGTGGAGATGCTATGCGAAGTTGCAACTAATGAAGCAGTGACTCTGCAACCATTATTAATTTACGATACTAATAATGCTGAGGATTTTAGTAATTCTTAAAAAGGTTTTAATTATTAATGATTATAATATTCCTCACTGACACTTTCTCGTGGCCCATCTTGGACTAGTTGCAGCTGGAACCGAGAGTGCACAGTGATACAACTGGGCTTTTGTCATGGCTGATGGACGCAAACACATGTCTAGTATGTCGGGGTGGTCTGGCGATACAGTGCTCGATTCCAACGTCAGTGGGCACCACCGTAACCAAATGCAGGTTCACTTTCAGCCTTGCTCACTGTTGAATGATGATTTCCGTAAAACATTGAAAGTAGTAAAAAAAAATTTTAAACGTATATATTTGTTTGGCTAAGAGAGATAACTTTGACAAAAATTTAGGTGGTCGGGTCAACCTTTGCAACCAGTGGTACCGTCACAAGAAACTATTATTCTACTTTTGTTACCCTTAAAACCATCGAAGTCGCTTACTTGATATGCTGTACATATAAAGATATAACAAGCGATAACTACATTACCAACCACAATGAATGATTTTATTTTCAATGGAAAAAGTAGATTTGAACTAGTATTTCAATTTTGAACAATTGAAGATGGTAAAAGAAAGGTTGGTAGACGATAGAATAATTGTGTTGCTCCCATAACTCGTTTTCAATTGTTGAACTGTGTTGTTGTTTGCTGTAACTGTTGTCTTACTGCCCCATGCTTATTTTTAAAGCAAAAGGGCTTTGTAATTTTAATAGTTAACTAACTGTTCACCTTTTTTCTATTTGACGGATTTTTTCACTTGTCAACTTTCCAGTCTGCAATACCCATTGTGCCTAGTCGCGTTGTTCACTTTGCATTTGATCCATCAATCAAAATTAATTCATTTGGGACAATGGCTGATCGTGAAGTTTTCAACGTGACGTCGTGGAATGCCATTCCACTTGTTCAAACTAAAACAATTGATCCATTATTGTGTCAGGAATTCAAATAATGTTGCCTATTTTTTTGGAAACAAAAATATTTTAGAGTAACAATGATCGTTCGTTCAATTTTTTTTTTCAAATTAAAATTGTGATCATTGCGTAATTGAGATTTGATATTTCAAGGCGTTGATTTTTATTTATTTTTGAGTGCATGCTAAATGCGCATTTATCGTGATAGTTTATAATACAATAAATAAACGTATTCTTTTTTACTATTTTTTAATAATCACATGCAACGTTTAATGACCAAACATGAACGGTGTAGTTTTGGTTTATCCTCAAGATTAGTTATAGCTAAGTCCCAGATAGCTCCAATTAGTGCTACAACCATGCCTCGTCTAGAATTATCGGTGTGCGTATTAACCGGTAAACGTAAGCTCTCGATGGTTGCGTATAAAGGGAAATTAGGCAGCTGTCATTACTTAGGAGCATTGGTTGGGTTTGTTTGTTTGTTTGTTTGTTTGTTTGTTTGTTTGTTTGTTTGTTTGTTTGTTTGTTTGTTTGTTTGTTTGTTTGTTTGGTATAAAGGGACATTAAGCAGCTGTCATTACTTGGGAGCATTGGTTGGGTTTGTTGGTTTGTTTGTTTATTAGTCGGTAGATGATAAAACCAACCAAGGGAAAAAGTTGCGAAAGAAGGAGCCAATAACCTTTTGTGTGAGTGTGTGATTACTCGTAAGTTGGGAACAGAAAAGTTTCAAAATGTGTGACCAAATTTGCACGATGACGTAATACATATCGTATAGTGCTATGTAAATATTGATTTTTCCTGTTTGTTTGTTTGTTTGTTTGTTTGTTTGTTTGGTATACTTGTGATTGTCATTTATGGATAATCATGCAAGTGTCGGATGCTTATCATTCCATTTAGATCAACGTTATTTGTTGTGAAATCAGCTTATCCTGAAAATGTCCGCTTTCAACAAACAGTTTTTTTGACCAGAAGTGTTGTTGTAGGAAAGAAATATTCAAAATGATAATTACCACATTTTCATTTTAATTACTAGTTTATATTATTGTACATTCAAGTATTTTTGACATTATCAATGCGTTTTTAAGGGATCATTTTATTTTACAATTGCCAGATTCACTTGAATAATAAATCTACTTTGTTTTTTAAGTCAACCAGGAGCACTGTACAGCTACTTCATCCTTATTTGGAATCATCGGCATGAACTTGAACCCACGCCTATCTGGTGTCATGCCAGCGCCTTAAAGCACTGAGCTACGGGTGGATGACCTTGTGCTGGGGTGATCTAGCAATACAGTGAAACCTGGGAGGGGCATGAATATGATTTCCATTGCTTTACAAAATCGTCCACTGCTAAAAGATGTTTCCCGTAAAGCATTTAAAGTAGGAAAAATAAATGGAAAAAAATTGTTTATTTAATAACAATAGTATTTGTTTTAGTTTTGCTATTTCAGTATGAGTAACTTTCAATGCCCAATGTATGTGCATTAACTAATATACTAAAAGCATTTAGTGAAAAAGATTACTTACTTTCCAATCAGCAGTAATAAGCCCTATTATTTGGGGTTATTTGGTAATTAAAATAAATTTATAGAAGAATTTTAAAGTTATTTACTAAAATAAAATTGAATAATTTAGCACTTACATTCGACTATGTGAATATATATTCAAATTATGTTTTTGATTCAACTTTAGACATATTTAGTACTGGCATATTTAACTGTTTTTTTATTAAAAAAAAACTATTTTATACAGGAGTGGCTATAACGCACTTGGTACATGTAAGATCTTACTGAGATCTCGGCCCTGATTTCGTTTGATTTAATTTAATACGAATAATTATTAGCACCCCAGCTAATTTTAATTAAAAAAACTCTTGTGTGATCTAAATTACTGCTTTGCAAGTTATTATTACAAAACAATTTAAATTTACATATCAATAATTTTTACTAACGGGAAAAACAGGACGTGGCAATACTCAGAATTACAGTCACAAGAACACGTAATAAATTCAAATAAGAAAGGAGATGCACGCTATAACAAAGTTCAAATAATGTTAAAACTGTTTAAATGTACAACAATATAAAAATTTTAATTAAAAATAAAAATTAATAAAATGATAATTTTTTATGTTCCTTGCTAATGGTAACAGTATTATTATATATTATACAAAACCCTTTTGCTTTAAGAATAAGCATAGGGCAATAAGACAACAATTACAGCAAAACACAACAACAAAGTCTCGTTGGCATTAAATATTCTGCAAATTGAAGATTGCGCTTTCTTTCGGCTTTCACTCAACCTTGTCATCTGGTAACTTTGCATCCAGAAACGTTGTTGTTTGCCGGAATGGCGTCATCTTTCATTGTTTCCGCAGCAGTATAAATTTTTACAAAGGCCAGGTTGCCAATCTTGCGCTCAAACCCTCCTCCTTTATCCAGGCTTGGGACTGGCTAGATTGAATCATTTCTAATCCAAACTAAGCGGAGTTATGGTAACAGTACTGTTATAATAATATAATAATTAGCAAAATTTATTGTTTTTCTTTATATGTTTTAACGTTAATAAATTTAAGAATATATTGTAAAACCATTTTTTGTTATTTACTTTTTTTAAAGTACAATATTTTTCTGTATAATTATACGCATAACCATTAAGAAAATGTTTAGTGAAATGTGGTTATCTAATTTAAACTTTTATAATAACCACGTAATTTACAGCTCTTGAATAAATTATTGTTAAAAATTCAAAAAAAAATTAATCTAAATTAATTTATTATCTTTTAATGTTTTTTCAGTAGAACTAATTATTAAGAATTTAAAATAATGTTAAATATTTAATAGTTGATTTATATTTACTTAAAAATATTTATTTAAAAATACAGAGTTGGCCAAAAAAGCATATTTTAAAAAAAACGCCTATATAAATAGAATAACTAAACGCAATTAACATTTTTTTAATAATGATTAATAATTTTTTAATTAATTTGTTTACAAAAATATTCAAAAGGGTAAGATAACTTTATTTTATGTACATCATTCGCGAGGTGAGGCGCGCGTCACGCTACACGTCTATTGGAGCGTTATTCATCCTTTTCTCTTTTCTTCTTTTTTGATGATTATTGCAGTGTTTTTGCATTGTAATACGTAACTTGTTTTATTATTATTTTTGCATATTTATAATTTTTTCTCGTTTTCTATAATTGTTAACTTCCACTATCTACCTTGATTTTATCTTGATTTCAAATATTTTTTCTGTCACTAATCCCCCTTTACCTCACCATCCATTTCATTTTCCCCCTGAAAATTTGAGACAATTTGAGAACCGAGTACTAAAAGGCGTTTTGGCCTACTCAACTCGTGAAAAATCCTGAATCCTGAATTATACCAAAGCATAATTACATTACAATTATGATTTTCTCTACATATCTTAATAATCATTGAAATTTAAACTAATAATCAAATGCTAAATAAAAAAAATTATAACTATAAAAATTTTAGTGTCAAATATTTAAACAAACTAGTTATTATATGTAGTTTCATGTGTTATACAATATAAAACACTTTGCAATTAGTTCAATTGCCTTATTTCCTGACTAGTTTATTTAAGTGATTTGGTATATTGCTAGTTAAGTTATTAACCGATTATGATATAAATTGACATTTAAAAATATCATTTAAGTGCAAATGTATTTAAATAATAGTGTAATTGTTAACGTAATTTAATATACTCCGGTAAATGGCAGATTCAGCATATTTTGTTTAATATCCAAATTTAACATTTTTTTAATATGACATAAGCAATTGTTATAAAAATCTAATATAACTCTTGCTTTAGTGCAGTGTATTTTTATTGACTCAAACCTAAGTGAGTGTGGGTTCTATCTCTACGATCAGTACCAAATCCTGGCTTGCGTTCGCTTTTGTTCAAATGTCTACTGCTGAACGTAAAATATTTCAAGTAGTAAAAATAAAATAAATAAAAATATTTTTATTGTTTAATGTATTAAATATAATTTGCCTATTATTTAGTTTATTGTATTTTATTAAATAAAAACATTAATTGTTTAAAATAAACCTTCTTCTTATTACAAAAAATATAGATTTTGAGAAATAAGTTGTGCGTATAACCATTTCGTTCCCTGTTTCCAAATTTTAGCATTTTAGAATTTTTCATAAATTGAGTAGACCAAGACGCCTTTTAGTATTCGGTGTAAAATCTCACTAAAATCTCGGCTCTGATTTCCTTTGATTTAAATTGATTCAAATATTTATCAACACCCCCAGTTAATTTCAATTAAAAAAGCTTTTGCATGATCTAAAATCTCATTTTTTATAATGTAATATTACAAAATAATTTAAAGTTACATACCAATACTGTTTACCAACAAGAAAAACATGATTCAATAATACTTACAAAATTACAGTCACGTCCACAACAAACGTGAGAAATTTAAATACAAAAAATTGCCTCAAAACAAAGTTCAAAGTTAAAATTGTTTAAATGCACAATAATATAAAAATTGTAATTGAAATAAAAATTAATAATTATAACTGTAAATTTTTTTCTAATAGTAACACACCCTTTCAAAAAAAACGCTAATTTTATAAGAGGGACATTTCTAGGACACGATGAGTTCCCAACAAATGACATACAAAATTTTGACGTTAATTTAAATGGGATGGTGAACACCAAACACCTAAAAATAATCTATACCTAGCCACCGTAAACATACCAAACAAAAAAATTAAATCAATACTTTTAAGTAGTGACAGCTGCCTAATGTCAGTTTCTACTACATCTTTAAATGTACAAATATATACTCTACGTACTAATCTATTATTACCAGATATAACTCTAGTTACCACACTCATTAGCCACTCAAGTGGCTGCTTAAAAGGACCTGTCAAGCTTTCTACTAAAACTAAGATAAGGTCTCACACCTTCATGTTTCTATATTTCAACTTCCGTTTTTGTCTTAACCTGAGGGTAGTTAATTATTATGAAGACCATCGCTTCCAAAATATAAGAGCTAAGTAGCGCCTAAACAAGTCATCTACCAAATGTACATAGTTCAAACTATTGCAACTTTATTTTAGTAATAGTAGATTATTAGAGATCAGCAACTTTAGATTTGAAGCATTGTTGGTTAATCGCATAAATGGGGAGTCATTAAGGATTTTTTCAGCCTTGTTTAGCAAAGTCAGCAACGTTTTATCATCAATTGTATGCTCACTGACTAGCATCTACAATATTTGCTTTACTGATAGAATTATCCTTTTCTATACCTACTAGCATATGGAGGATTGAAGTGCTAATCAACATCTAAACCAGTCAATTTATTATGACTATGCCTTTAACTACCCTTTTAGTTCTAATTTTGTTTCAACTAAATTAAAGCCATTGTCACTATATATGTGGTAAGGTTTACCCTCTCTATCCATAAAACGAGTTAAAACGAGGTAAGGCGCGCGTCACGCTACATGTCCATTCGAGCGTTATTTATCCTTTTCTCTTTCCTTTTATTTTGAAGATTATTGCAGTGTTTTTGCACTGTAATGCGTAACTTATTTTATTATTTTTATTATTGTATATTTATAATTTTTGCTCGTTTTCTATAATTGTTAACTTCCACTATCTACCTTGATCTTGTCTTAAGTTCAACTCGTGAAAAATCCTGAATCCTGAATCCTGAATAAATCTGTGGACATTGAGTACACTATTTCTATGTAAACTCCTTTAATGTGCATGCATATAAACAAACGTCTAAAACGTTTTTTTTGGTAGACCCCGTTTTACGTTAAAGGAGCAGAAAATAATCTTTACCCACTACTAAAGATGAAAAGATTTTGCTTCAATACGTTTCACAGACAAGGGTGCAATCAATTGCTCACTCAACTTGAGTGAGTCATCGCGGCACGTTACGTTCTTATTGCGGATACATCTTACGGCAATACCTTTTATAATCTATTGAGGTTTTCTAATCGAAGCCAAAATTTATGTCAGTCCCATATGACCTTTAAAAGTAACCTTAAAGTGTAATAATTAATATTTTATCGTTAATGAACAAAAGTACTTATAACGCTATATATTTAAAATAATTATTTATTTTTAATAAAATAAGTTTAATGTTTTAAATATAACTATTTATTTTTATAAAAATAATTATTAAATATTTAACTCCATTAAGTAAACCCTACATTTTTATTTTTTGTTGGTTATACAATAACTATTAAATTACAAGGTCATAGTTATAGAATATTATGGTCTAGCGGTACAGTGCTCGAATTTGGATCCCGGTGGGCATGGGTTTGAATCCCATTACCAGCACTAAAATTGGGGCCCACGTTTGACTTCCCTAAATATCCACTGCTGAAAGACAATTCTCGCATATGATTATTCATTAAAAAAACAATCTTGCAAATTAAATATTGCCAACAAATCAGCCATTTTACAAATTATATATATATATATATATATATATATATATATATATATAATTTTTTTCTAAATATTATAAAACAATAATTTATTAAAAGAATATAAAACTTTTTATAATATTAATAAACAAATAAAAATAAAATTTATATTTATATAATTTATTTACATATTAAAAAATAGTTACCAATAATTATAAATTTATAAAATTATAAAATTTAATTTTTAAATATTTAATTTTATAAAAATTATAATAAAGTGTTATAATGATCTATTATGAAGGTCCATATCAAGGTATTTTGCTAGAGCGAAATTTATATGTAAGTTTTTCGGTATGTATCGTTTATACATATTTTTAAAACCCATTATTTTAAATTTTATTGTATTATTTTTTTAAATCAAATTATCTATATTAATTGTTTTGCAATACTACATAATTTATTAAAGATTAATTTACTTTGGTATTGGATTAGAACTGTTAATGGTTAATGTGGATGTTTTTAATAAATGCAAATGTTATTATTGATGAATTTTAATAAACGTTTTTTGTTTATTCCGTAATATATTATTAAATGTTTTGTTATATATTATATTTAATGTTTTAAATTTTAGTACTAATAACGATTAACAAAAAATTGTTTTTGTAATTGTTGATGTGAATTTAGTAATATTTTAAAACAACCAGAACTTCAATTTAATTTTATTTAATATTTTTATTGTAATTTTGTAAGGCGAATAGGATTAATTTAATATTGTGGAGTCATTAGCAGAATATATTTTTAATGATTTTTGGAATTTTTTTAAAAATAATTTAAATGTACTTATATTTTGTTAACGTTACATTTTTCAGGTTAAAATTATTGAATGATATTTGAAAATTGTTAACACGCAATGGACTATTCTCCCTATTTATATCAAATAATTGAAGTCACTTTACTTTAAATGGAAGAATCGAAAGAATTTTGTCTTTACGAGGTTTGTGAATAGGTTTAGCTAAATTTTTATAGGTTCAACCTGGAGATTCATTATCTGGAATTGCGGCTCATTTTGGATATGTAACACCTAGCCAACTAGCTAGATTAAATCATTTACCGTTAATGGGATGTGGCTTATCTCCTGTAATGCCAGGACAATCTTTAGTGATTCCGACCGAGTTACACTGTTTAAATAATGTAGGTTTCTATTGTTCAACTTTTATTTTTTATTTATAAATGTGAAAGTTCAAAATTTGTAATTTTTGTAATTTAGTTAATTTAAAATGCAATAATATTTAATTGTTATATATAAAGATAAATATCCTGTTGTATTATTGGCTATGTAAAATGTTTAATTGTATTCGTTTCAATATTCTTATGATTATGAGTATTTGATTAATGCTTAGTCTTATTTCTTTAAGAATGGTAATATTTTTAGTTGTCATCTTTAAGTACTAAGAACACTTAAGTACCTAGACTAGTACATGATGGACCGAATGCACAGCGGTATATCTGGTCTTTCGCTTAGGGCGAAAGGGTGCAAGCATACACTAAGGTACTTACAAGGTATCTGAAGGTAACCCTGAATGTATCCATTGGACTAAGGGAGATAAACTTGCTAAAAATTAGAAGGCTTCATCAATATGTACAATTTTTGGCGCCGTTACAGTGCTTCCGTGTAGCAGCCGAGAAAATTAGTTATACTTCTACATTTGTTGCGTTTATTAGGCTATCGGAGTCAATATTTTAACAGGCTGTACACATGTAGAAATAGTTAATAGTTGAGTACATAGTTAACGAAAACGATTAAATATTAATGTTGTTACTAAATTTTTTGTGTTTTTTTTAGATAAATAAAACGCGTCAAATTCCTGGAATGGCATTACCTGTTGAAAATAAAACTAAGAATTCCGAAATTATTGGAAGCAATTTCCAATTTGCCATTGAACCATTTTTTTACACATCTGTACACTCAAATAGATTGGTTACTGATTCAAGTGAAGATGACGAATGCCAGTTTATTAAAGTTAAAGCAATCCGAATAATTAAGTGTGATGTACGTTTAAGTACTACTGATTATTTTAGTTTGCTAGCTACTGTTATTATTATTATTATTATTATTATTATTATTATTATTATTATTATTATTCTGTTGTCAATCTTTTGTGGTAAATGTTTTATTGGGTGAATTTTAAGTATAGAAATAGAATTTGACGGTACATATTAAACTAATTATTTATTTTATAAACATTTTTGTAGTTGATTTTGTGACAAATCAGAAATGTGTAAAAATAGATTAATTTTCAAGTCATTTTGTACATATTTTTTAGTATTTTACTGTTACTGTTTATTACTGTCCTAAAATAATGAATTTGTTTTATTGTAAAAATTAATTTCGTTTATTGCAACCATACCATTTTAATGATTTGCAATCTTGTAATAATACTGTAATCATTTAAAGAGGAATATTATTAAAGGGCACTTGGTTCCAAATTTTATTCTGTTTTTATTTAAAAAAATTATTTATTTAATAATAACAGGATGTTGTCGATGGTGTTTTGCTCATTACCCCCGAATCTTTGTGTTTCGACGCTGGAAAAACAGCTTTGGCTCAGAAAGAAGCCTATTTGGGTTCTCATATAACTGACGACCCTACATCATGTCCAAATCAACCCCACTGTGAATTTTCTTGTTGCGAAATTCCTAAAGAATTGCTCAACTTGGGCTTGTGCGTTCCGTTGCAATGCATTGTTTCTATGTCTACATTGAGACAAGATGAATTGGATAGTGTGATGAAGTGAGTTTCAACTGCTGTTAGAAAGATGGATATTTTTGGCACGGTATTTATTGTATAAATACAACAACAAACAACACAAGTTGGTGGTAGAATTACCACTTTACTAGTTCTAAGTTTGCATAGCATCCCGAATTGCCATACGAAGAGGCTGTCAGATGCGAATTGAATTTAGGAAGGAGATAAATTAAGTTTGTTAGCCAACGATGCTAGTATTCACAGGAATTGACGAGGCGATTTCCTTCATGGAAATTGGAGGTTGACACCGGTTGACGGATTCACAAATTTAACCGACTACATATGGATACCTTGAGATACATTTTACGCATCTTGAGTATATGCTATCATCCACGGGAGTTTATTCAAAGCCCAATAACAGCGTTGTATACTCGATGCCTGCTGTTATTAATCTTGGTACCTGTGGGCACGTAGTCCTGGATGCACCACGTAGAGGAGGAACAGTCAAGAATATCACCATTGGAATTTGAGACTTTATAAACATTACTCAAATCCACAGGATCATTAGCATCCCAATTTATTGTTTAAATTTTTTAAGGGAAACATTTTTGTGAATCAATCAAAATTTAGTACTGTTGAATAAGAGTTAGTCACTATATTCGTTTGTGCGATTGAACGCTTGTTTTTAACGGCACAAATCTAGCGAGTTGGTTGTTTATATTACATTCTATATTTAGGATACAAGTATATAAGTAGCCGTTTTTAGTATTACGATTATTTATTATTTAAAGCCATTCCTTCAATTGATTTTGTAGATGACCACTGTTTGTTCAAAAAATACAGTCTGCAGTTTTTTGAAGTCTATAAAACAATTTGTTTTTCAGTTTTACAAAAACTTTACAACTGAAAACTTATATTATATATATATATATATATATATATATATATTTGTTTTGGCAGGCAAATGTATAAACATTTTTTATTCAAAATAGCTAATTGCCAATTTAACGAAACAAGTTATGACTTGTTTCGTTAAAAGCGTACGCAGTACATGGTGTACTTATTTTTATTTTCACAAAATTAGTTAATGGTTTGTTGAGGATGGTAGAAACGCTTATGTTTTTACATAAACTCTAGTTGCAATCATGATAGGACATACAACTGGCCCTAAACCTTCGTGTAGGGCTATCTGGAGATAGAATAAAGCGATATAGGAACCGAGTCCACAGTAGTAGTTTTGATTCATGGATTCACGCTTAGCCATATGTAGTCACTGAATTGAAACAATAACAGGCGGTTTTGTTGATCTTTTTGTGAAGAATATTTTTTTTTCTTTATTTGTTCGCGCTATAGGTGATTATGTTTGTTGTATATTTTATAAAAAGTTAAACAATTAATTGATTTCTTCAACAATACCATCTTATGATCCACGAGGATTTGATTAATGCTTATAGAGTTTCAATTTCCAGTGATGGTGATATTTCTGACTGTTTATCCTCCGTGTTGTGCATCCTGGACTAAGTGTTTATAGGCATCTAGACTAATAGCATCAAGGACCGAGTGGACAGCGATATAACTGGGCTACCGCTTTGACGGGTGGGTGCAAGCGTACACCCAGGGTACTTAAAAGGTATCTTAAGGTATACGTATACCATATCTAGCTCTTGGTCTAAGGGAGATAACCCTGACAAAGAATCAGGTGGCTTCGTCAATCCTTGCGAACAGTGGCGACGTCACAAGGATGCCGTCTACCAGACAAGAAACTTCCTTATTCTTCTACGTTTGTTACGCCTATCAAGCCACCGAAGTCGATTGTTTTGTATGCTTATAAATATGGAAAATAATGAAGAAGCGATTATGTCATGAACTAAAATGAATTATAGGCTGTTGTAATTAGATTGGTTTTGATATATGCATATGCATATTTAGAATCTTACCTTAAAGTTGTTAGATTGTTACAGATTGGATAGAAGAGAGACAGTGACATAAGTAATGAAGAAATTATGAAAACGTTTAAAATAACCTTGTTTTTATTACCTTTTTCTACATATTTATGAATTATTTAGTCACAGGATATGCTAAAGAAGTCATAGAAACATATTTAATTACTTTAACAATACATTGTTTATTCCTAGTTGATTGGATCGTTTTGTTTTACAAAATATTTATTGACTTGGCTAACATTTATATGTGCATGGGTGGCAAATGACTATAAACTGGAAATCAAATCTCATCGGCCGATTTACTCATCATCATCGGGGATAAACACTCCCCCACCGGTTATTATCACCCAGGGTAGTCCAAAAACCAAAACGTCTGTAAAAACGTCAACTTTTGTAGTATGTACTCAAAGAACGACACTTGAGGTGTGCTGACATTAAATGTTAATTACATCCCTAGTTAAACCCCTTCAATGATCTCTGTTGGCTGCATAGGGTAAACAAACGGACGCCCATTTAAATAAATTTGGCCGATTTACTAAATGATGGCCTAATTAAGGGGCTTAGGGTTAGGTTTACCTGCTGAAACCTGTTTGCACAATAAACAGGGAAACGATATAAATGAAATCAAACGAACATGATTTATTTGTGCAATTTTTTATATTTTGAATCAAAACATTGTTTGGTTTTCAACTTAGATCTGGTTCAAGATCCAGTGCGCTCGTTTCTCCCACCACGAATTGTCCAGATACGCTTTTGGACAAAGCAAGTGTTTTACCAGTTGAAAATACAAAAAATCCTGAGTTAGATACTCAAATAAATGAGTCAGTAATTCCTGCAAAATCACCAAATTCATCCACAGACGAACCTGTATTACAAGGTTAGTTTGCACAGTAAGGCATACATGTGTGTGTGTGTGTGTATAGTATGTTGTGTTATAAGCAAACTGGTGGTTAGTTTGCCTGGTTTGTGATCTGCTGATAAATAGTCAATACCCGTGGTAGTCAAATTGTAATCTTATGATTACAACGAGTATATGTGTTCAATTTTTATGTAAGACTAAGAAACGCACATTCTACGATATAAAAGATATTTTGGTTTTAACGGGTGTAGTTCAGGTACATTGACCAACGTATTTCTGTGATTGTAACTCGTGGAGTAATAGATGTCACTGGCACCAAACACTACACTTCAGTTTTTTATGTACTCTAAAGTGAAGGCTTATTATTACATAATTCTTTTTTCTTTCTATCTATGAGACAAATTCCATTCAATATAAGTTTGAGCATCATGAAGATCACACAAGGCTGTGAAATGCCGAGAAGCTTTTTATACGTTAGTAAATATAGAGAATTGGTCAAAAATTGCTTATTATTTTGTGCTGTTTTTATGTTTTCACTGGTTAACTGTTTTATTTGTTATTTTATTATTATCTTCTATTCTTACTACTTTAAATGCTTGACGGGAAACTCATCATTTAGCCGTGGAAATTTTATCGAAGCCGAACGTGGATCCGCATTTGGTGTTTGTGGTGGGATTCAAACCCAGGTTCGGCATGGGAAATATTTCTAGCAGGTGGATTCAACCGAGGGTGCCGGCGGTGGGACTCCAACTCATAAATCTAGCGATCTATTAATTTTCTGGCAGTTTATTGATTGTTTTGTATGTCATTATAATTACCACTAATTTATTATGCCGGTGGTAGTGTCGGGGTGATCTAGCGATACAGCGTTCGAATTTGGACCTTGGTGGGAATGGGTTCGAATCCCACCACCGGCACTAAAATGCGGGCTCATGTTCTGCTTCACTAAAACGTCCACTGCTAAAAGATGTTTTTCGTAAAACATTCAAAGTAATAAACATTATATATATATATATATATATATATTACTGAAGATTTTGTTATCGGCAAATTAAAGCCCTATTTGTCGGCTTGCATCTAGATATAATTGTCATTTTTTTAGTGTATCATTAGCAAAGACATCTACTACTTTGTACCCATTTTGAATGTCAAATCTTATTTTTGCAGCGGATGAAAGTGTTGATCTAAAAATCGAATCAATACCTCAAACATTATCCGATCAAATACAAAATATCAATTTGGATCAACAGGAAGTAGTAGAAAATGGAACAAAACCTCCCGATTACTTTTTGCGTATTGTTTTACAAGAGGATCAGTATTACATATTTCAATTATCCATGGACAAGTGAGTTTTGACAGATATATAGAAAAATCTTTTCTTGTCATGATTCCATATGAATATATTGGAGGTTGTCAGTTGTGAGATGAATTCTTTTCGTATATTTTCGTCAGTTACAACATAAGAGTGTTGTATATGTATATATACCAAAATGTTATACATTGTTTTTTTGTTTTGTGTGGTTTGTGACATAGACACCTCTTCTTTATTACTATATTTGTGGGACATATTAACATATCGATTTCAATGGCTTGGTAAGCGTAACAAACATAGAAGAATAAGGAAGTTTCTTGTCTGGTAGATGGCATCCTTGTGACGTCGTCACTGTTCGCAAAGATTGACGAAGCCGCCTGATTTTTTGTCAGGGTTATCTCCCTTAGTCTAACGACTGCATGTGGTATACATATACCTTAAGATACATTTTAAGTATCCTGAGTGTATGCTTGAGCCCATCAGCCAAAGCGGAACCCCAGGTATACCGCTGTGAACTCGGTCCTTGTTGTTGTTAGTGTAATGCCTATGAGCACCTAGTCCAGAATGTACCACGCGGAGGAGGAACAGTCAGGCATACCCCCATCATTGGAAATTAAGATTTTATAAGCATTACTCAAATCTTCAGGATCATTGGAATCTGATGTTGTGACTGATGAGAATATATGAAAAGGAATCATTTCACAAATGACGTTTTGTAAAATTTTATAATTATTATTACTATTATTATTATTGTTATTATTATTATTGTTATTTAAAGGGAATTCATTACTATATTTCGAACAAATACGTGTGATTATTGTATCAATGTTTTCCACAAAGTGAACATTTAGCCAAGACATCTAGATGAGTACGTGTTTGGATTTATACACCTATCTATTAGAGTACAGATCTAGTGATCTGGTGATCTGTATCATCATAACGCACTCGTGACAACCAGCTGGTGGTACTTATTGGAGAACTTATTGGACAAACTATGGGTGCAGTTAGTACTAATTATTCCTTTATTAGAATATGAGTGTATACATAAACAAAGAAACGTGTGCCAGATAATATTAATTTATAATAAGTTATTTTAAAGATTTTATTATATATAAAAGTTAAAATAATGCCTCGTTTTATTAATCTAATAGATTTTTGTTAACTTAATGTTAAAAGCACATTTGAATAATGTTTTGCGGTTATCGAGTTAAATTATACAACCGCATGATTGAAATTCCAATTATTAAAAATCACGAAAAAAGTAATAAATCTAACTAAATTATTTTTAATAAAAGCGTGTATAATTCAAATAAACACTTAAAATAAGTATGCATTTTTAAGAGTAAAACAATGACGACTCTATGTAAACTATCAACTTGTAAACAAAATAATAGCTCTATTATTACAAAAATGAAATTTAAATGATTATTTAATGTAGTATTAATACTTGAAGAAATACTTTTAAATATTATATTATTTTATTAAAAAATTGTATAGCTATTTCTTTGTATAAAAATTATTGTAAAATTTAATGCAGAAATTTATAAAAACGTAGTGTAATTAGTAATCATTTATGTAGCACTAAAATTGCCAAAATTTTAAAAGTATTATTTTGACTCAAATTACAACGTGATGTTTTAGGGCATGGAACTTTTAATAATAAAAATGCTCTGGCTTATATATGTTTATAAAGATAACAGTTTTAAAATAAATATTTTTAGTTATATCAAGCACGAAATTCTTCCATAGCCAATAGGTGACGTTTACCTCCAAACTATTCAAGCCTTGATTTAATTAATTTTAAAAAATAGCGCAAAAGGCTTATGAAATAAAAAATAAATAATAAACTTTATCATGTAATACAATGTCAAATTCTACAAGATGGGGGTTAAAATCGTGAGGGACCCTTATCTTAGACACTTAGAGCAAATTATTAAGAGCAATCAATATTTTTAAAATATTAAAAATGTATGACTTAATATATATATATATATATATATATATATATATATTATTAATTTATTTTCAAGCAAGCAATATGCTCATTTTTACTTTTTGAAGAAATGTCTAGATTCTTCGTTTTGGTCTACATTAGAATTTTATAATAATATTGGTAGAAAATATTAGTTTTTATTTTCAAATTTTTCTATTAATACTGGTAAAATGATGTTTAAAAATATTTTGATGGAAGGTAGATGTGATTAATGTAATTAGATAATGTCACGAGAACTAATCAATTTGAAGCATTATGACGTGCGTTTATTGCTGCCTGATGCTCTTCCTCGCGCAAACCCACCCTCCTTTATCCAGTCTTGGGAATGGCTAGATCGGTTAATTTTTGGTCTTCTCTAGGCAGAATTATGATGATCTTTTTATTGGTTTCATAGTTGTAGATAGGCTTTATTGGTTACTATTAGTTGATTTATATATAAAGAAAACTTTTATTGATATTAGCTATGGGAAATTAATGAAATTTCTTGGCTTAGCGTCACTATTCGAAAATATTGGAGTGATTGCCTAATAGTCTAAGATAACTTTTAAGTACCCTAGGTGTATGCTTGCACTCAGTGACCAAGTCTGTTTATACCGTTGTGAACTTGGTCCTTAGCCAGTGTTAGTTTGGGTCGACGATACGCTACACAGAGGTACAAAATTAGAAATCACTAATTTGTAAATATTCTTCGATTTCTTGGGATTATTGTTATAAACAAACAACAGGGGCTAAAATGGGAGCTGTCTAAGCTGTATATATATCGTGCCGTGGAGGTCTAGCAGTACAGTGCTCGACTTGAACCTGGGTGGGCATGTGTTCGATCTTTACCACCAACACCAAATGCGGGCCCATATTCGGTTTCGCTAAAATATCTACTGCTGAAAGATGTTTCCTGTAAAAAAATTTTTCAATAAATTATATATATATATATATATATATATATGAACTTTACTGAAAGCGATTATACACAATATTGAATAACAATGAAATGAAGATGTCAATAATTATTAAGAGAAAGGATTAACTAATCAATATTGTTGTGTAATCAACAATCGATAGTAATAATTTATTACAGAGACATGATTGCACACGTGCGTGTACACTAATGATTTTATAATGAATAGACACGTTTTGTATGCGGGTCTTTTGTTGATTATTTTTCTAACCGAACAGTAGAAGACAACTAGCATGTGCTACTACGGTTATATTTCAATTATTATTGTAGTTTGCGTTTTAATTATCAAATTTGTGTAATACTTGTGCATCTGCGATCGAGTGGATAACTGGGTTTGCTCTTAACTGGATAAACGCAAAAATAGACTCAGGTTACTTAAAAGTTGTATTAAACTACATGTATACCGCTGTTGGACTAAAATATTTATTATTCTCATACGATTGTTGTGTATACGGCAACGTTTTTACATATAAAATAGTTGGGGCAGTCGTTTAAGATACTTTGGACATCTATACATCTACATTCTTACGGCATATTAAAATATCGATTGCAATGGCTTGATAAGCGTAATAAATGTATTAGAATTATGAAGTTTCTTGGATAATATACGGCATCCCAGTGACGAAATGACTGTTTGTAAAGATTGACCGGATTACCTGATTTTTTGTCAAGGTTATCTCCCTTAGTCTAACGGCTACATGTGGTATACATATACCTTAAGATACCTTTTAAGTATCCTGAGTGTATGCTTGAACCCGCCAGCCAAAGCGGAACCCCAGATATACCGCTGTGAACTCGGTCCCTGCTGTTGTTAGTGTAATGCCTATTAGCACCTAGTCCAGAATGTACCACGCGGAGGAGGAACAGTCAGGAATATCTTCTAACTATCCTGAGTGTATGCTCGCATCCACCCGCCGATGCGGAAACCTAGTTATACCGCTGTACACTCGGTCCCTGCTGTTATTAGTCTCAATGCCTTTCAGCACCTTGTCCAGCATGCACCACATGGAGGACGACCAATCAGGAAATTGAGGCGTTATAAGAATTACTCAAATCCTCGTGGTTCATTAACATCCCATTTTATGCATTATTCTACCAGAAAGGTAAAACAGCGTTTGATACTGTATAAACATTAGTCGAATCCTTAGGATTATTAGCGTTTCACTCGTACTGTTCCGGTTGTCAGCTCCAACTTACTCTAGATGCTACTCTGGTTGCGCTACATGTCCCTTTGTTGAAAAATATTTTTTGTAAAGGTAAACAAAGTTACCAAAAGTATACGAGGCTATTTTTAACTACTGCTCTTTTCTAAACTATGAATGAATTAACATTGCCGAACGTTTATTTACACACTCTATGACATGATTTCAACGATAAAATAGGTAAACACAAATGAACAATAACTTTTATTAAAGCATTTAGGGTCTAATGTTTGACGTATACAATTGGACTTTTAACTTTGATAAAAAAACTATTGGTAATTTTTTTTGTATCAGTTGCAACACATTGATAGGTGTGAAGACACATACAAATAATAGTTTAACGTAAATGACTTGTGTTTATTGATTTTTGAAAAAAGTGTATAGGCTAATGATTCTGAGGATTTGAGTAATGTTTAAAAAGTTTCAATTTTCAATGATGGTGATATTTTAAACTGTTTCTCCATCATGAGGTGCATCTTGGACAGATAGTTACAAGCATACACTCAAAGTACTTAGAAGAAACCTTGAGGTATACATAAGTACATCATATGTAACCGTTGGTCACCCTGACAAAAAATCAGACGGCCTCGTCAATCTTTGCGAACAGTAGCGACGTCACACGGATGTCGTCTATTAGTCAAGAAACTTCGCTATTCTTCTATGTTTCTTACGCTTATCAAGCCATCGAAGTCGATTGTTTAATATGCCGTACAAATGAGGTGACTGAATGTCACCAATTACACCGAATGAATGAATATATAGATAATCACAAAATTGACGTTATGTCCAGGACAGGTTGAAAAAGAAACAGTCTACAGATTGTAAGATTGGCAGCCTCTACATTTTTTATAAATACATATTGCTATAGAAAGAACGAGAGGTGACTACGTTAACAACCAAATGTGTTCGAGTTCGGCCCACTAAAATGCCGCCTGATCTTATTAGGCCTTGGCCCAAAAAAAATTGTTTTTCTTACAACAAGCACACTAAAAGCTTAAAAACGAACATTTCAAACCCCCCCCGTTTGTAACCGTGTTACATTTTTTTTGTTGTTTTATTGGTTTACGCAGTTTGACCAAGGTGTATTATTTTCTTTTGCGTTCTGGTGTCGGATTGCCCAAGCCATTATTATTATCATCAAATAAATCCGTGCCCAATTCTTCATCATTGCCAATCGACGATGCAGAAACTAAGGTACGACAGTTGGCTGTTGGTCATTGTATAATTATTAGTGTTCATTAAAAAAAAATTATATTAAAATTTTATATTTATTTATTCATTTATTTTGATTGGTGACATGGTTATGTTTGTATTATTTTATATGGAATTTATACGATCGATTTCGTTGGATTGATAAGCGTAACAAACGTAGAAGAATAACAGAGTTTCTTGCCTAATAGACGAGGGTATATATAGAGCTTTTAAGTACCCTGGTTGTATGCTTGCACTTATCTATCTAAGAGGAATCCTAGTTACACCGCTGTTCACTAGATGTGAAGGAGTAACCGTTAGGAATATTATTATCAATTGGGAATTGAGACTAAAAGCATTGCTCAAACCCTCAGGATCATTAATATTTCAATTATGTCCATTCAATTTGCTTATAACTCATTGGGAATACAGTTGTCTTTTATTATTATTCTCTAGGACTTATATAGTGAAGGTCCTAGTGAATGGGAGGTATTCACTCGTGTTTGTTAGCTGTAGTGACGTACAGCATTTGAGAACACTGGGCAATTAGCACTGATTAGGTCCATTGTAAATAGTAAATGTACAGGATCGGTTTTAATGATCCGTAGCCCTTGACCTGATACCCTATAGGGCATCGGTTCAAGGTTGTGTGTGAGACTTGAAAAGGTATGCACTGCTGATGATTCCAAAGTAGAATGAGACAGCCATACACTGTTCCTGCTTGACTGAAATCAAGTGGATTTATTATTCAAGTCAATCTGACAATTCTAATATTTTATTCTTGAAAACCCCATTAATAAACATGTGTATATATATTATATATATATAGCTTTAATATCTTACCCGGGATACATTCAACGTAAAAAATACATTTTCACCATCAATAAAAATAAATAAATAACAAAAAAATTATAAAAAAAGTAGTAGTGCAAATAATGGGAACAAAATGAAATAGAATGCCGTATGATAATGAAAATGTTAGGACGACACCGAATTACGATCGATAAGTGACTCATCCAACGAATCATAATGAAGTCCAATTGCGTGACAGACAGCCAGTGCAGTGGATAACAAACCCATTCCTATATATATGTTATGTGTAATTTGGAATATTTGATTCTGGTTTAAACTTTGTGTTGTTTTCTTGTTTTGAATCCTGGGACTAGTGCGTTAGTACGCTAAAGTAGCTAAGTATCTCACGTGAATGCTAATCCACCCAACACCCAGGTATAACAGAATATCAATATAGTCAATACAGTAAACATGTGGTACAAAGAGAAAATAATTCAAACTTATCATACTTTGAATGAATCGTTATGAGGCACAGTTGCATTTTGCTGTAGGATATCCAAAATAGTTCAAATAAATGCGTGGGTGGAATGATACTTACTTTGATATTTTTCCTAGAAGTTCAATTTTGTTGGATTCTGGATAAGTATGGCAGACATGATTATTTGTATTGATTAATTTTGTCTTTCACATGCACAGGCAAGTTCTCCTGGTTTTTCCATAAGCTTTAGATCTGTTTCGAGCTTTATGTAGTGGGTAATTGTTATTGCCGGGGTGGTCTAGCGGTACAGCACTCGAATTTGGACCTCGGTGGGCATGGGTTCGAATTCCACCACCGGCCCACTAAAATGCGGGCCCACGTTCGGCTTCGCTAAAAGGTCCACCGCTGAAAAGCACGTTTCTCGTGCAAACATTTAAAGTAACAAACATAAAATAAAGTAAATAAATAAAATAATTGTATACAACATTTAAAATGTTTGCTATATTGACAATCTGCTTCTTCAGTTGTCTAAATCTTCCAAAAATTGTCGGGATGACAACAGTCGACGTAGTCTGGTCGAAGAGGCCTTGGAACAGATGGAAGCGAGTGACGGGACTGTGGAATTGTTGGGTGGTAAAAGTTCAATTTTGACCGATTCGATGCTCAAAGATGTGAGTAATTTGTTGTCCTAATCTGTCCGATGTGTCCTATTTGACCTACACATACTTTTTACAGTTGGTTTTATTTTTTTTCTCCTACAATAACAACAACAAAAGTTGGCAGTCGATTCAAGTTTGCATAGAAGTCCAAATTCTTGTGCGGTTATTGACATATTAAAAGTGCTTTGCTGTATAGTTTAAAGTGATATTGCATATATATATATATATATATATATATATTATACATTATACAAAATCCTTTTGCATTAAAAATAAGCATGGGTCAATAGGACAACAACAACAAAGTCTCGTTGACATTGAAAATTTTGCAAATCGAAGATTGAGCTTTTTTTCGGCTTTCACTCAACCCTGTCATCTGTGCAACTCTCATCTAAATACGTGCAATTACTTATTTGTCGTTGTTTGCCGGAATGGCGTTCTCTTGTATTGTTTCCGTAGCAGTATACATTTTTACAGAGGTCAGGTTGTTAATCTTGCGTGCTCAAACCCCACTCCTTTGTCCAGGCTTGGGACTGGTTAGTTTGAATCATTTCTGATCCAAACTGGGTGGAGTTGATACTGCAGACTAACCTGTCAATCAATTTACTGCTCTTTTTACTGAAAAACACACACAAAGAAACGATTATGATTTAGGCAAATAGATAGACACAATCACTAATATTAATGTTGCAATCATCTTCATTTTCAGCATTGTTTGATAAATATAGATTTCAGGAGATGTTTGATGCGGATGCATTTTGTTCCACGTTTCATGGCACAATTGGTTTGTTGATGATCGCCACATGATTGCTGCTCATTATTCCTTTAGTTAATACCATAATATATATATATATATATATATATATATATATATATATATATATATATATATATATATATATATATAACCTATATATATATATATATATATATATACTAAATATCGACTTGGTAGAACTTATTGTAAAACATTCAAGTAGCAAAAAAAGCAGATGTTATATATATTCTATGTGTTTATCGATTGTCTTTTTTTCAATAATGCTTTTGTATTAATTATATTTACATTATTCTTCAGTTAATTTAATTGTTTGTATGGTCATTCAAGCGACAATATAAAATTTTATTTAGTTTTGTTTTAATTTGGACAAACAACGGTCGATATCTGTTTATTGTGCTTAGTGACACTGTCACTGGTTTACTAATTGCAAATTGGTTGAACATGGTCTACTATCCTTGTCAATAAAAGAAACAACAACTACGCGTCTTTTCCCAAATCGCATAAGGCTATTTCCACCTGTTCCCAGTCAATGTAACAATCGGTTTAGATAAGTTGCGTTGTAAAATGCAGTGCACTTACTTTCGATGGCTTGACAAGCGTAACACAAACGTAGAAGAATAACAAAGTTTCTTGGCTGGTAGACGGCATCCTTGTGACGTCGCCACTGTTCGCAAAGATTGACGAGGCCGCCTGATTTTTGTCAGGATTATCTCCCCCAAGGGCTACATATGGTATACGTATACGCCTTTAGATACCTTTTTTAAGTATCCTGGGTGTATGTTCGCACCCACCTGCGCCGTAGCGGAAGCCCAGTTATACCGCTGTGCACTCGGACCCTGCTGTTATTAGTCTAGATGCCTAGGGGTACCTAGTCCAGGATGCACCATGTGGAGGACTAACAGTCAGGAATATCACCATCATTGGAAATTGAGACTTTACAAGCATTACTCAAATCCTCAGGATCATTAGCATTCCTAGAGGTACCACGATGAATGAATGAATACTCAAATTATTATTATTATTATTATTGTTTCGTTTCTGTCAGTTAAGTACCAATTTGCGCATCCATTGGATCGGTTCCAATTTGAATTTAGTCTACAAAGCTGAAGATGATGGCTATTGTTTGAATACAATTTATCGCAAATGCAAAGACTTTGATTCGGGCGGTTTTGTCCTAGTTATTCGCGATACGATGGGTACAGTATTCGGTGCTTTCTTGTCCGACCCTATGCGGTGCAACAAACACTTTTATGGAACGGGCGAATGCAGTTTGTTTCACTGGAATCCGACATTCAAGGTTGGTTGTGTACTTCATAATTTTTCTTTCGATTTGGGGTTGAAATTGTGTATATATATATTTTTTATTTTATTTTTTATTTGTGTTTACAACTTTGAATGCCTTACGGCAACATTTTTAGCGAAGTCAAACGTGGGTCCGCGTTTTAGTGGGCCGGTAGTAGGATTCAAACCCAGATCCAAATCGAGCGCTGTATCACCGCTAGACCACCTGGGCGAAAGTGACTGACATTGCTGAAACTCAAACTCGGGTCGTTCAGAGTGCTAACTACCACACCACAATGCCAAATTCCATTATTTTGCTATTTATTGCTAAACCCTTTTGCTTTGAAAAGAATGGGGCAAGATTGTTCCATATTACTTTTTTAGCTTTGAAAATTGAACCTATAATTCCGATTTTACCAAAACCTCGTCATCGTAATTATGCTTCTTTTCCCTCTTTACCGCAATTTAATGAAATAGGGTAGTCTCTTGTTTTGTTCCTTCAAACATATTATTTTTTTACCAGTTGCTAATCTTTCTTTCTCAACCGGGGTTGGCTACGGTGGACACTAAATGTGGACTGTTGTTTGACTTTTCTAAAATGGCCACTTTCTGAAAAATGTTGCGAGAAATGACAATTGATAAAAAATTGTACAAAGGGCATTGGACAAATCATCTATATTGCAATATTGGAAGCATAAGTGCATATGCACTTCTTTTTATCGATCGTTAGGTTAGTCTATTGACTCAGTTTCTCGACATATCCATTTCAATTAAAATTGATAGGTGTTACTTCATTGAGTTTATGTAGCTCTGTATGTGTGTGTGTGTGTGTGTAAAGGATCAAATAATTGTTGCTTTTGTGTATGGGTGGCTGTAATAGCAACTACACATGCTGTGAGTACAACTAATAACTATTAGTCTTATCAAACTCCAGATAGAAAGATTTTGTCAAACAGAGTGTTTTTGTGTATTTGTATTTTGCTAATATAAAATACTCTATGTGAATCTTGCAATGACTAAATATTTGGATGAGTAGTTGTTGACGTGTCGTATGAGGTTTAAAGTGAATTGCTACTGTGATATATTGAAGTTGCTGCATTTACACTACAATTGTAATCAAACTATTTAATAATACCAATGTTAAAAGTTTAATTGCAGTGAGGAAATGTTATCTCTTGGTGTTTTGAGTCAATAAAATGATCGATCCTTTGATCATCAGCGCATTTTAGCGCCGGTGATGGGATTCGAACCAATGTCCATCGAGGTCCAAATTCGTACCGCTAGACCACCCCGGCACTGTTATACTGTTTAAGTTAACCTTTCAAATAAGTAGGGAATTCATAGGCCTTTGTATTGATTTTGTTGTACAGGTACGTTTCACAAGGTTGTTTTTGAACGTTTTAACCGTTTGTTTAAAGTTCTGTGTGGCGGTTGACTCGCATTCCGTTTAGACCTTAGTGCAAGGTGTATGCAATAGTTGGTATGTTGGCTTGCAGCGTTTTCTAGTAAGACAGAGTATTTAATTTTTGTTGTTTTTGGCTAGCATACGTATACATCGTTTCAGGATAATCAAATGTTTCAATAAGTTTGCAAAAATAACGGATGTTTGATATGGCAAACGTTGCTTGTCATATAATTTGGGATTATAAAATTCTCTCATAACAATTTTAACCAATAGAAAAGAGTTTTAGTGTAGGTAGGGCGTTTTGATGAAATTGGAACAGCCAATAGAAAAGATGCTTATGATTGTCTACTGACGGTAAAAAAGCAGTCACTTTGAAATGAAATTTTACTTTATCAAAATTGATGCAGTTTTTTTATTTACTAATTAAAAATGGTATAATGGTAATTGCATGTACGTAAACAATGCTTATAGTAATATTGAAATATTTTATTGAATATACATTGCTTTTTGAGTCGATTGATTATTTATTCTGCGAACATAATTACCATTATTATTATTATTATTATTGGCAATTCACATAACATGGAAGATTTAAAATGTAACTTACTTGTTACAATATAGTTATCAAAATACTTAATGTTATTTTTTGGCAATTTACAAAAAATATTTAATTAACAATAAATGATTACAATTACTGATGTAGGTCTGTTAAATAAATCACGCATATACGAAATGAACGATTCGATGAACTCAGAGTTCACAAAATGTTTTTTTTAATTTTTTTAATATCCACTTTGTGCTACATGAATATAGTCCATGAAAGGTACATTGTAACTTCAGTAGTGTTTAAATTAAAAAGAAATCATTAAGTATTTTGACAAAAAATTTAAAAAAACGACTTTATAAAATAGTATAACACGATAGTATCCCTGATATAGTGATTATCTAAATGAATACATGTCCACTTCGCGCTTTATAAATGTACTCCATGTAGGATGACTTCGATGAATCAGCCAAACATTGCACTAAGTATTTTGATAACTACTATGCTTTAATAATGAACTATTAGTCTAAATTTTGTAAAAAGCAATATAAGTCGATAGTTAGACTGATTATCTAAATGAATAAATTCATTTGCACTTTGTACGTTGTAAATGTACTACATTTGGGACAATGTGTAACTTTGAAGTAGTATGAAGCAGCAATGCTAAGTTTTTATGAACAACTATCAAGCTGAATTTAAGTCTACTCGACTAAAGTAGTATAATATGCATAATATTGAGTCAAAAACAGTAGCATTGTACGTAATTCTTAGTCAAACTACATACCAATATTTTATTCTAACAACATATACACTCGGTTTTGACAAATTTTATGTGCTTAACCCGTACAAACATGTCATTCATTCATTTTGATTGGTGACGCAACCATCTTTTCATTATTCTTCATATTTATACGGTATGATCGATTTTAATGGCTTGATAAGCGTAACAAATGTAGAAGAATAACAAAGTTTCTCGGCAGTTAGACAGCATCTTTATGACGTAGCCACTGTTTGCAAAGATTGACAAGAAATTATACAAAAATTAACTTATCTGAATGCACACAGTCCTGTACTTGATAAAACGTACTTTTGTGAAACACTTTTACATAAGAGAATCGTTTGTCGTCATTGTTTTGTTTCGATGGTACAGTAATAAAACACACTGTCGGTTTCCGTTTCGAAACTGTTGACAACGCTGCCCACATCCTACCATTTCATTCATTTTGGTTGGTGACGTGGCGTCACCTCTTCATTATTTCCCATATTTATACTACATAGCAAACGATCGATTTCGATGGCTTGATAAGCGTAACACAAACGTAGAAGAAAAACAAAGTTTCTTGGCTGGTAGACGGCATCCTTGTGACGTCGCCACTGTTCGCAAAGATTGACGAGGCCGCCTGATTTTTTGTCAGGGTTATCTCCCATAGCCCAAGGGCTGCATATGATATACGTATACCTTTAGATACCTTTTAACTATCCTGGGTGTATGTTCGCACCCACCCGCCGTAGCGGAAGCCCAGTTATACCGCTGTGCACTCGGACCCTGCTGTTATTAGTCTAGATGCCTATGAGCACCTAGTCCAGAATGTACCACGTGGAGGACTAACAGTCAGGAATATCACTATCATTGGAAATTGAGACTTTACAAGCATTACTCAAATCCTCAGGATCATTAGCATCCTTCCAGTTGGAATAGGGACGTTGAAAGCCGTCTGGTGCAGAAACGAATGCCATTGCAAAATGAAACAGGAGTGAAACATTTTGTATTAAATAGTCCCCACAACCAATAAATTTGTCCGACTTATTGGAAAATATATGACGAGGAATATTTGCTATAAATTATAACATTAAAAGATATTAGTAAATGCTTCAATCAATTGCATTGTAATTGCTACCTTCTGTGCATTTCCCCAATCCAACAGCAATATGCTTGGTCGAAAAAAAATTATTTCTTCATGCGCGGCTCATACAAGTCATTTCAAATTGGCGGTCAAAGGTAAGGCTTTATTATATATTTATTTTTGCTGTTTTACATGTTGTACGGGAAACATCTTTTAGCAGTGGACATTTTAGCTAAGCCGAAGATGGGCCCGCATTTAGTGGGCCGGTGGTGGGATTTAAAACCCATGTCCACCAGGTCCAAGTCAAGTGCTATAACCGCTAGTCTACTCTGGTGTGCAGGGATGCTAATTATCCCGAGGATTTTAATAATGCTTATTACATATCCTGACAATTCCTCCTCCACATGGTGCATCCTTGACTAGGTGCCTATGGCCATCTAGACTAATATCAACAGAGACCGGATGCACAGTTACATAACTGGGCCTTTGCTGGATTCGTGTTTAGTGAATGGATGCTAGCGTATACGTAAGATGAAAAAAGGTATGTCATGGTATCCATTTACCATATATAGTTGATTAAGCATGTTGATACATCAACAGGCGTCAATTTTTACGAAGACGATCGCTCCTTCAATTGCTGTGAACACTGATATTGTCGCAAAGAAGCGGTTCAAAATATTTTATTTCTCCCCCCACCCACCCCAAATTCAACTCGCATCCGACAATCTCTTCGGCATACCATGCGAACTTGGAACTGATATGGGCACCTAATCTAGGATTCACTACATGAATGAGTATCAGGCAGGAATATTGGAATTTGAAACTCAAATGTTCATGATCATTAGCATTTGGTTATTTATAATTCGTCAATCTATACATGAAAGATGTTTGTCAAAATTAGTTGTTTATTATTATTTTGTGAAAAAGTGTCCATCTCTTTTCTGTCACATGTCTAGAAAATGTTGACAATAAATAATGCTAGTTTATTGACCATAGGTCAGCACTATAGGTTGGCTTCTGTGTTGGTGAATGGGTGCATACACGGTATTTGAAGGTTGTTTTAATTGATACACATAGTCGTAGGGAGAAGTAATCATAACAAAACGTTAGCAGTCTTTGTGCGTTTTTGTAGACAGTGGCTCTGTCTATCAGTCAAGAAGCTCTCTAAATCTATGACCGTTGGGTCATAAGATGGTTGAATGTTTGACCAATCAAATCCACGCATAAACTAACCAATCGGTAATTGGCATTTTATTCTTTAGCGGTCGCAATGCCATTTGGTTTGACGAAGCTCTGAAATATGGCCGTAGTGAATCGACCGATACATTTGACAATCCCGTTTTGTGTGGCATCATGCCCACCTTCCAACTGGTCGAACCGAAACCGCCAATGGACGAAGATGAAACTACCTCGTCAAATGACTCGCCCTCTAAACAGAAACCCTTGACTTCGAGCGCCCTGTTTATGATTGATTTAATGGAATTGTGGCATTTGGTCAGTTGATTGATGTGATATATTTATTCGTATCCTACCTTTGTCTAACCCTCCAAGAAAGTTTCATTTGCTTACGCGCAAGAAAACGTGTCATTTCGCTTTGTTTTTCAAATGTGTGTGATTAATTGTCGGGAGGGAGGAGATGGTAGACACTATTTGTTTTTTGTTTTTTTTTTCGTTTTTCAAAATATAAATTCTATTATGACTCTGTTTTGTTTGAACTTTGAAAGAATAGTGGCAATGCTAAAATGATCTGTTTTTTTATAAATGAACGCTAAAGTTCAGTTAATAAAAACGATAGGGTTGCGCGTTTCATTCTCGAATACTGTAATTAAAAAAGTGGTGAGAAGAAATTTTATGTCGACATTAACTAGTGTCGGAGAAAATTTATTCTGGTAGGACTTTTCCGTTTACATCATTTTTTCCCTTTCTATGAAGGGTCGTTCTTTTCTCTATTTTGGTTTTGTATCAAACCAAAGCATTATAACTATTAAATAGTTTTGGCGTGGATCTTTTTTACTGCCGGATGCCTTTCCTTTATCCATGCTTGGGATCGATTCATCTCTAGGCGGAGTTCATTTATTCCAACATGAAAAGGATAGCTTATCTCCATTATGTCATTTTTCAAATGAATAATCCAAAATAAATTTGTTTATTCGACAAATTCTACAAAAAATACTCTTCCTGTTTTTACAAGCTTCTATTTTTTTAATAAACAATTATTATCGAATGGCTGCGCTACTCTAATTTCCCATAGCCTACTTTAGCTTGCCATTAAATTCCTATTCAATTGGAAATTGTATAAACATAATTTCATTAATTTTTTTCTTTTGTGTAATATAATGACAATTCGTTTTGACAGATTTGTCATTATCATTGAAATCTAATAGTAAAATTAATTTTTCTGTTGTACATAATACTTTTTAAAAAAAAGCAACATTTTAAATGCAAAAGAAAGTATCATCATAGTTGATTTCGACTTGCTTTACCAGAAAATATGTCACTGCTACTAATGAAAGATCTATTGTTGATAAAATTGATGCGAAAATTTATGTCAACAGTTGTTTCATATTAATTCAAGAATCCTGGCCAAACAATTACAATGATGATTAGCTTAAGTCACTTGATAATTACGTAAATTGATTAATCAATCCAATGCTTTACTTTGCACGTTATTTTTGTTGTGGCACTAATTCTATGTTATGCTGAATATATTTCTGTCAATGTATTGAAGCTTATACCAATAGATCAAT
This sequence comes from Cardicola forsteri, assembly GCA_025895645.1. NCBI lineage: Eukaryota > Metazoa > Platyhelminthes > Trematoda > Strigeidida > Aporocotylidae > Cardicola > Cardicola forsteri. The sequence goes on along the minus strand of JAKXYG010001222.1, from coordinate 101,055 downwards.
AACGTGTTTACAATTCTTGGATTGAATAATATTGTCTAGGTCACCTGTAGAGTTAGATCATCTTTAGTTAATCTCATATTTTCTTGTGAACTCACCACTGTTACCGTTACTATAGTTACTGACTTGGATAATTTAGAAGAGGCAAAAATTGTTAACATAAACGCAAATGTTCAGATAGATGTGGGCAATCATTGTATTAATAATTCAGCATCCTTGAGACTTACTTTGGTGCCAAATTTTATTTTCATCTTGTAATAAAATAACAAAGCAAACACAAACGAATGTATCTATATTTGTACAAAGAAAAACATTTGGTTTGACATGCGTACATACACACACACAAAAAACTGGGAAACAAAAATATACAAGTCATCTCAACGAGGAAGGATATGGTCTGAATGACGAATTCGAAGAGACTGGAGGTGCTGAGCATTTGCGGGACGAAGAAGGGTTGGAGTGGAACTGGAGATTGTTGGAACGGTAGCCATATTGAATAGCCGCAGAAGGATCTGATTGCAAAAAATAATATAATAGAGAGTGAGATTGTAGAGTCATATATCTATGCAGCATATTAAATGATCGAGTTTAATGGCTTGACAAATGGACAGGTATAACGTTAAGGTTGCACTGAAATTGCCAAAATTTCAAATGTATTATTTAATAATAACAATGCGTTGGATGGTATGTTCAAAAGATAGCCAGGCTTTAATAATAATTCTGATATCAATATATTTCCTATTTATATTAAGCACGAAAGATGACATTTGTTCAATTGCATCCAGACAATGCAAACCTTCACAAAATTGTTTTTTTAATAACTTTAAAATACAGTACAGAAGGCTAGATATATAAAATCTATGATGTAATGAACTGTCAAATTCTACATTAGTGTAAAAAATAAAGGACTCTTATCTTAAAGGAAATTATGCAAAGCAATTAGTTTTTTTAATATTAAAAATGTATAACTTTTAATATCGATTATGATATAAATGTATAGATATTTTATAATTAATTTATGTTTAAGCAACTAATATACTCTTTTTCACTTTTTAAAAAGTGTTTACATTTTCGTTTTTGGTATAAATTAGAATTTCTAGGAGAAGTTAAATGTCAAGTATCTCGACCAAATGGCTATATGTAGCACAGAGATACCTTGACAAAATTCTGTAATCATGCCAACAAAGCTTCAATTTGACCTTTATCGCATTATGTGGATAGAGCATCGCCACACAAATGCGTCCCCGTCTTACCTGTAGTCAATGAGTTCCTCTTCCTGTTGGTCGTTGTCGATGGAATGCAATTGGAACAAGAGGATATTGAGAGACGATTTTCATCGCAGCGCCACGACAAATCGGCGTGTTGCGACTGGTCGTGACGAAACGAACGGCTGCCATTGACCAAGGGAACGGGGCTGGCATAGCATATGGGAATTTTCGAAATGGGAGACGAGTTGTGATGTGGCATCGACGTGACATGAGTAGTACCCGTAGGCACATTGCCGGGGTTCAAATTGGACCAGTGATTGTTGCTGGGCCTGCACAAAATTGAATGGAAATAGACTTTTATTGGGATATTAATTGTGCGTATGATTCGAGGAATGCGTGGACGTTAATTATCCGGCGGGGTGGGCGTTGATTAATGCTCGAATGATAATGATCTTCAGAAATTTGAGTAATACTAGCATACTAATAGTCCAAAGGATATCAGTTTATATGTGCTGAAAGCTACTTCTACTGAAGTATCTAAACCAATAACCATAAATAAATAAATAATAATAATAAAAGGTTGAATGTCTGAGTTCTTGAACGATACAACACTCGATCCGATATACTGGATATAATGTCAGGTATGAAAAATGACAAAGCACATAGAATATTTTTGGTTTTATAAAACTGACTGGTATACAATTAATTCACCATAAAGCAAATACCGTAAACCTAAAAGTTATAGTTAATACGACCATGTGATCACTTGACATAAATATGAAGTTGATCTAATACGTCATGACAGAACCACAAACAACATAATGATAAGTTTTGTTTTTATAAATACTGGAATTAACAAAAATTGTCTTCTTAACCTTTTGTGAAAGAAATTTTTTTTTAATAAAAATGATCAACTTGTGTATTGGCAATGAACAGCTGGAATGGAAGACATTTAAATATTAACAAATATATATATATATATATATATATATATATATATATATATATATATATATATAGTAGTTCAAATACAAAAGTATAATTATTGTAATCAAAAACAAGTTTTCATTCAGTCTATTGCAATCTACAATCACAAACTTATCCATTCGAATAGAAAACTAAGAATAAAACTTGGTTTTTATAACTAATTTAGGTAACATGTTAATGAATCGCTTCAATCTAGAATAATTTATATATATAAGGATGCTAATGATATTTAGTAATGCTTATAAAGTCTCAATGTCCAATTATAGTGATATTCCTGATTGTTCATCTACCATATGCTGCATCCTGGACTAGATGCCAACAGGTATCTAGACTAATAACAGCAGGAACCGAGTACATAGCAGTATAACTGAAACGGTGTTCTCACCAAGAAACTTCATTTTGTCCCTCTAAATTCAATTCGCATCCGACAACCTTTTCGTAAAGGAATTTGATAAGTTATTCAAACTTGGAATTAATGAAGAGGTGGTCCTGCTACCAACTTGTGTTATATATATGTATATATACGACAACAGAAAGAGCAAAAACAACAACAGTTCCATAATTCAAAAAGATCGAGGAAATGAAATGATTTCATAGCGTCCTCTTATTGTTTCTCTTCGAATATAGATTTTTACAGAGGCCAGATTGGTTCATGTGTGATCTTCCTTCCAGGGTGGAGACTAGAAAAAAAATTGGAAAAAAAACAACTTACCAATAGACTGGAAAACGACTGGAACTGGATGTACTATATTCGTATTGAACACTGTTGGTGGGACATTGGTAGTGGGACTTGGAAGCGGATTTGGTTAGACTGCACGTTCGACGTGATGGATGAATGGCGTTGGGATTGGGCGACATGCGCGTGCTCGACGTCAAGTTGGACTGAGTCGAACCGAGATCGCGCAAAGGCGTTCGGGCAGACGAAGGCACAGGAGTGGAATGCGATGGGATGGGATTGTTTCGGGGAGTTGGGAATGTAGTCGACATTCCCGTCAAACCAGTACCGGTTGTATTGGAATGAAACGAATTATACAGGCCTATGCGATGCCATCGTTTGACTAAATGTTTCATACTGAAATAGAATGAAGATAAGGGAGTACATGTTTGTAATTAATTTATCTAGATATCCTTTCGTCTTCAACAGTGAGTAAACTTTACTTATGTCTCTTTCATTGATGGCAGTTGTAATCCAACAAGAACAGTTGATAATCAATGTACACTTTCTAACTTTACTTAAACAATACGTGTATTTGATGAATGATCGTGAGGACTTGAGATTATACCTACACAATAACAATTTTCAATAATGTTGATATGTCTGATTGCCACCATCACAAGGCACCTAAACTGACACAGAAGTAACCGATTGCATAAAGATATAACTAGGCTTCCGATACGGCGGATAAGTGCAAGCATACACCCTGGATGCTTAAAAGATATACACATGTACGAAGATAAGGGAGATAACCATGACACGTCAATTTCTAAGAACAACCACAAGGATGCCATTCATCAACCAATCCATTGCATTGGTGGTCTAGCGGTACAGCACTCGATTTAGACTTGTGTGGATATGGGTTCGAATCCAACCAACAGCATTGAAATGCGGGCCCACGTTCGTTTTCGCTAAAATGTCCACTGCTGAAAGATGTAAAACATTTAAAGTAGCAAATGCAAATAAATAAAAAAAACATATCAAGCAATCGGATTTGATTGTTTTAATATACTGTACAAATATAGAAATAATGAAGGGAAAACTACGTCACCAACCATACAATGCTAGAATGAATACACTTGTATGTGCTTTGATCACAGAATCACCCGCCCCCATTATCTTCCTTTTCGACCAAAAACTTACCGAAAAATGACTTGAACCATCCGTACAATGGTGCGAAATCGTTGCAGTGGATTGCGGATACATTTAACGGTAAAATAGGAGTTGCCAGTATCAAGGGGCGATTGGAAATTGTAAGATGAAGGATAGCCCAAACTGGAAACGACAGTTTCGACGGAATATTGAAAATTGCCCAACAGTAGGAGCAGATAGCGCTTCTGAAAGCCCAGAGCACGACGATAACTTTCGGATCGCAAGTAGCGGGCATACAAATTGCGAAACTGATGACAATGAGTGTAGAAAAAAGAATAAATATATAAACATTAACATTTACTGGTATATTTGAGTATCATCATTGGGGAAAAAGAGGTTATTATCGCCCAGAGTCGTCCAAATTGCCAAAAGCCCGTAAAACATCAACTTTCACAACGTGCACTTACTTAGCAACACTTGAGGCATGCTGATTTTGAATATTAATTACATCTCGATTTAAAACCCTCCAGTAATCTCTATTAACTGCAAACGGTAAGCCAACGGACGCGCAATTAAATAATTCATTAGGATGGGAGGGTTAATATAAATAAAACGACTGAGTTCGCGTACTGCAATGTCCGTCCGAGTAATGGTTGGACTTACACGGCTGGATGGATAGGCAACCTTTGTAAAACATAGTCAATCCATTTTAGACGTATTTCTCTTATATTTTACATAACAAATATCAATAGTAATATGGAGATTTAATTAAAACTGACAAGTTCCGCTTATCACTTTACTGAATGTGCAAAATTAGTAAAACCTTAGTTGTAGATATCTATAGAAAACGTCATCACAATAAAGATATTATATCTAACTTGGGATAATGATGATCCTAGAGATTTATGTAATGCTTATAAAGTATTAATTTCTAATGATGGTGATATCCCTAACTATTCCCCCTGCATGTGGTGTATCCTGGACTAGGTGCCCATGGGCATCTAAACTAATAACAGCAGGAACCAAATGCACAGGGGTACAGCTGGGAATCCGCTTTGATGAAAGGGTGCAAGCATACACTCAGGGTACTTAAAAGGTATCTTAACATATATATATATATAACCTTGGCTAAACAGGATAACCCTGACAAAAAATCAGAAAAATGCCATCTATTACTAAATAAACTTCGTAATTGATTTACATTTGTCACACTTATCAAGTAAAGAGATTATATCGTTTTCTATGCCGTATACATATGGAAAATGATGAGGTGACCACATCACCAATCAAAATGAATAAATAATAACTAACTTAATCTTTTTTTCCTATATATTTTTTAATACACCGTGAAAAAATTGTACTTTAAAATCAATGTTTGTACAAAAGTAATTATAATATTTAATGTACACAATTTTAACAAATAATTAATGAATGTGTCTAGTTTTTTTTTACCAATACAACATTAACGTTGTAATCACCTCACAATATTGATCAAAACTAGGAACTAAAAGAAAATTTATAAGTAATTAATTATGTTATTGGATGCAACACAATTCGTACTCGTTCCACAGATACAGAAACTGGTGAATCATTTTGTTCATCAATTGTTTGATCCAATCGACGTGATGAATCCAAAAATTTCTTGTTTGAATACAATTCGGTTTTAATCTAGACAGTAAACATATAAATAAGTTTAAAAAATTAGACACAATCTATGTCGAAAAAAATATGTATTGCTCAAAATGTTGACGAGAAACATTGTTCAATAAGTAGATACTGTTGTCCTTGGTGTTATGTGGGTTCCAATCAATCCAACACAAACGTATATACTAGTTGAAATATTATTCAAGCGTGAACAAGAAATGTTCAAGTGACTATTGATAAAAAATTAGAAATCATACAGCAAACTTATCCAATAATGGATATTCCGATGACTTTGTCAATTACTGTTCAAAGTCACACAAAACCTCTGTTGAATTATTTCAGCAGTGGACATGGGCCCGCATTTGATGCCGGTGGTACCAATCGAACCCATGCTCATCAATAGGACTGCCTTTTAAAAGGGATAATGTAATGAATTTCTTAAACACAGGAATTACAAACATGAAATAAACTTTAATCAATAATGGATATTCTGACGACTTTATCAATTACTGTTCACACAAAACTACTTACAACAACCAGGTATACATAAAACTGCCTTTTAAATAGTATGACATCATGAATCTCTCAAAAATAAAGCTTAAAAAGCAATAAAAAGGTTTTATCCCATCGACCCAATGAGAAATATTGTGTACTACATTAAATTAGCCAAAGCAATATTCTCCACCTTCCATTGTATCTATTACTTCACGTGCAGTTGGGGTAACAACTATATTGGTAGGACAACTTGTAACATAGCTGATTGGGTCAAAGAACACATTCCTAATTGGATCGATAAAGAGTTCAAGTGAAATGAAAGTTTATGCACCTTCGTCCATATTACGTCATTTATTACAAACGAAGCCAAGTTAGTTTTAATAATTGTTTGAAGGTGTTAATGGCAGCTCAGGTCACCAATATGTTAAGAACACCTAAATCTTTGCATTCACACGTCATAACCCATTTTGTGTGCACAAAAAAAACAATGTATAACTTTATTAAGTCTAGATTGAATTTAACATGACTTGTGTTGTATCAGGTTTGTCTACGTAGTTAAAGCGTTAAGATCAAGGCTTTAATCACATGAGATGCTAATGATATAAAGGATTTAAGTAATGCATATAAAGTGTCAATTTCCAATAATAGTGATATTCCTGACTGTTCCTCCTCCACGTGATGCTTCCATACCAATCACAGCGAGCACCGAGTGTACAGCGGTGTAACTGTGCTTTTACTGGACTCCGGCTTAGTGAATGGGTGTTAGCATGCACCCATGATGCTTAAAAGGTATCTTAAGGTATCTATTTGCCATCTGTAACCAGTTGGACTTGTGGATCCGTCAGCCGGCGTCAATCCTCGAAACAGATCGCCTCGTCAATGACGGGGTTCCCAATCGAATCCAATTTCAATGTTCAAGATATGAAATGCTTTGCAATTAGATAAATAACCGAAATGATAAATAGACAAAAAAACCAGTTTGTCAAACTCACTCGGCGTTCATTGCATACTCCACACTGATTTTCTTCTCCATCACCACCACCAGCAGCAGCATCATCATCATCATCCGAATCATCTGCCCGACCGTTGTCCCCTACTTGCGATAACAAGTGCCTACAGACGTGTTTGAGTTTGGCAAATCGAGCACTGGTTGACTCAGTTGGTTTGATGCTGTCATCGCAGCACGTCGAATGGCTTTTGGAAAAGGTCGATCGTTTCAATTGGGTTAACGAAGGCACAAGACGAATTTCGGCTTCGGTCAGATTGAGGCGCAGGTTGTGCGATGTGGACTGACAGATAAAATGATAGTATGGACTTTGTGACATGGTGTGTTCAAGGCTATATGCTAGGTTGTGGGTTTGTGTAGCGCATGAGATACATTGAAACCGCATCACGATAAGGAAATTATTGTATCGAAGTTGGGAGATTAATGATTTATGAGGATTTGGGTAATGCATATAAAGTCCCAATTTCCAATAATGGCTGTTTCTCCTCCACGTTGTGCAACCTGGACTAGGCGCTCATTGGTATCCAGACTAATAACATCAGGGACAGAGTGCACAGCGCTGTAACTGAGGTTTCGCCTCGCGACGTATGTGCAAGGTATACGTATACCATATGTAGTCGTTGGGCTAAGGGAGATAAACCTAACAAAAAATCAGCCGGTTGCGTCAATCTTTACAAACAGTGGCGACGTCATAAAGATGCTGTCTAACTGCTGAGAAACTTTGTTATTCTTCTACATTTGTTACGCTTATCAAGCCATTAAAATCGATCATACCGTATAAATATGAAGAATAATGAAGAGCTCGTCGCGTCACCAATCGAAATGAATGAATGACATGTTTGTACGGGTTAAGCACATAAAATTTGTCAAAACCGAGTGTATATGTTGTTAGAATAAAATATTGGTATGTAGTTTGACTAAGAATTACGTACAATGCTACTGTTTTTGACTCAATATTATGCATATTATACTACTTTAGTCGAGTAGACTTAAATTCAGCTTGATAGTTGTTCATAAAAACTTAGCATTGCTGCTTCATACTACTTCAAAGTTACACATTGTCCCAAATGTAGTACATTTACAACGTACAAAGTGCAAATGGAATTTATTCATTTAGATATCAGTCTAACTATCGACTTATATTGCTTTTTACAAAATTTAGACTAATAGTTCATTGTTAAAGCATAGTAGTTATCAAAATACTTAGTGCAATGTTTGGCTGATTCATCAAAGTCATCCTACATGGAGTACATTTATAAAGCGCGAAGTGGAGATGTATTCATTTAGATAATCAGTAGATCAGGGATACTATCGTGTTATACTAGTTTATAAAGTCCAGTTATTTTTATTTTTTCATCAAAATAGTTAATGATTTCTTTTTAATTTAAACACTGTTGAAGTTACAATGTACCTTTCATGGACTATATTCATGTAGCACAATGTGAATATAAAAAAACATTTTGTGAACTCTGAGTTCATCGAATCGTTCATTTCTCATATAATATCGCTCATTGCGTGATTTATTTAACAGACCTACATCAGTAATTATAATCATTCATTGGCAATTCACAAAAAATAACATTAAGTATTTTGATAACTATATTGTATCAAGTAAGTTACATTTTAAATCTTCCATGTTATGTGAATTCCCAATAATAATAATAAATAATAATAATAAATAATAATAATAATAATAATAATAATAATAATAATAATAATAATGATAATAAAAATAATAATAATAATGGTAATTATGTTCGCAGAATAAATAATCAATCGACTCAAAAAGCAATGTATATTCAATAAAATATTTCGATATTACTATAAGCATTGTTTACGTACATGCAATTACCATTATACCATTTTTAATTAGTAAATAAAAAAACTGCATCAATTTTGATAAAGTAAAATTTCATTTCAAAGTGACTGCTTTTTTACCGTCAGTAGACAATCATAAGCATCTTTTCTATTGGCTGTTCCAATTTCATCAAAACGCCCTACTACACTAAAACTCTTTTCTATTGGTTAAAATTGTTATCATCAAAGTAGTCCTACATAGAGTACATTTATAAAGCGCGAAGTGGACATGCATTTTTATTCATTTAGATCATTCGCATACCTATCGCCTTATATTATTATTTTGCAAAATAATTTTGATACAATTCCTTCGAATGTTTTTTAATACACAGTAAAAATTTTTATGGGTAATTCTTGTAATTATACTATTCAAATCACTTGATTTTAACAATCACTAATGTGTGTGTTTAGTTTTTTTTAAATATTGTTTAATATATCCAAATTAATTTTTGCTAATACAACAATTACGTTGTAGCTACATCATCATATTATTGAACAAGATTAGAATGTAAAAGAAAATTAATGGGAGTGAAGTAATTAATTACTTTAATAATTTTTTTTATAATTACTAGGTTTGCTACTTTTTATAGTCACAATCGTGTCAAGTTTCCTTATTTCAGAATAATTTAAAAAAATCAATAGCATTGTAAATAGAAAGAAAAACAATAAATTGTTAAATTGTTAAAACAATTTTACACTATGACGTCCAAAAAAGACGAAATAAAAAAGGTTGTTTTTTTATTTACAACAAAAAATTAATAATATACGATTTCAAAAAATTAAATTATTTATACGAATTCAATTACTTTTTTGTAAGAAGTTAACCTAATATCCATTTTTAAATGTGTAATTAGCATAAAAGAGATTGTCAAACGTTATTTCAAGGCAAAATATGGTTACGTATTATTAATGCATTTAATTTTCTTGTTTCTTATAAAGCATTCAAGCATTAGTAACGTGCCGTGGTAGTCTAACGGTAGGAGCGCTCGACGTCAACCTGCGTGGGCACGGGTTTGACCTCCACCACCGACCGCCACTCAATGCGGGCCCAAATTCGGCTTTGCTAAAATGCCCACTGCTGAAAAGCATGCGGCGTTTCCCGTAAAATGGCACAAATAATAACAATTGCTAAACGTGCATTTTTCACCAAATATAACGACAACATACTTGCAAGTTGTTGACTTGTTTCTCCAATTCGATTACCTGTTGACGTGTTTTCGACAAATGCATCGTGGCCTGATGCAGCACATTGCAAATGTCTTCCTGTCCCAATTCCTCGTCGTAGGACGTCAGCTTGCTGTCGATCTTGTCAACTGGCTTGAGTTGAACGGTAAAAGATATGTTGCCTGGACCAGTACAATCGCCATTGGAATGATTAAGGCTGTGTGTGTGTGTGTGTTACAAAGTAAACAAACATTCAGTTGTATGACTAATCAATATGTAATCAATTAACATGTGTGCACAATACGTGATACATTTAACTTGATAAAAATTTGTATTCAACCCATTCAAGTTCGGTTCATTTTTGTTGGACCTGTACGATTCATAGAAGTTGTACACAAATTTCACAATTATTATTATTATTAGTTTAATTAATGGAGCAACTGTAGATTGGTACAGCTCTTAAAATAATAAAATAGTAGCAGCATGATTATGACTCTTGTGTAACCAGTTGGAAAGTTGAATTAAAAACCTGAACTCTAAAGCAATTGAGAGACAAGGCAACATTAGGATGTCATTTCGGATTGAATGTAAAAGTGAAAAAAACAAAGTTCAATATTCGACTTGTAGAATTTCCAATGACACACACACACATTTGACAACTACGTTGCCCCATACTTTTATGGAATGCGACAGGTTTTGTAACAAATAATAATAAACACTGTTATAAATTACTATACCAGACTATAGAATTGCACTCGCGTTTAAACTATGTACCCTTTATCTACAAAGCTACAACTGAAAGTACAGTAAGTGGTTTAATTATTCTATACTTTAAATAAAATTGATATTTAAATCAATATTTTAAATAACTACTTTCCTTCAAAGCTGTTTTTAGCAAGTAGGAATGTAGCAAAGTCGTAAATGAGTGCCCTTATCTTTGAATAAGAATCTAGTGAATTAGATACGTGCATTGCTTAAAATAACTGGCATCACGCACTGACACACAGACACATATTAATATAGAGAATATAGTTCTCTTTTAACATGTAAACGGCTAATATTTGTAATATAATGACGAAAATAATAATAATTCGTCATAAAACCATTTCTTTGGTAAATGATTATACCTATCATTAAACAACTCGTAATACAATGTCTAATAACGCCTACATAACCCGAATAATAATTGTAAATTGTAGTTATTGAACAACTAATTTGGATAAAGGTGGATAATATTTCAATTTAACAAAAAAATAATTTTTGAATTAAATTATGCAGTTGTGTCAATTACTGTAAAGTATATATTTTATAATTGTACCTATTAAAATATCTAGGCCAATAATAATAATAATAATAATAATAGTAACAATAATGTGACCATAACATGTATCAAAATAAATATACAATTTGCTTAAGGACAAGCATTGAACTAGTTAATATTTCATTAGGACACAGTTTAAAATTAAAACAACCCTTACCATCCCCTAAATGTCTCAAAATAGAATTACCCAAAATGATCAGATAGTGACATTCCTGACTGTTCCTCCTTCCACATGGCATCTCAATTCAGGTACCAACAGGCATCTAGACTAGTAACAGCAGTAACCGAGTGTGGCAGCAGTATAACTGGGTTTTCATTGGATTCCCATTCAGTAAATGGATGTTAGCATACATCCTAGATGCTTAAAAGGTATCTCAAGGTATCTACATTTACCATATGTAACCGGTTAGGCTTATGGATCCATCAACAGGCATCAACCCTACAGAAGATCGCCTTGTCAATTCCTGCGAAGATTGGCGTCTTCACAAGGTAGTGGTCTTCTGACCAAGAATATTCATTTGTTCAATTCGCACCCGACAATCTTTTCGTATGGGAATTCGAGAAGCCATTGGGACTTGGAATCAATGAAGAGGTGTGGCTCTGCTACCAACTTATGTTATGTAAGTGACATAGTTTTTCTTTTTAATATTTCTATACTTGCTACGGTGCATAAATTTCTGTCTCCTTATCAGCCCTATGGCTACATATGGTAAATACATACCTCATTATATGTTTAAATACCCTAGCCATATGCTTGCATACGTCCTGCACGGTACAAACGCGCATACATAACCGCCCACTCGGCGTCTAATCCTCCTTAGCCCAAATGCGCGATGTGCCACGTAGAGGTAATAGTCAGGAATATATCACCATCATGGGAAATTGAAACTCAAAATCGTCCAACTCGGATTATGCACAAACGGAAAAAACTCATCATTGTCACGAGCATGATTCAATAACGTACTTTTTCTGTGATGCACTTTCCTTCAACATCGACTGTTGGACAATGGACTGGTTTGCATTTTCGACGGATTCTTTCAATTCCTTAATCAAAGTAAAAACACATACATACAGACAATTCAACATAGATATCAACCAACACGACCCATAAATTAAAATTATACAACGGTGACTATAAGTGAATATTGACAATTATGAAATGCAATATGAAACACAAATAAAGTATGCATTCCAAATCGAGATAGAAAAAACTGTAGCCAATTTAACTGAGGTCACATACAATAAAGTCTGTAAAATACAATAAAACACGTACACGTGTGTATAATGGTAGCAATACACTTGAAATAACACATATTTTCAAAATGTAAATTATTTTCACGATTTCAACTAATGCTTATTAATGTATTCGGTCTTGACTGCCTACTGATATTTTGATAAAACCAGATGAAGGTCGTTATTAAGTGCTGGCGCTTGAACTCAAACTTATACTTATCCAGAATCAAACAAAATTGAACTTGTAACAAAAATATCAAAGTAGGAATCATCCCACCTATGCATTTATTTGAACTAATTTGGACATCTAACAGCATAATGTTACTGTGCCTCATTCAAAGTATAGTAATTTGGAACCTTTTTTGTATCATATTTTTACCGTTTTGACTATATTTATATTCATAAACACGTGACATTCCATTTCATTTTGTTCCAATAATTATAACTACTACATTTTTTGTAATTTCGGTATGTTATTTATTAATCTATTTTTATTGGTGAAAATGTATTTTTTATACTGAATGTCTCTCTAGTGAGATATCAAAGCTTAATGATAATAATAATAATAATAATAAAAATAATAATGTCCACCTAGTTTAAAGTAGTGTTCTAACTGACTTTGACATCCAGGGCACAAATTTCAGTTTCCATTAATAGATGCATCACAGGGTGCATCTTTAAATCAGACTATCACATATAATGATAAATTGTATAGCGGTATAATTCAGTTCCTGACTCATTGGAAGGCTGCAGTGAAGCTGTCAAAGGGCTTCCAAACTATTACATCCCTATGTTGGATAAATACATAAAAACTTCCTTCTTCATTATAAAACTGGAAAGTAACTGCTTTATAATAATAACAATAATAATAATAATAATGAGCATGCACATAACTAAGATGATAATACTATAAACTTAGGAAACGTTCTTTCTTTAATAACAATTTATATGTTGCAGTTCTACGTACTGAATTTGCAATTCATAGGGAAATACACTAAAAATTGAACTGAAACTGTGGAAACAATTAAAATTTACGCTAATATGTACAATAGTTTAAAGAGTCTAAAATGGTACTTGTCAATAAACTCCCAGTTTTAATTTTTTGGTTTCAACTTGAGAGTTATATTTTTTCACCACAGTAATTATGGTAAAATATTGTGGGCTATCAATAGTTGAAGTAAATTGTTTTTTAAGTTTTTTATAATTATAAATATTTAAGTGTCTTGACATTTTTGAATAAATAGCATTCAAATGAGTAAATGGTAATGGTTACACTTAAAAATTATAGACATATTAAGTTAATAACATTAAGCAATTACGCAAAAATAAGTATTTTAAAAATTATTATTTCTTTACATAATTTTACAAGTTCTTAAATAACCCAGCACACGTTTATTCATTTATTTAAAGAAAATTAATTAGTTTTCAAATTTTCTAAGATTTAGTATTAATTATGGTGTGAAAATTTCTAAATACTTGACCTCTCATTTTTGTTCCATTGACCTATCAAACATTTTAATTTGAACCCTTAAACTTGGCACAATTTTAAACACATACAATGAATTTAAATGGTAGTAGCTATTTGTTAACTGCTAAAAATTACAAAAAAAATCAAAAAAAATCATAATTTTGGTTTTACTATTGAGTAAATTGCGGATTTATTTGAGATATATACAAGGATTGTGTACAGAGTTCTAAAGGATTATACACGTCCAAGAACAGCAGGAATTGGACCTGCACCATCTACGAGTAAATGAAATAATTCGTGTATTATCACCAACTTAAAACGGAACCGAATGTAACCTATCCAACAAATAAAAAAGGAATTACCATATTTTACATATTAACTTATTCGCAATTGGATAAAATTGGTCAATCAGGAAAACATTTAAAAAAGTTCCTTTAACAGCAGAACATAGAAGAAGACTTGTGGAATTCGCGAAAATATATGAAAACCGTCCAGTTTGTTTTTGGATATCGGTTTTTTTTACTGACGAATGTGCTTTGAAGTACGAACTATGGACAGTGCAGTCCACGGTTACCTATAATCTCGATTTTCTTCAAGACTACAATTGCATTGTTAAAAAGATTGCGCATCCATCATGTCTTCATGGATATTTTGGAATTAAGTGCGAGCAACTACCAAGATGGAACCAAACAGGTAACCACTTAAACAGCTCGGAATATTTTTATAGAATTTTTCAAGTTTGAACTACGACAAAATGCTTCAAGATAATGCTCCGGTGCATACGTTAAAAAAGTTAGTTTGGTTCTTATCATAATCTAAACATCAACGCATTTTTTACTGTTTAGACTCAAGATTCTTTAAATAGCAAAAAACTGAGCTTTATTCAATTGCCTCCAAACAGCCTGGAACTCAATCTGATTGAAAACTTTTTCAGTTATCTTAAACGAGAGGGAAATCGAATGGAAAATCACGGTACAGTCAAGGAAAAAATTGATTATCTGTTGAACAATCAAATCCCACAAAATTTTATTAATAATTCTGTTGATTCTTATCCCAAGCGTTTGAAAGAAGTTATAAAAAACTATGGTTATCCTTTAAACTGTTAAATTTGTAAAATTAATAATATCCATTATCTATATATGCACATATTTTATAATATAATTTATTTTTAAGCAAATAATGTAGTAGTATTTCTATGTTGTCAAAATGTGTAAATTTTAGTCCAAGCGAGAATTTGGTAATACTATTTGTTAATTTTTTTTATCGCTTTACTTATTGGTATTCATACAGTGAAGTTAAGAGGTTATTTTAGTAAAATGTTCATGTGCCTAAGCGATGTGCTTAAGTGATGTGAGAAAAGTCAATCAATTTCAATATGTTAATTTTAACAGCCCCTGTATTATTCCGTAAACATACAATCAGTACATAATTATTATCATCCACTTATACTATACTAATAAGCACATTAACTTAAATGTTTACGACATACTTATTAAAAAGCAAAACTATACCTTAATCAATTGATTGGATGTCTCCAATTGCCGATCCACCTTCTGCTTTGCCTGGCGAACAGTGTCAAGTTCACTCGAAATAGTGCACAATTTTGAAGATTGATCAGACATTTGGTTGCTAATTGAAAAAAAACAGTGTGAGAAATTAAAAATAAACAAAAAAACCATAACCCAAAGAACATAAACCAACATCACATGTGATGAATTCCCGCCAAAAACATGTCCAAACATAAAAATACATCAATGTGTATGAGTGTACATCAAAATAATTGCTATCTAAACATACATCAATAAATCAATCAATTTGGATGGAAACGAAGTAATACAATACAGCAAACATTAAACTAGAAAATAAAATTACAATAAAAATAATACTACTTAAAGTAATGTAAAAGTAGTTTAAAACATTAAATAAATATTTTTCGTTAGAACTTACCTAAGTTGAACGGAAGTAAGGCGTAATTCAGTTAATTCTTTGTCTTGTGATTTGACTTTCTCCGTAGCCACTTGCAGCTGAGAATTCAAATTTTTTATTTGATTGTTCAAACCAAGTACATTATCGTTTTGTTGTAAAATCAACTGTTTACTATCTGACATACGTGCACTTTGACGATTAACTGTGAGATATTTGTTATATGGAAAAATAATCAAATATTTGTACGTTTTTTTGGATTAAAATTGAAAAACATGCATGTGTACCAATAAACGTGTGCAAAAATAAATAAATAAATAAACAATCAATAACACTAAATTTAAATCATAAGATATATCAGACATTGCTTTACATGATCAGCAGATATACATGATAAAGACGTGAATATATTGATAAAACAGATTTCTTAAATGGAACATTTGTATCAGTTTCTAAACAAACATGTACAATGTGACAAAGTGACTTATTGGTAAAAATTCTGTTTTAAACTCAGACAAGTAACAATAGCAATACAGTATTAACAAATAATTTATATGAAATGAATTAGCAATATAAATTCATTACAAGTAACTTCACTCTAACCACCCAATTGGATATATAAAAATAAATTGAGTGATGTCATTTATTAGGATATAGATAACACCAAGTTATGCTGATTGAAATATCTTTCAAACAAAATACGTTTGATAATTTCTTCATACGTGTACAACGCACAAAATCAAAATGTAGTCAAGGAAATACACATTATCTATTGAGGGAGTAATAACCTTATTCAAGGTTTGTGAGTTTGTGTGTTCAATTGATACAGACAAGAAATTTCACCCTTTTTATAATTACTAACACCATACTAGTCAGTGAGATGTTAATGATCCTGAGGATTTGAATAATGCTTATAAAATCTCAAATTCCAATAATGGTGATATTCCTGACTGTTCCTCCTCCACAAGGTACATCCATGCCTACAGGCATCTAGACTAATAACAGTATGGACCGAGTGCGCAGTGGTATAACTGGGCTTCCATTTCGACAGGTGAATATAAACATACACCCAAAGCACGTAAAACGTATGTGTATACTCTTGGGCTAAGGGATATTATCCTAACAAGAATGCCCTCAATTAGCCAACAAATTCCGTTATTCTTCTACATTTGTTACACTTATCAAGTCATCAAAGTCGATCGTTTAATATGCCGCATAAATATAGACATTGATGAATAAGTGACCACGTTATCAACCAAAATGAATGAATGAACAAACTACAGTGTAAAAATCTAAGCTGCTGTCTAGCTGAAAATATTTCTAGTCAAAAACTTTGGTTTAAAGTCGAAAACAAAGAGAACCTAACGCACCCAAAGTCATTGTCCATCAATGTTTGCCAAGAATGAATAAAAATGGAATCAAACACCAAAAAAAATGCAATAATCTTTTGCAAACATGAATAAAAATGAGAAAATTTAGCAATAAACCATCTGTTTTGTTCAGTTAAATACAAAAATTCCATGCAGAAAAAAAACTGAGTTTATTGAAAAATTACTATAAAAAATTCTCATAAACAACACAATCTTCAATTTCTTCTTGAATTACAATTACGGTTTTAGGTCATTCAAACATAGTTTGTCAAATGCTTCAATCTAGTATTAGGTCTGCTGATATTGCATCACGAATGAACGTCTTTTATTTTGTAAATAATATGAAGCACCCATAATTGCGATATTAAGCCATTCATGTTCTTATCACTAACTGATTGTTGCTAAATTCTATAATAGAAACACTGATGCATAACCAAAAGTTAATCACATTCGGCTGATTTGTTGCTAATTGTTATACTGTTAATTCGTTCACTTTAGTTGAGTACTGTTTATAAAGTCTCAATATCCAATAATGGTGCGTTACTATACATAGAAAATAAAATGTTTATTACTTTGAATGTTTTACAAGAAACATCTTTCAGCAGTGGACATTTTAGCGAAGCCGAACGTGAACCCGCATTCTAGTGCCGGTAGTGGGATTCGAACCCATGCCCACCGAGCTCCAAATTCGAGCGCTGTACCACTAGACCACCCCGGCACAACAATTTCCTATTTAGAGTCGTCGTCACAGGTCTTAATCCACACATAACTTTGTTTCCAAACTCGCATCTTGACATCCCATCAGTCCTTTCTCGTTTGACCAAAATTCAACATTCTATTGACAATAAAATCATTCAGATAATAAATCAAGATTTTTTAAAATAACCCACCTTCTTCAATCAGCTCTTCGGTGCGCGTTAGATGTGACTTGATTTCGGCATTTAGTGAACAACGCTCAACCAAATGTGCCTGTACAATGCATTTGCGATACTATAGAATAAAAAAAACAGCTGCTTTTATTTAGCAAGTGACATTATCTAAATAAATATATTTGGATTCATGATTACAAATTTCAAAAAACAGCGTGTTGTATCAAAGTCAACCACAATCAGCAATGTTTATTTGCAATGACTTTGTTAGCGGACATTGTTAACTTGCTTGAATTGCACCATTTTGATTGCAGAATTATACTGGTTTGGAACCGAGTGGACCTCGGTAGGCATAGGATCGAATCTCAGTAACGGGCCCACGTTAGGCTTCGCTAAAATGTCCACTGCTGAAAGATGCGTTTCTCGTCAAACCATTCAAAGTAATAAACATTTTTTTTAAATAAAAAATTACCATCAACCTATGAAATAATCATATTTTTTACAGGGTTGTATATATATATATATAAATTCACGGACAGAAACACGTTAATACAAACCTGATTTTCTTGCTGCATAAAGGAAGTAACTTGATTCACCAACCGATTGATCACAGTCCAAATGGGATCGTCCTCGGCCTGATTCGATCCAAATTGAACAGAAACTCGTTTGACTGACGATTCGAGCATAGACAACCAAACACTTTCGTCACCAGCCAATGCATCCGAAACACATTGAATGAGATCGTGGACAGCTCTCGCACTAGATTCATTAAACATATCCAAAGGAGTTTCCAAATCCGCTGCGATTGTATTCGGTTGGAGGTCGGAGAGTTTGTCCATAAATTTCTATATATATATGTATATATAATCATCATTATTGTTTTAAAAGAACTATATCAATAAACAGAAACTGTTAAAAAATTAATTTGAGCCATTCGAATTCAATTTGTTGGTGCCGAGGTGGTCTAGCGTCACAGCGCTCGACTTCGACCTAGGTGGGCATCGGGGTTTGAATCCACCGGCTCTAAATGCGGTTACGATAAAATGCCCACTGCTGAAAGATATTTTCTTGGAAACATTTATAGTAAAAATAATTATTATTATTGCAACCTACTTCCGATATATATCGAAACGCCTCCTTCAAACTCAAATTTGCCTTAATCAGTTCCAAAAAGCAATTGGATTGTGACGCAAAAGACGCATCGCCAACGGCCTCGACATTGCCATTAACATTGGACGACCACATCCACGATACTTGGGCCAGTCGATTGCTTTCGTCGGTAAGTCGCGACTGGGGGGGATTGACGTCCGATGTAGGTTGACACGTTTTGGCCAAATTATAGACACGAACACTTTCTTCGTGAACACGATTCACCCAATACTGGACAAAAAATTGATGAAAGAATGTTAGCTGGTCAAAGTTGATTGGGGGAAAAAGTAACAACCATGGAAACAGTGATGATTTTATATATGACGACAATAGTCAGTAGCAGGACTCTCTTACAGGGTCAGACATCACGAACCTCAACAAACTTGAAGCAAGATGTCTCGGATGCATCCTTCGTATCAAGGGATTGGGCGAAAAACATCAGCAACTGCTAAATTCGAAATGATATATATATATCCTTGAACTAAGACAGACAACCCTGACAAAAGAAAGTCGAGCCGTCTATTAGTCAAGGACATTTCGCTATTCTTCTACGTTTGTTACGCTTATCAATCCATCGTACTAAATCGTTCAGTGTGCCCTACAAATAGAGACATAATGAACAAGTGCCTACATTACCAACCCACCAACCACAATGAATGAATGAATAAATAAATACTTTCTAAATACAAACATCAACTTACATTCAACCGATCAGATACAACGCCCGTAACTGTATCCGAACCATCGTCATTAAAACTGTTGTCTTTGGCAGTCATGCATTCTAGCAAACCGTCGAGAGCCGACAGTTCCAATTCCGGTTTGGGTGTGGAAGACACTTGTTTGTGGCGAGGACGTCCCAAACGACACAAATCGCTATCTGATTTGCTGCTCGAAATGTTCCACTGATGTGAAGTGGAATTTGATGGAAGGTTTGTTGCAGAAAGATCATCGGCATCCTTATTTGAAAATAGAGAAATACGGTACAAGTCTATAAACTATTAGGATAGTAAAACCTATTATAAAATGTTGATACTCACGAATAGGGATGCTACTAATCCTGAGGATTTGAGTAATGCTTACAACGTCTCAAATTCCAATGATGATGATATTCCTGACTCTCCCTCCTCCATGTAATGCATCCTGTATTAGGTGTCAACAGGCATCTAGACTAATAACAATAGGGACCGACTGCACAGTAGTATAACTGGGCTTTCACTGTCCACCCGTTCTGTAAATGGATACTCGTATACATCCAAGATGCTTAAAAGGCATTTCAAGGTATCCATTTACCATATGCAGCCGGTTGGGCGTCACCCCCCCCCAATTCTTTCAAAGACGATAGCCTCGTTAATTCATGTGAACACTGGCGTCGTTGCAAGGAAGCGGTTGACAATTTAGGGTTTTCAAAGAATAATGCTGAAGAGACGACAAAACATTGCTGTTTGACGACAAAGAAATGAAAACATCACGACTCCAATCACAGGATAATTGAGTATAAAGATTAAACAAAAGACTCTGATTTTTTTTAATGCATAGTCTTCAATGCCAGAAATTTAAAGTACAACCACATGGACCAATCTTGCTGTCGCATGCTTATAAAAACGAGAGACCGCTTAAATAATAATAGTAATTATTATTATTTTATTTTTATTTTATGTTTGCTACATTGAATGTTTTATGAGAAACATCATTCAGCAGTGGACATTATTATTAAAGCATATAAGAATCAAACTTATGTATAAATATTTAGGAAACGATCATTTCATTACCAAATCCCTCAATCATATTACTCCTCTCAAAAGTACACCCATCTTACATGCAGTTCTTCGCACTGTTGTTCGGCCTCCTTCGTCAACAACGCATCAGTTTGAACGTGAACTGATTCATTCGAAATGGATTGAGAACACGCAGCCAATTGGTTTTTCAATTCGGCTATTTCCTGTTCCAACGTTTTCTAAAAAGTGGAAACGGGGGGAGGAATATTTATATAATGGTAAAGAAGAATACATCATTAGTCAACCAATGTAAGATTCCAACAATCTTGAGAATTCTTGTGAAGTCATAATATTCAGCGATGGTAAGATTTAGTGCCTAGTATATTCATGTGGTGCATCTTAGAGTGAAATGTATGTTATAGTACATAGTGGTATCACAGGCATCTAGACTAATAACAGCAGCTACTGACTGTACAGCGATGTAACTGGACTTTCACTGCACTGCCCCTCAGCAAATCGGTGCTAGCATACACCCAAGATGCTTAAAAGGTATCTCAAGGTACCCATTCACCATATGTAGTCGGTTGGGTATGTGGATCCGTCAACCGGCTTCAATCCCCCAATCCCCTGTCCCGTTCATTCCTGTGAACACAAGCGTCGTCACAAGGAAACGGTCTTCTAGCCCCCAATCTCAATTCGCATCCAACAACTTCTTTGCATAGAAATTTGGGGGTGCTAATGCGAACTTGCAACTAATGCAAAGTGTTGTTGTTGCACCATCCAGCGGGTAAGGCTTCGGTCTAAAACCGGAACTGGTGTGCGTTCCAATCCGTATGAGACTTGAGGGGCATGCGCACTGATAATAATAATTCCTAATAAGGACAAAACAGGTATATAGCACTCCTAATCGACTTAAAGGAAGTAGGGCCAAATTTGGCCTTTATCTACACCAAATCAAACTATGTTAACACATGTTATATTTTTAAAACCGCCACATCCAAAATGATACATTGTTGTACGGAGTAAACTTACTTTAATTTCGGTCAAATAAAACACATCTTCGTCACGTTCATTCAAAGTATCGTTGCGATCGGACGATTGTTTTTTAATAGCTTGGCATTCAGTCTGAAATAAAGACAGACGATTGTGTAAACTAGTAGGCCAACAAAATGTTTGATAATGATGATTTGATACACTTGTGTAATAGATTAAAGCTGAGCACACGTCTGCAAACGATTATCCTTTCCCATTTCGGTTTACAATAGAATGAGAAGTGTAATATAAAATCAACATTCCTTCTCATTGTAAGCCAATGGTTTCACTTCTAAATCAATGCTCTGTTACCACAGATTTAAAGATTTAAACATATTGTCTACATAAACCAATCAATGGTTCCTCAAGATTTAAACCTCAGTAGGAAGACAAAAATTCCAAGTTGGCTGACAACGCATTTTGAATTAATTTGAAAGCTGTGGATGGTGATGCAACAGCTTGTACACAACATCACCGTAACCAATATCAAAGTGCTGCTAAAAAAGTATCAATTGACTAAATTAATTTACTTTCATGTTAATCCATTGAACTGCTTATTACAAAAAGCATCCATGTTTGGTAACATCATAGTAAACAGATACATCTTTTATTAAAATAATGAATTATATCGCATACAATACAAAAACAAACAAGGTGATAAAGTTGGCAAAGCGCTAAACTCAAAACGTGTTGTGTTCAAATATCCCTTGCAAAGACCCTACGTAAAATACAAGATCATAGATACTGTTATATGGTGTTTTGTCAAAATACCACAGGATCACACACACACGATACATACCTCGAGCAGGAGCATGTGTTCCATCATGCGTTCCAATTCGACTTCGCGTTGTTCCAGCATGTCTTGAATTGTGTTATAATCCAACTGCAATTGATTCTGTAATTAAAAAGATGGCAGGGAGTTGGAGGAAAAAGGAAGCTATGTGTAGTGACAATGCAATAATTGAATATATTATAAAATGTACTAGAGTAGAGAAGACAATCACCATTATTATATGGTCGGTAATTTGATAATCTGTTTCATAATTGATTTTAGGTTTTCAGTGTTTAAATGTTTGTCATGGAAAACATTGTTTAGTTGAGATATTGAGTTATAATTAACTCCAAACGTCTGATCATTTACTACACATGTAGAACAAATTTAGGAAAATCACAAAAAAATCAACTCATACACAGCGTTATTGTGTCAAATAGGCTGACAAACTTAGTGGATTTGTTTAGTTGCATATTGTATGCTAATGATCACGAGAAATTGAGGAATGCTAATAATTTTGAAGATTCGATTCATGCTTAAAAAGTCTCAAAATCCAATGATGGCGGTATTCCTAACTGTTC
The DNA here is from genome assembly GCA_025895645.1 of Cardicola forsteri. NCBI lineage: Eukaryota > Metazoa > Platyhelminthes > Trematoda > Strigeidida > Aporocotylidae > Cardicola > Cardicola forsteri. The sequence goes on along the minus strand of JAKXYG010001222.1, from coordinate 77,457 downwards.
CTTATTCACGTGGTGCATTCTGGGTTATTTGCTCATAGGCATTTATACTAATAACAGCAGAGATCGAGTGCACAGCGGTATAAACGGGCTTCCGCTTCGGCAGATGAGTGGGTACTTTAAAGGTATCTTAAGGTGTATGTATCCTATATATAGCCCTTGGGCTAAAGAGGATAATCCTGACAAAAAATCAGGTAACCTCGTCAATCTTTGCGAACAATGGCACTGTCACAAGAATGCCGTCTGCCAGCTAACAAACTTCGTTATTCTTCTACGTTTGTCACGCTTATCAAGCCATTAAATTCAATCGTTTAATATGCCGTACAAATCTAGAAATAATGGGATGATTATGTCACCAACCACAATCAATAAATGAATATTGTGTGCGTCTAGTATTTTTTGGGAGGTAAGCTTGCACCCAATCAAAAATTTGGTTATGATTCAATGACCAGTTGGAATCTAACGCCCTAAAAATGCACAATTTTTCTCCATAATGAGTTGTCATAATACCTGGTAATTGAGTAAACCATCAATTTCGTTGCGTAACGTCTTCACGACCAGTTCTGATGCTTCCAATTGACCAATCAATTGTGAAAGTTGGGATGTGGGAATCTGGAAAAAGGTTTAAATATAAAATACTAGATACCGGTTCAACATGATTAAGTGATGTCACTCAATTAATACTTCATTTTAGAACTATCAATATGTATATGTGTATATGCACGGTTCGCTGGTTTATTAAATTTAAAGAAAAAGGTTTTGTACTTTAAAATTAAGCTTAGATTAATCTATAATACATTAAATAATTTTATAAAGTTTTAAATATAAAAATGTAAATAATGTATTATTTAAAAAAATAAACAATAAAGGCTTTGTACTTTCAACTGAAGAGCATATTTTATAAAACCATTTTCCTTTTTTGATAATTTAGCGCATTGTTAAACATAATTTCAGTGACATAACGTCCCAAAATGTAATTTTTTTTATTATCAAAATAACAAAACTAAATATATATGATAATTATTTGACAAGTGTAGTTTTAAATTATTTGCAATGTACTTGTTTAAAGTTTACATTATTCAACTTAAAATGTTATAAAGTAAAAGAATTTATAAAAATATGCAACTGTTAGTAATCATTTGGAAAAAACTGAAATTTAAATAATTTATTAAAGTCGAGACCACAATATTGGTGCAATATATAATACATTCATTCATTCAATTTGGTTGATCAGGTGGTCACCTCATCATTATTTTTTAGAATTTTACTGTATATTAAACGATCGATTTTGATGGATTGATAAGCGTAACAAACGGAGAATAATAACAAAGTTTCTTGACTAATAGAGGATATCCTTGTGACGGCGCCACAGTTGGCAAAGATGTACAAAGTCACCTGTTTTACAAAGGGGAATTTTCCTTAACCTAGCAGCTGCATATGGTATACATATATCTTTAGATACCTTTTAAATACCCTAAGTGTACACTTGCACCCACCAGCCTAAACGGAAATCCGTTATTAGTCTAAATACCTGTAGGCACCTAGACCAAAATACACCACATGCAGGACGAACAGTGAGGAATATCACCATCATTGGAAATTGAGACTTTATGAGCATTTCTCAAATCCAAAGGAATCAGAATCATTATATATCAAATATGTATGTTCTAATCGACATTGAGTGTATGCTGGCATCCAACCACCATACCAGAAACTTTGTTCTATCGATGTGTTATTGAGATTAGACCAAGAGTCACATAAAAGTCGGAGTAATCGTGTGTTCCACCGTCATCGAGAATAGCCAGACTTCGCATTGGCATTATACTCAAATTGTCAAGATTATCGGTATCCCCGAGTGCCAGACTCAAAACTGGATGGTCATCGTTTAGTTTCGCTAATTGTCTAATCGGTAGGAAATGTTTTCCGTCAAACATTCTAGCCAATAACAACCATGCCATGAGCAGTGATCACGTAGACTTACCATGTCAACTTGCCGTAGTTCATCCAACTGAACCGGTTCCGATGAATTTGCCAAAAACTGATCAAACTCCACAATTGCATCGTGGCACGATTGGTCGTTCGGATCGGAAGGGGACAATTGTGCAATGGAATCTGCACCCACACAACCGACCATCTTATTATCATCGACGTCATGGGGACTGACTGATTTGGAAGCATCGATGGAACCCAAGTAGACGGCGGTCAGCAATTGGTCTTTGTCGGGTTTAAGACGAGAGTCAATTGTAGTATTAGAATCGGGTGGCATTGGTGTATACTACAAATTGAAAATGATAAGGAGATACAGCATAAATCTTTCGATTAATGGGGTGTCACAACGGGACATGTAACTGAGACACAACACTTGGAGTTAAACAGATTTGTTGGGATGCTAATTATTTTGAGGATTTCCAATGATGGTGATATTCCTCACTGTTCGTCCTCCATGTGCTGCATCCTGGACTAGGTGCTAACAGGCATCTGGATTAATAACAGCGAGGACTAAGTGCATAGCGGTATAACAAGACTTCCGTTTTGGCGGGTATGTACAAGTATACACACAGGATACTTAAAAGGTATATTAAGGTATATATAGCGCTCAGAATAAGAAAGATAACCCTGACAAAAAATCAGGCGACCTCGTCAATCTTTGCAAACAGTGGTGACTTCACAAGGATGCCGTCTAGCAGCCAAGAACATCAACATTATTGGAAATTAAAACTCAATAAGCATTACTCAAATCCTCAGGATCATTAGTATCAGTCAAAAAACCAGCAAATTGACTGCAGACTTACAACTGAATCATGTATATGTGCAATTGAAAACTTACACCATGTAGATCAATCGGCAAACTATCCATCACTGTCTGAACACCTGAATCCACGTGATCATTTGCGCATGTTGTTTGAATGCCACACTCTTCAACATTGGCGACAATCTGGTAGATCATAAACACAAATTTGTCATTTATAATTAGCTTTTATAGAAATACTCAATTGCATTAGGCACCATTAACACATATTACTTTGGTAAAATCGATAATAAATTGTACACACAAAAAACATTTCTAAAGTAGACAAAAAGTCGGAATTTAAATATGTTGCCTTAAAGAACGATGCATTTCAAATGTGTTGAATAGTAGTCATCAATGACAACAATACTTATTATCTTTATAACAGTAAGGAATGAGAATTACATTTGCTACGCTTATCGAACCATCGGAATTCGATCGTTATATATGCCCTGTAAATATGGAAAATAATAAAGAGGTGATCACATCACCAACCAAAAAAATGATTTGACTTCAATCAGTGACCTCCTAAATGAAGACCATTCAAACAATAAAAAACTGTATGGACTAGAATAAAATGATCAAAGACATGTGTACTAGAAAATGTCACTTTATTTCATATTAATGAATAAAAACAATAAGAATATGTCTTGTAAACTATTTGCTACAACAAACACACTATATAACTGTATCTATTGTTAGGTAAAAGCAAGAAATTAAAAAAACAATAGACCATAGGGCTAAGGTCAATACCAAAAAATCAATAACTACAAATTTTAAAAACATTAATTACGATACGACAAGCTTATGATAATTATCAATACATAATTGAATACTTTATTTTGAAAAAAAATAATAACCGAATGTTTTTGTTGGAATAATAACTTGATTGGTGTGCAATGCTTATAAAGTTTCGAATTACGATAATAGTAATAATTGTCCACGCCTCCATGTTGTGCACACGGTCCCTGCTGTCATTAATCTAGATGTCTATAAGTACCTAGTCCAGGATGCACCACGTGGAGGAGGAACAGTCACAATTATTAACGTCATTAAAATTTGAGACTTTATAAGCATTACTTAAATACTGGGGAGCATTAGTATACCACTGTACAATAAAAATATAATATAATTGTGATATTAGTTACAACTGATAAGACTTATTTACAACGAATATTAATGCATAGCTAAAATGTTCAGTTTGAGTAGTAATAATAATAATAATTATTATTATTAAAATAATCGAATGTTATGTTGGAATAATCACATGGATGTTTTTTCCTATATACGATTTATTTGGTTATTGGGGATACTAAAGATCTTGACGATTTAAGTAATATTCCTTCACTTGGCACATCCCAGACTAGGTGCACCCAAGCAACTACAGCAGATACCGAGTGGTATAACTGGGCTTCCGCTTCAGGGAATAGGTGCAAGCATTTACCCCACGGTATTAAAAATATACTTTGAGGTAAGTGTATACTATATATAGTCTTTGGGATAAGGGTGATAACTTTGACAAAAAATTAGACAGCCAAGTTAATCCTTGCGAACAGTGGCGCTGTCACAATTAACCAAGAAACTTCCTTATTCTGCTACGTTTCAAGTCAACAAAGTCGGTTATTTGATATGTTGTACAAATATAGAAGTAAGAGGTGACTATGTCACCAACCACAATGAATGAAACAACACAATGGTAAAATTTAAATGCAATATTCCCCTTTATCTAATTAAAATGCCCCAGTAATTTGTGGACCACTACTTTTATCCTGGGACAAAATGACACTATTTATTGGTTAAAATAAAACCACACACACACACACACATACAACATTCGTTTAATTAAGATTAAATTTCTAGATAGTGATTGCCCCCACCAATTAAGGATGCATACTAATCAATACATGGTTGAAAAATAATCGATATATGATAAAACGAACACATGTTGAAACAACCTAATTATCGGTTAACATAATAAACACCATACTTACCTGTTCATCAACATCAGTCTGGGAGTATTTGTGTTCGGTAATCGTTGATGACTGGAACAAAAGAACAAACGTAATGTAAGAATAAGGAAATAATTTTCAAAGACAAAATTACTATTTACCAGTTAAATCATCAGCAGTAGATATATAAACGTAAAAGAATAACAAGGTTTCTTGGTGTCACTGTTCGCAAAGATTGATGAGGTCGCCTAATTTTTTGTCAGCATTATCTCCCTTAGTCCAGCGGCTACATATGGTATACGTATACCTTAAGATACCTTTAAGTATCCTGGGTGTGTGATTTCACCCACCCGCCGTAGCGGAAGCCCAATTATACCGCTGTGCACTCAATCCCTACTATTATTAGTCGAGATGCATTTGTCTACCTAGTCTAGGATACATCACGCGAAAGATAAACAGTCAGGAATACCACCATAATTGAAAATTAAGACTATATTAGCATTATTCAAATTCTGGAATGTTAATGATCCTGAGGATTTGAGTAATGCTTATAAAGTCTCAATTTCCAATGATGGTAATATTCCTGACTGTTCGTCCTCCACGTGGTGCATCTTGGACTAGGTGTCTATAGACATGTAGACTAATAACAGCAGGGTCCTAGTGAACAACGGTATAAGTGGGCTTCCGCTACGACGGGCGGGTGCGAGCATACACCCAGAATAGTTAAAAGGTATCTAAAGGTATACGTATACTATATGTAGCCCTTTGACTAAGGAAGATAACCCTTACAAAAAATCAGGCGGCCTCGTCAATCTTTGCGAACAGTTGCGACGTCACAAGGATGCTGTCTACCAGCCAAGAAACTTTGTTATTCTTCCACGTTTGTTACGCTTATCAAGCCATCGAAATCGATCGTATAAATATGGGAAATAATGAAGAGGTGATCACGTCACCAACCAAAATAAGATGAATAAATGAATTATTCAAATCCTCAGTATCATTAGCATCCCAATATCCGATTTACAGACCCAGTTGTGAAAGGCCAGACCGCTAACCTTTACGGAAATAACCATATTGCTACAAACTACGTCAAAGACATAACAGCACACCACTCAAACTTACCACCTTCATCTGACCCAATGCCGCTTTCAACTTTTCAATTTCCAACTGATATTCAGTACACCGCTTATTCCAATTCGGCTCGCCATCATTGTCGTCCAACGTAGTAACGACTGTCGACTCTTCGGTAATGGTCGTTTGACGTGACAGTGATGCTGCCAACAAGGCAGCGTTGAGTTCGTCGTTGACCGTTCGGGTTGTTGTTGTACGGATTTGTTTCGATTTTGCGACGTGGCGATCAGTGACATCTTGTGTAGTGTCATCGGGCTACGATAGATGAAGAATGAGGGAATATCGCATAATGTAACTGTACCTTGTAATGACTCATTCGAAGTATAGTATTGACCATATTTATATTCATTATCATATGACATTCTATATTTCATTTTGTTCCCATTATTTGGACTACTATTTTTTTGTTTTAATTTAATTTAATTAATTTAATTTTTATTGATAGTAAAAATCTGTTTTTACACAGAATGTATCTCTAGTGAGGCATTAAAGCTTAATGTAGTAATAATAATAATAATAATAATAACAATAATAATAATAATTTAATTGATGGTTCCTTTTTCAGTTGATTATTAACCTTTCAGGTTATTGGTTAGTAGAATGGATATACGTTATCCAAGTATACTTAATTTAGGGTGGTTTGTTTCTTTAGTTTCTATGGCTTCAATGTTGTAAAGGAAGTGCAAGAGGACATTAAGCGAGTTACTAGGGTCCGTATTCAGTGAGTCGAAGGTAGAGATCAAACGCATCTACACACACATGGTTATGAGTTTAACGTTTTAGCCACAAGTGTACCTCATTTGACTGCACTAAATAGCCAGTGACTAAAAATGTGTTTCCCGTGCAAACACGTCAAATAAATAGGTATATATGCCAAATCTTTAATGTCAAAAATTAAAAGTACAATCTTGTTATTTCGTCATCTTCAAAGCGAAATGTTTTTTGATGGAACATCACATGGTTACCTATTCTCACAAGTTGTACAGTTGTAAAGCAAATCGAACAATCATCAGTCACAATTTTTCATTAATAAACATAATCTTGAAACGATACCTCCATACACAAAAAATGCGTAGGCTCAAATTTTTGTCACGGTTGTTTTTTCATAATTCAATACCTACTCGTGTGTATATGCACGCACATTAAAACGCATTTAAATTACCCTCGGAGTACAATGGTATTTATTTACCAAAACGAAAATCCAACTATACTGTTGTGCATCGAGGTATAAGTTTAGGATGTATCACATAAAAGTATGTAAAATCAGCAAATACACCTTTTAAGAACATCTAGGCACTGAGGCCGAAGAAGTTATACTGCTGTGCATTTAGTACCTGCTATTATTAGTCTAGATACATGTGGGCACCCAACCAAGAACATCAACATTATTGGAAATTAAAACTCAATAAGCATTACTCAAATCCTCAGGATCATTAGTATCAGTCAAAAAACCAGCAAATTGACTGCAGACTTACAACTGAATCATGTATATGTGCAATTGAAAACTTACACCATGAAGATCAATCGGCAAACTATCCATCGCTGTCTGAACACCTGAATCCACGTGATCATTTGTGCATGTTGTTTGAATGCCACACTCTTCAACATTGGCGACAATCTGGTAGATCATAAACCCAAATTTGTAATTTATAATTAGCTTTTATAGAAATACTCAATTGCATTAGGCACCATTAACACATATTACTTTGCCAAAATCGATAATAAATTGTACACACAAAAAACATTTCTAAAGTAGACAAAAAGTCGGAATTTAAATATGTTGCCTTAAAGAACAATGCATTTCAAATGTGTGAATAGTAGTCATCAATGACAACAATACTTATTATCTTTATAACAGTAAGGAATTAATTGGTGTGTTCAATGCATCCTGGACTAAGTGCTTCTGGGCATCAAAACTAATAACAACAGGGACCGAGTGAACAGCGGTATAACTGGGCTTCCACTACGGCGGATAGGTGCGAGCATACACCCAGGATAATTAAAAGGAATCTAGGGCATACGTACACTTTACGTAGCCGTTGGGCTAAGGGAGATTTCCCTGATAAAAAATCAGACGACCTCGTCAATCTTTGCGAACAGTGAGCCATCGTTTGGTTTAACTAACTATCCACTAACTAAAATATTGTGTCCGATAAAACATTCAAGTAGGAGCAACCAAATACACCAATTGCAAGTATTATCCTCCCGACGTTTCAAAACAACCCCTTGACCAAAATATTGGTCACAATACAACTGGTATCTAGTTCAATACAGCTAGAGTTTTTCTACCGTTCATAGGAGACAGCTAACAACAGAGGAACACGCCACTTCTGGAAATTTCTTTTTAAACCCAACTGAATATTGGTTTTTATGTATTCATTTTACACTCATGAGAAGGGATCAATCACTTGCGTTTGTTAGCAATAGTAACGCACACCGTTTGAGGACAGTGGCTAATTAGCGTCGATCAAATTTACTATAAATAGCACTAAGGGGGGGACCGACCCCTACTTAGCGCGTCCACAGGTGGCGGATAGTGGAATGACCTTTAGCAATAAAGGTTAGCTGTGAATAAGGCTGTGCCAAATAAACAGCCGTGGACCAAACGGATACTCAGGCGTTAAGGTCGTTAACGCGTTGACAAGAAGGCGACAACGGTTATCGGTGTCACCCTGAGTATTATCACCAAGCAGCCCTATTTAGGGACAGCACTGCTTGCTCCACTCGGAGAGGGGCCTAGAAAAGATGGTTTAAAAATTACTCGTCTTCTCACCAGGATGGCTGGTCGCGGCTAACTGGTCTATATACTCGCGGTCAAAACTATCTCAGAAATCAAAATCAATCTCTCTCAAACTATAAATAGCAAATTTACATGGCCAGTTTTAACCATCAGTGGTTAATCCTTTGACCTGATACTAGACAGGTTTAAGTTGGTATGAGACTTGAAAGCTATACATTTCTAGTGATTTCGAACAAAGATGAAACTACTGTACGGTGTTGCTGATTATCACAAATTAAGTAGAGTTATTATTTAATAAACGTGCCGGGGTGGTCTAGCGGTACAGCGCTCGAATTCGGACCTCCGTGGGCATGGGTTCGAATCCCATCACCGGCACTAAAATGCGGGCCCACGTTCGGCTTCGCTAAAATGTCCACTGCTGAAAGATGTTTATTGTAAAACATTCGAAGTAGAAAACATAAAATAAAAAATAAAAAATAAAAATAAATAAATAAATAAATTTCACTCTTCAAAACTCTATCATAAAACTAATACAGTTTCTATTACAATTTTTCTTTCTACAACCTTGTAAGAGTTTATAACATGGAAACAAACAGATTGGAACCTTTTTTATATATAACTTGAAACAAAAGTTTTTTTTGTGCAATCAAATTATAAGAGAACAAAATTAAAAACAGTTTTTTTTTTCAGAAAAATTTATAATTTATCTACAAAAATTCATTTATTCTCATAATTTGCGTTCTTATAAATTTTATCTAATACGCAGTTGTTTGTTTTAAAATTTGTATTTTTAATTTTGTCCTCACCAGTTCCAAATTTGTGTTGAATAAAACAAAACCTTAATATTTATTTATTTTTAAATGACGAAAATCAATTTTGACTGAGGGGGGAGACCGGCCCCTACTTAGCGCGTCCACAGGTGGCGGATAGTGGAACGATCTTTAGCAACAAAGTTTGGCTGTGAAAAAGGCTGTGCCAAATAAACAGCCGTTGACCAAACGGATACTCAGGTGTTAAGGCCGTTAACGCGCCGACAAGAAGGCGATAACGGTTAACGGTGTCACTCTAAGTATTATCACCAAACAGCCCTATTTAGAGACAGCACTGCTTGCTCCAATCGGAGAGGGGCCTAGAATAGGTGGTTTAAAAATTGCTTGTCTTCTCACCAGGATGGCTAATTGGTCTACATACTCGCGGTCGAAACTGACAAAAATCGATTAAATGCCGTAGTCAACAGGGCAGATACTCATGACCAAATTAAAAACACCATTCTCAGAGCTCAAACAAGGCAGAATGTGACTCGCGAAGCTACTGCTTGCTCTGTGAATATTACTCGCGATAATGCACCAAAAATCAATTTTGAAGATGCACTCAGATGTAACAAGGAACTACTAAAAGCTACACAAATAAGGAACTTTAATTCAGTACCCGACTGTATTGGATTGCAAGGTTAGAAGTCCTGTTGTATTTAAACTAAATACAAGAAATTGTAAAAACTGACAAACACGTTAAAATACAATCCTAATAAGACCACAATTGAGTACAACCCAAAACAAGGCTTCATTTTAAAATGATAAAAACTTAGCTCTTCTGTGTATATAGAATGTGTTCATACTCATTCACAAGTCAATAGTACCGTATAGGGTGTGAGTTTAAATTTGTGTGAAACTGGAGAGAAATGCACTGCTAATAATTTCAAACAAGGATCAAAACGGTTGAACAATGTTTCTGGTTAGCTCAAACCAATTGAATCTAACAATTCTAATACATCACCCTTAATATTTTTTTTAATTTTATGTTTGTTACTTTAAATGTTTTGACGAGAAATGCATCTTTCAGCAGTAGACATTTTAGCGAAACCGAACGTGGACCCGCATTGTAGTGGCGGTAGTCCAAATCAAGCGATGTACCGCTAGATCACCCCAGTACCACTAGGATTGTTGCTAATCAACTCCACTTCCGGTCCTATTCCAACACACGAACTTGTTTACGACAAAAATTAATAAGAGCATTTGCTCTAGTCGAAATTCCAAAAATCCGAAACCATTGGTCAACAAAACAGCTGCATACCTGCGTGCCAACATCCACGCTGGAGTCAAAGTCGTTGACATCAGCCCTAACGACGTCCATTGGGTCGTCATGGTCATCATTCGACAAATTCCGATCCAAATACAAATGGCCTTGTTTGGTATCTACAATTGGAAAGGATTGTCTGCTTTGACGTCCGTCGGTATGCGACATTGCAGGGGCATCGTCACGGGTAGACGAAACAAATTGCGACAAACTTCGACGCCGATGGAAGTCGATAGACGTGTCGTCGTTGGCCCGAAAGCCGTTCGAAAGCCATGCCGATTCGTCGGAATCTTTGAGCTGGGGTGAGTCCTTGGTAAACCATGGCGGTGTGTTGGGTTTGATCAAGTCGGTCGAATGGCTCAATGACTCCAATTTTGTATTTTCCATTATTTTGGATGTCAACAGCTGATATCTGCAAAACATTATTAGCAACAACTGTAGTAATTAAAACGTTGATGGCTAAGTCACCTATTCATTAGATCCAAGTTTGCCCAGTATTGAGAGGGGGTTAAATGAAGATTCTTGGCTAGAAAACCGCTTCCTTGCGATAACGTCGGTTGGCGGATCCACAAGCCGAACCGACTACATATGATAAATAGATACCTTTTAGGAATCTTGAGTAAAAGCTAGAATTCGTTTACTGTGTAAAAGTAAAGTGAAAGCCCAGTTATATTGCTGTGTACTCGGTACCTGCCTTTAGGCACCACGTGCAGGATAAACAGTCAGGAATATCACAATTATCTGAATTTGAAACTTTAAAAGCATTAGTTAAATCTACAGGATGATTAGCATCAATAGATATTCAGAACAGGATCAGTCCATCAGGTACATTGCCCGGATTGTAGTTTTCTAAGTCCAATTGAACCGCCAATTAATCCTATGCACTAAACTGAAATCACCATAGTGAATATAAATTGATTTCCACCACACTAACACTAAATGCGCTAAACGTCTTCACTGTCCCGCGCGCGCATACACACAAAGTCAAAATGGTGGCAAACATCAACCAATCAAACGACAAAATCATTCAGTGTGAATGTTGAAAATAGGATGAAAAATTCAAAAATCGTTATTATTCAGTTTGAATCCGTTTTCAAATAGAAGCGATCTATTTGCCCCCCTCCCCCAACTGAAAAGATGTCCACTTAGACTTCATGCTCAAATGGATACAAATGATCAAATTGAACTAAAAATTGAATTGTCGTTACACAATCGCCAAATGAAATATGACAATGGAAAACGAGGCCAAATGTGTACCTTTTTAGTGTAACAAATTGAACTTTTCAATAGCCAACATTGGTTTCTAATTTTGCCAAAACAATATCCATAGAATATAAACTTTATTTTGGGAAGTGATGATATGGAAAATTACGATTTCTAAATCTGAATAAAATCCCCTTTTTTAATATCATTATAAGATAGCACATATCTAGAAAATGTACATTCTCCTTCTTCTTATTATTATTGTTGTTATTGTGACTACTACTACAAAAAATATAAATCTGACTGCGTTTGTAGCAAGATGATTCAAACGATTCCCAACTTTTCCACATAATAAAGTAGTTAAAATATGCATTTGCTTGCATGTAAAACCAGGTGTTTGTAATAAATAAAAGAACAGAAAAGACTGTTATGTTAACAATGACAGCAATCAATTGAAAGTTTTAAAAAAATGACTGATTCCAAAGCCCTAACAACAACATCAAAATAAACACTGCTCAGTGAAAAACGTTTTGCCCTTGGCAATTGAGACAACGCCTGTTGTCTAGAAACGGACAATTGAACAATATAGATAGGGCATTATCACAATTGACGTTTTATATTTTTGTCATTTCTTTTCTATTTAATTATGTACTTTTCATCATAACAATAATAATATTAATAATAATAATAATAGAGTAGCGTAGTCAGTTTTACATTTTACAAGTCACAACAGCCAACTGACAAGTTTTAATTAAAGACCAATGACTCATTGCTTCTATTCAGACCAAAAAAAGTTAACTGAGTTTAATTTAGAAGTTGTTAAAAGATCAGTAACCGCCAAATTCGAGATGATCTCCAATTTCACGAACTTCCTTCTTTGGTATCGCGACAACGTAGATTACACGCTGGTTTGGACACGTTCTTCGTAAAAATCATGATTCAATCTCACGTTCCGTAACTTTGGCTTGTCCAAATGCCAAATGGAAGAAAAGGAAAGGTAATCGGAAACGTACTTGGATGGATGCTGTTCGGGACAATCTTCACCCTATTTTGGCCAGGACTTTATCTTGGAAACAATGGCAAAGTCGTTGGACTGACATATCGATGCACGCCTCCGAAAACCGTGAACAGTGGAGAGAAATTATTCGTGATGCTTTGAGAACTTGGAACTAATTATTATTATTATTATTATTATTAAGCTGTTAAATCTCATAACAAGCGGATCTACACGCTTCAAAATTGTCGTTTGTTTCATAAAAACAATCTAACAACCAACTTCAAACCTCCTTTACATTCCCATCAATAACATTTTCATTTTGATTAATAATGTGGTCACCTCTTCATTATTTTCCAAATTTATACAATATGTAAACAATCAACTTTGATGGCTTGATAAGCGTAACAAATGTAAAAGAATAACGAAGTTTGTAGACTGGTAAACGGCATCCTTGTGACGTCGCCATTGTTCGCAAAGATTGATAAAGCCGCCCGACTTTTTGTCAGGGTTATCTCCTTTAGCCCAGCGGCTGCATATGGTATACGTATGTCCTAAGATACCTTTTAAGTATTCTGCGTGTTTGCTTATAAGCATTAGTCAATTCGTCAGAACCATTAGCATTCCAATAACATTTGTCTAGATAACCATTTTTTTTTAATGCTGTGCTATGACACGACAAATAGTCCATTTATTTAACTAAATAATCACTAATCAAAGCACTTTTTACCAATACAACAATCAAACATACTTGACCGCCCGAAGTTGATTTTCCATTCGATTTAATTCGATACGAAATTCTTCACGTTCCAATTCACGTTCTTCTGTCTGCTCAATCAAAAATCGTTCCTGTGGCACAAAGCAAGTAGACAAATGCACTCCAAATTATGTCAAATTGGAAATAATGTTTGTCAACAAAATGTATCTCTAACCGTTGACAAATCCATGTCTTCTTTGCCGGTGAGTACAAGAATACATCAGCCCTCGATCTAAAAGAGATAACCCTGACAAAAAATCAGGCGACCTCGTCAACCTTTGGTGAAAAGTGGCTCCGTTACAAAGATGCCGTCTACCAGCCAAGAAACTTCCTTATTCTTCTACGTTTGTTACGCTTATCAAGCCATCAATGTCAATCGTTTATATCCCGTAGAAATATGGAAAATAATGAAGAGGTGATCACGTCACCGACTAAAATGAATGAATGAATAAAGTGAAAACTCGGTTATGATTCAATGATCAGTTAGAATCCGACACTCCTAAAAGTGATGACTAATTTTATTGTGATCGGTAACGTGATCACTTCTTCATTATTTCTATATTTAAACAATCGGCTCCACAAAGTTTCTTGACTCTTGACACCACATTTGCACAGCCTCATCTAGCCCAACAGATACAATTGGTATATGTATACCTTAAAATACCTGTTAAGTGCTCTGGATGTACACTTGCTCTCATCCTCCAAAATGGAAGCCCACTTATACCGTTGTAGACTCAGTTCCTAATCGATGTTAGTCTGAAACAGCATTACCACCATAATTTCCGATTCACACTTCAGAATTATTGGTTAATTGCATCTAGGGATGATTATGCCATCAACCAATAAAAACCTTACATAACCAACACACACATATCATCATACTGAACATACTTTGGCCAGCAGTTTCTGCTGAGCAATGGCCAAATCACTACGCAACAGCTGTTGGCTGGATTCGGCAGTAGCCAATTGCTCGAGCAGTTGCCGTCGACTTGATTCCAATTCGATAAGAGACGCCGTGTGATTCTGTTCGAATTCCAACATGCGCCGATCCAATTCGGCTTGAAATTGTACACGTTCGGATGCCACCAACTGACTGGTCTCGAGAAGTGCTGGACAAGAAAATGGTAAACGTACAATTTAACCATATAATTTTCTTCGTTTAACCGTCAGACTAAGAGAAATAACCTTGACAAAATACCAAGCAGTCTCGTCAGTCCTTGCAAACAATGGAACCGTCACAAAAATGCAGTCTATTAACCGAGTTGTCGTTATAGTCGTATGTTAGTTACACTTATAAACCGCTCAAAGGCGATTGTTTGATGACAATGATCCTTAGGATTTAAGTAATACTTATAAAGTCTCAATTTCCAATAATAATAATATTCCTGACTGTTCCTCTTCCACATGGTGCATCCTCAACTAGGTACCAACAGGCATCTAGACTAGTAACAGCAGGAATCGAGTGCACAGCAGTATAACTGGGTTTTCATTGAATTCCCATTCAGTAAATGGATGTTAGCATACATCCTAGATGCTTAAAAGGTACCTCAAGGTATCTACATTTACCATATGTAACCGGTTAGGCTTGTGGATCCGTCAACAGGCATCAACCCTACAGAAGATCGCCTTGTCAATTCCTGCGAAGATTGGCGTCTTCACAAGGTAGCGGTCTTCTCACCAAGAAAATTCATTTGTTCAATTCGCATCCGACAATCTTTTCGTATGGGAATTCGAGAAGCCATTGGGACTTGGAATCAATGAATAGGTGTGGCTCTGCCACCAACTTATGTTATGTACACACATAAAAATAAAGTACCGGGGTGGTTTAGCAGTTCAGTGCTCGACTTGGACCTGGGTGGGCATGGGTTCGAATTCCACCACCGGCCCACTAAATTGTGGCCCACGTTCAGCTTCGCTAAAATGTCCACTGCTGAAAGATGCGTTTCGCGTCAAACATTCAAAGTAGTAATAAAAAGCGAGTACGTCTCATCAACCACAAGAAATGAATGAATGTTGGTCCCACCTACACACAAAGCCAACTTACCTTGTTTCGTATCAACAGGCAACTTGTCGGCGATTAACAATTGGGCCATTTCAAGTTGGGCTTTCAAGTTGGAAATTGTTTGGTCGGAATCAGTACCACTATTGTCGCTGCTGACGCTTGTGTGACACCAAGATGAAGAATTCGAAATGCCCGACTCATCTACCAATGAACGTTTCGTTATTTCAGCACCGAGTTGATTCATTATAGCTGTAGAGCGAAAGCAAACGAATTGATTAATTACTACTTCTATTGATTTGAATTATTATTATTATTATTATTTCTACGATCATTTTAATTGTGAATCGTGTTACGACAATAATTACTAATAATGTTGATAAAGCCAAACGGATATAGCAATATATACAGTGGAAAAATTTCATCTATATAGGTATAAACGGGTGGATAGAAAAATGAAATGATATAAATCTATAATGAAGAAAAATGAAAGCGTGTCAAAATCCAAAACAATGTTAATAATGCTATTGTGTAAGTATTTGTTTGAATTAATACAAATAATGCTAAAAAGTGTTATATACAATATACAGATCAAGCTGAATTTAAATTTATGTTGGCTACTTTGAATGTTTGACGAGAAACGCATCTTTCAGCGGTGGACATTTTATCGAAGCCGAACGTGGGCCACAATTTAGTAGGCTGGTGCTGGGATTCGAACCCATGCCCATCCAGGTCCAAATCGAGCACTATGCCGCTATACCACCCTGGTTACAATAGCGTTTTTAACCGACCTTATTAGTTAAATGACAAAACCGAACAATTAGGTATTTGCTTACTAAAAATAAATTTTATTTTAAAACGACCGAAAAATCAATATTCCAATAAATAGTTCAAAAAAAACAATTGATGAATTAGAACAATTTTAAATTATGACAAGCAAAAAGGAAAAAGTGATGAACAGTTATATTTAAAATGCAAAAAAATTTTTGTTGATTATAATCCAAATGATTGTGCATTTTAAAATATTTAATATAATCTAGTTTTTGAAATTGTAAACATAATTTGCAAAAAAATCAATGATCTGCTTTTAATGAGTACAACAAAATGATTTATTTCATCTTTTCAATCAATAAAAGTTTAGTTGGGTTTTTTTCATTATAAAACATATTTAAATGTTTGTTTGAACATTTAAGTTGAATAAAATAATTAATTAAAATATTAATATTTCCGATACTAAAATAAGATGCAATGTATGAACGAGTTTTACAAAACCTTTACACGTTGAGCGCGATGAGAAAAATATTTGACAAAAAAGTTTTCTTTTATTATAAATTATAAAACAATCATCACTTAATATAGTATACCAATAATACTTTTATATAAATGTAGGGGAATATTTTTAAGCTAAATACAATAAAACAGTCTGAGAATTATAATTATTTCAAAGTATTAAATGTGGAAGGAAAATACACTTCAAACTTTTTAAAATAATCTATACTATCTATCTCTTGGAATGTTAATGATATATAATTGGAATAATGCTTATAAAGTTTCAACTTCCAATAATGTTGATATTCCTGACTGCTTGTCCTCTTCTACGTGACGCATCCTGGACTAAGTGTACTCAAGCACCTAGACTAACTCAGCAGGAATCGACTGCATAGCGGTATAACTAGACATTCGTCTTGGAAAATGGGTGTAATCGTACATCCTGGGGTACTTCAAAGGTATTGTGAAATATACATATACTATATGTAGCCGTTAGACTAATGGAGATAATCATGACAAAAAATCAGGTGACCACGTCAATCTTTGCAAACTGTGGCGCTATCATAAGGATGCCGTCTACGTTTGTTACGTTTATCAAACCATCAAAGTCTATTGTTTAATATCCTAAACAAATATAAGAATAATGAAAAGGTGACTACATCACCAACCAAATGGATGAATTATGATGAAGTATTCAATAATGTAATACAACTGACTTTTTCGTAAAATTAAGTGCCTATCGGAAAACTATGCGTTAGTTAACTCGGTTAAGTGTAGGACTTGCTGTTTTATTAGGGGTTGCAAAAGCACTCAGTTAAACAATAAGCAAATCAAACACACACACTTACCACGTACAATCCCGCTTTGGACTAGATTAGTTTATATATATATATATATATATATATATATATATATATATATATATATATATAGTGTTTAAAGTGTTGTATTAAAAGAAAAAACAACAACAACAACAGTCATCACATGATGCACTTACACAATAACTTGTTTGCATTTGTTTGATATTGATCAATGTCGACATTTTTCGACGACAAAGCAGAATGATGCGACTTGAGCAGTACTAATTCATCTGAAATAAAAAATAAATTGCAATCACTGACTGTTTCGTCAGAAAAAGATGAGGCCTGGGTAACATGCCTACGTTTAAGATGTGTATATGTGTGTGTAAAACCAACTGTATCACTAGTTGGTCGCACATGTATATGTATAATGTTTAGGACTCCGATACAGTATATCAAACGATTCACTCCGATCTCTTGATAAGCATATAACAATGTTTCTTACTCAGTAACATCATCATCATCATCATCATCGGGAATAAACATCCCCCACCGGTTATTATCACCTACGGTAGTCCAAATTCCGAAAATTCTGCAAAAACACCAATGTGCACTCAATGAGCGGCACTTGAGGTGTGCTGACTTTAAATGTTAATTACATCCCGAGTTAAAGCCCTCCAGTGACCTCTATTAGCTACAAACGGTAAGTAAACGGATGCCCAATCAAGTAATTCATTTGGACGAGTCGATTCAGTATGAACAAAAGGACTGAGTTCGCGTGCGACAGTGCCCGTCCAAATTTTCCGTTTGCCGCCTGGCAGCAGAGAGGCAAATACAACGCCGAATCTCTGAAGAGCTGGAACCTTTGTTATCTATAACCGAGTCTAGGTACATAAATTCATCGACTACTGAGAGTGGGTTATCATTAACAGTGATTGGATCTCTAAAGAGGACATCCGCTAAAACTACTGTTTTATAGCATTAAGATATAAACCGTATATCTCTGAGGCTTAGTAACAGCATTCTTGTTCGCTCCCTGATATTTTTTCAGGATTATCTTCCTTAGTCCAACTGTTACATATAGTAAACGTAAATGTCAAAATACCTCTTAAATACTCCGGAGTGTATGCTTGCACCCATCTACCAAAGCGTTAGTCTAGTGCACGCGGTCCCTTCTGTGTTAGTCAAGATTCTTAGAAACATCTAGTACAAAACATGCCATGTGGAGGAACAGTTAGGAACATCGCCATCTTGGAAAAATTAAAACATCAAAACCATTACTCAAATTGTCATAACAATTGGCATCCCATTTTTTCTCCCTATAGTTTTCAAAAAATTCTTATTTTCTACCATTCTAATTGCATTTATTATTTAAAAATTAAAATTAATTGTTCTATAAACATATCGAAATAATGAGTTTGTATAAATAAACGGATCAATTATATCTTTAAAAAAACCTCCACAATTTGTTTTAATAAAACTTTGATGTGCGCAATAGAATTGAGTTTCATTGCATTGATTTTTTCACCCAATGTACAAGCTCAAAAGTACGCATATGTTCATACAACGAATTAGTGATACGATTGGTCTACTGATACAGCACTAGACTCGAATTTGATTGGGTAATGGTTTGAGTAACTCCGCCTAGTTTGGATTAGAAATGATTCAATCGAGCCAGTCCCAAGCCTGGATAAAGGAGGAGGGTTTGAGCGCAAGGTTGGCAACCTGGCCTTTGTAAAAATTTATACTGCTGCGGAAACAATGAAAGATGACGCCATTCCGGCAAACAACAACGTTTCTGGATGGAAAGTTACCAGATGACAAGGTTGAGTGAAAGCCGAAAGAAAGCGCAATCTTCGATTTGCAGAATATTTAATGCCATCGAGACTTTGTTATTGTTGTTGTTGTTTTGCTGTAATTGTTGTCTTATTGCCCCATGCTTATTCTTAAAGAAAAAGGGTTTTGTATAATATATATAATATATAATGGTTTGAGTGCGAACCCTCATTTGATTTTAGCAAAATATCTACTTGTTGGAAAATGTTTCTCGCAAAACATCCGAACAATGGTGATCAATCAATTCATCAATTAGACACACGTTACCAACTGACCCACAAATATTCCCATCAATTCTTGGACTCCAATGTGATTAAACGTTTCGTCGGTGGCGGTCAATCTGCGTTTAAACTGATTGCACAACTCGGTGGCACTTTCCATCAACTTTTCGAATACAGTAAGGACACTTTTGCATCTGTAGGTGACGGAAAATGAATAAGTAAGCATTAGGCAATAATGGATAAACAATATTGATACCACAAAAAAAACAATGGATGTTATGATAATTTTCAATCATTCATTCATTTTGGTTGGTGATATAGTCACGTCTTTTTTATTATTTTCCATATTTGTACGGCATATTAAAAAATCGACTTTGGTGGCTTGATGAGCGTAGACTGCGCCACTGTTCACAAGGATGATGAGACCGCCTGGTCTTTTTGTCAGGGTTATCTCCCTTAGGCCAAGGGCTACATATGGTATACATATACCTAAAGAATGATTGTAAAGTGAAAATCATTGGGTGTGATTTTTTTTAACGTACTCACATAAAACAATCTCATTATTCAATATCTATAGCGCTAGAGATTGTAATAATAATAATAATAATAATAGTATGTAAAACAGTGTCATATCATTTGAAGCGTACTGACTAAGTAATAAATACATATTCTATCTAATAATCAAAAGTAAATCAATACATTAACTTTGCGAAAATTAGGATAATTAAATAAATTGTATTCATAGCCCAAAACATAGTTATGTTCACAAAGGTATAAAACCACACCCAACAAATTAAGTTGATCTATGAAGCTAAGAACGGGACAAAAACAAGTAATATTACACACACACACACACAGGTGTAGTAGATAAAAAAATTAGTCATTAGGCATTTATGTTTAACAATAATAAGGTAAAACTACAATCTCAAAATTGGATGTAAATTAAAAGTGCTTAATTGGACACATGCCTGTTTGTAATATCAATAACTAAAAACATAATGCATCCAATTAATTGGAGCACGTAAGCATTAAAGGTGGCTTGTCAAACAAAATACAGAATTTTTCATATGTATACGTTGCACTGCACGTTCAATTCTGTTGAAGAGCTTGTGTGCTTTATTGGGTGGTTGTGAGAATTATACTGACCAATCAGATAGGTGGAAAGGTAGAATAGGGACTAGCAGTAATCTATCATTTGCCTGGCGGTTAAATTATTTAGTGAAAACTTCAGTTAGAGGCATTAGTTGGTTTGCGGTTTGAGCACGGTTATAAGTTTATAACGACCTTCAACACTGATTAAAATTTATTTATTTATTTATTTATGTTGAATGTTTCACGGGAAGAATCTTTCAGCAGTGGACATTTTAGCGAAACCTAACGTGGGCCCGCATTTAATGCCGGATGTGGGATTCGAACCCATGCCCATACTATTATTATTATTATTATTATTATTATTATTATTATTATTATTATTATTATTATTATTATTATTATTATTATTATTATTATTATTATTATTATTATTATTATTATTATTATTATTATTATTATTATTATTATTATTATTATTATTATTATTATTATTATTATTATTATCATTATTATTATTATCATTATCATTATTATTATTATTATTATTATTATTATTATTATTATTATTATTATTATTATTATTATTATTATTATTATTATTATTATTATTATTATTATTATTATTATTATTATTATTATTATTATTATTATTATTATTATTATTATTATTATTATTATTATTATTATTATTATTATTATTATTATTATTATTATTATTATTATTATTATTATTATTATTATTATTATTATTATTATTATTATTATTATTATTATTATTATTATTATTATTATTATTATTATTATTATTATTATTATTATTATTATTATTATTATTATTATTATTATTATTATTATTATTATTAATAGCACTATTATTATACAATTTAAGTTTTATTATTATTATTATTATTATTATTATTATTATTATTATTATTATTATTATTATTATTATTATTATTATTATTATTATTATTATTATTATTATTATTATTATTATTATTAATAGCACTATACTATACAATTTAAGTTTGGATTTATCCATCAAGGCAAATTTCATTTATAAGGCTATCTCTCATCTCCCAATGCGTGTTAACATAAATAGTGAGAATGAACCACATGAAATGCACAGAATGAGGAATATCACCATTAAGGGAAATACAAACAACAAGAATTACTCCCATTTTCTACATACATTATCAGTATCCAGATTATAAACAACTTTAACCTTTCACTAATTGTATGTATATGATGTAACAGATTAAAATGCTAATTTAATACTGTTCCAAACATAAATCAAACAATCTACAAGCAAGAAAAAAAATAGGCAATCAATAGTTATTGCACAAACACAAGTAAAAAACGTTTCGTTTATTTATGTAAAGTATTTGATTGTAAAAAAATAACGTTGTTTGCCATCCAATCAATAGTCCACCATCATTCACTTTAAAAATAGATAATACAACTAACAAATTGCCATCCCTTTTGATAAACTAGTGCCATCTAAGTGAATATGTTTGAAGTGGTTTAAAACTGTAAAATTTAGGTCAAAACTGAGTACGCATAGGTTCGAGTTCGATCGCCGCTAGAGTAATTGCGCGTCCTCATTGAACTTCGATAAATGTCCAGACAAATAATGTAGCAAAAACAATGACAAGTAATAAAGGTTATAAACTTACACAACAAGTTCATTTTCCAAGCCATCGTCTGCAGTTTGTACGGCCTTCGAAACGAAGATGTCGTAAACCTAATAAACAAAATTAAATGAAAAATAATCAAGTTTTAACAAATAATTGATACGGACACCAGATGAAACGTTAAGACATTTCTATCCGTTAAGATAATTATAAGTATAAAGTGGAAAGTGTTGTTGTGACGGCGCCACTGATTGACGAAGCCACCTAATTTTTGTCAAGGTTATCTTCCTTAGTCCAGCGGAAACAATGAAAGATGACGCCATTCCGGCAAACAACAACGTTTCTGGATGGCAAAGTTACCAGATGACAAGGTTGAGTGAAAGCCGAAAGAAAGCGCAATCTTCGATTTGCAGAATATTTAATGCCAATGAGACTTTGATATTTAGTTTTGCTGTAATTGTTGTCTTATTGCCCCATGCTTATTCTTAAAGCAAAAGGGTTTTGTATGATATATAATAATATATACCTTGAGATATCTTTTAATTATCCTGAGTCTATGCTTGCACACTAGTCCGAACTATATCACGTGGAGGTAGTCAGGTATATCACCATCATTGGTAATTAAGTCTTTATAACCATTATTCAAATCCTCATGATCATTTCCTGTAATTATTGGTTTCATTCAAATCGCCAGTTCCCCAATGTTTGTGTGTATCTTGACAAGATGTTAAAATGTCACACAAACCAATTGCGTTACTAGCTGATACCATATACGTAGGCTTTTTAAATGACCACTGTTATGTTAGTTCGGAGATGGAATTCCTACTAATAAACAACTCTGATTTCGTGTACTATAATGAAATGTGGGTCATACAAGTAGCTAAGATTTATGTCTGGATTGGAGTCCCACCACCACTACCGAATGCTCGCTCACATGCAAGACTTTCCCAAACGCCTGAATTGGTGAAAGATGACTACAGCGAAGCATGGGTTCGCATCCCACCACCAGCCCACGTTCGGCTTCGCTAAAATGTCCACTGCTGAAAGATGTTTCTTGTAAAATATCCAAAATAATAAACATTGAAAAATGTAAAAATAAAATAAACAATTTGATTGTTTGAAATACAAAATAAACACAATGATGATGTCCACTTTCAAAGTAGAAAAAATCAACTCTGTTGTCGCTTCGCATGTTTCAAGTTACACGACAACAAACCAAAAAATACAAAATAATTTCAAATCAATGAGAATGAAAACTTACATTTGACTCGACCTGAACGCCAAAATCACACAAATTATCCAAAGTTAGGTCGTCAGTACATTGGCCAACTGGAAAGTAGAAAAAAATGGCAAATTAAAGTATCATTTTTGACAGTCTGTCTACACATTAATTTGATATTTGAAAACTCTTCCGCTTTGTAGAACAACAAGAGCAACGCAAGATTGTTCCACATTTACAGATGGTACATGTTGAAATTCTATTCGGAATTAAGCAAAACCCTGTTTTCACTTCTTTGCCCTCGCGTTTAACAAAATGTTGTTTTTTAGCAATCTCAATTTTTTATAGAGGCCAGGTTGCTAATCTTGCGCTTATTGGGTTCCATTGCCACTACCACTATTAAATGTGAACCCCTGTCTACAGCTTCGCTTAATGTCCACTTACTAAAGTGAAAGTAATTCAAATATTCTGTCCAAATAATGAACAGGCGACCACATCACCAACCACAATGAATGAATGAATAAAATGGAGAAATTTAATAAATTTAAATTGTTAATGTTATTGGAAAATTTCAATGAATAACACGTACCGTCGCACATGAGTGTCTTCGACTTGGTCGAAGATGCATCAGTCAATTCGTCATTCTGTAGAAATAGAAAACAATCAATATTCATATCAACATGTGCGTTATTATATGCTAATTGGACGAAAACAAATTACTTGATCAAGTTCTACTCCACGTTACCAACCAAAATAAAAGAATAAATTCAAAAAACTGGCAAAAGTAGATGGAGGAATGTTAATGGATAAAAGAAAATAGGTACTGTGCAGCTAAAAACTATTTGACAAGACATTATCGAAATAAGCACTTTTATGTTGCGTTCAATTTTACCCTAGACAAAAAACGTAACTAAGCTCACGTCATCATCTTAACAAACCATTGTTAATCACTACCAACAAATCGACAAAATGAAATTAACATTTTGCACATAGATGAAAATTATTCATTGACCATCGAAAATGGCCACACACACACACCGCATGTTTACAGCTGTTGGCCCCTAATTAAAACTAGATTTATCTAGAAAGCACACCTGCAGATGTTTTCACCCAAAACCACAAAAAACGAAATAATTCCAAAGTCGATGAATAGCGATAACGAAATGCAAGTATTGGGTGAATAATTATTCTAGATAAACAGGCATGCCGATGTTAGTAGAGTTAGTGAAAAGATTGTATTGTATAGCCATGGCTACGTGTATACATAATCAAAACAAAAAAAACTAAAAATAGAACACAATAACATCATGTTGCAAAGTGGTCCAGTTTGTTAAAACGGGCGTCTCCCAACTGACAGCTCCACTCCTTTTATGCATATTGGTCTACATCGGTCTACGTAATTTCAATCCATCTAATCGAGAAACAATATAAAACCTACTTGACGTTAAACGGTTAGAATCATCATCAAGAATAAACATCCCCCACTGGTTATTATCGTCCAGGCGAGTCCAAATTACCAAACGTCTGCAAACCATCAACTTTCACAATGTGCACTTAATGAACAACACTTGGGGCATGTTGACTTTAAATGTTAATAACATCCCCCAAATGAAACTCCTATCAACTGCAAACGGTAAGCCCAATTAAACAATTCATTTGGACGGGGGAAGCTTAGCATAAATAAATGGACAAAGTTCGCATGGCCCGTCCAAAAAATTATCCGTTGGCCACCCGGTCTTCTTTTCCATTCGGATAATGGTTTGGCCTCCGTCGGATGAGTGAGAAACCAGGACCTGCCAATCGGAAATATTGGCTACTCGTTAATCATTTCACGATTGCAATATTGTTTAGTTATTCAAGCCCCACAAGAAGGAAATACTTAGGGCAATTGAACACCCACAACCTTGGAAACTGAAGTATTACCAACACCCGTGGACAAACACTGATCAACCATAAACAAAAAGATACTTACTATGTCATCAGATGTAAGTGAATTCACGGCATCGTCAATCATCCGTTTTGCCTACAATGTAATGATATAAATTGATAAAAATTACATATTAATAATACTGAGGATTTGAGTAATCTTTAAATAATTTCAATTTCTGCAAAGTTTCCTATGGACATTCCCCTATCCAACCCAACATATTTTTACAATTTGATAAATAATTTTTAAAATATCACAAAATAAATGATTAACACCCGCATCTAGTACCAGTGGTAGGAATCGAACCCATACCCACCCAGGTTCCAGTCGAGCGCTGTACCGCTAGACCACTCCGGCACAAGTGAGAAATCCTGTCCAACAAACGTTCTTAATTTCCTTCACATTTGCTAATCATCCTGTCATAGTAAACGGTACAATGTCATATCAACTTCAAAAAACAAGTAATTTTGTAATCATAAATCAAATATTATTAAAAAGAGCCGCATGGATGTCCAAAATACGTACCATGACAAATTTTGGATTTGCTACTGGCGTGCGCTCTTCTGTGTCCGATGAAGTACGCTCGAGTGCATCGTCGTCATTTTCATCAGTCCTAGCATCGCTCTGATTCAGCGATATAGACCAATCGTAGAAGCGCGTCGATCCTGGAGCCGGCGGTGGCAATAAACTTGGTCGCGATTCGGGTGTAGAATAGAGAGAATCATGTTGGACCTGAAAAGGAAAAATCCACTAGACTTTAGCCATTATTATTTATTATTATTATTATTACAAAACCCCTTTGCTATAATAATAATAATAATAATAATAATAATAATAATAATAATAATAATAATAATAATAATAATAATAATAAGCATGGGGCAACAAAGTGATTTCATGTTTCAAACATTTTGCGACTGAACAGCAGTATAACTGGACTTCTGCTTTGGTGGGTGAATGCAAGCATACACCCGGAGTACTTGAAAGGTATATTTAAGTGTATATATACGATTTTTGATTGTTGAGCTAAAAGAGACAAATCTGACAACTCTAATGTGGCGGCCTAGTCAGTCTCTATGATCAATATAATTTCAGGACGTAATACTGTTAAGTTGCCCAAGCCTAAATAAAAAGAAATGTATAATATATATAAATCCCCATACATCTTAGTCCAGAAGCCGAAGTTCTTCATACTAAAACATTTTACCATATTAGCTCTGTATTGTAAATAATAATCAGAATATCCACAATGAAAACCTATTATAACAACACACCAATTTCTCACAATGCAAATACAAAATTAATTTAAGAAAACGATTTGAGGGTAAATCAACCTAAAAGTTGTAGAAACTGATAATGATAAAAAACATTATATCAACATTTGTCAATAAGTAATTCAATTCTATCATAGAACAACTCATGACTCTTCTTTTCTAATATGACATACGATTGAACCGAACAATCAAAAATAACATATTTGATTTCAACATAAAACCAATATAATGATGACAGCACTCACGTGTTCAGCCAACTCCTCCAACTGAGCCGTAACACCAATTTCACTAGTTTTCATCAAACTAGAAAAAATAAAAACACAAGACAATAATTATTTAATGCAAAATGTTAAAAGTATGTGGTTGTGTGGTTTAATAAATGAAGCAAAATATACTGCAATTGAAAATGAAAAATAAATTAGCGAATGATTCGATATCAATAATATTTTGATTACTATCTAAAACGACTCAATTTCTATTCCTAACTGCGATGCATCGTGGACTATGTGCGCCTAGGCACTAAGACTAATACAGCAAAAACATTGCAGTGCACAGCGGTATAATTGGGCATAAAAACCAACATATCTTCAATCAAAGTTAAATGATAAAATGTACATTCTTGACCTAAGGTTTATGTCTGTATAGCTACAATAGATGAAATGTATACTTATCCATTTTAATAAAATAGCTAAGCAATTCATTCATTTTGGTTGGTGACGTGGTCACCTCTTCATTATTTCCCATATTTATACATGTAAAACGATCGATTTCGATGGCTTGACAAGCGTAGACAAACGTGGAAGAATAACAAAGTTTCTTGGCTGGTAGACGGCATCCTTGTGACGTCGCCACTATTCGCAAAGATTGACAAGGCCGCCTGATTTTTTGTCAGGGTTATCTCCCTTAGCCCAAGGGCTACATATGGTATACGTATACCTTTAGATATCTTTTAAGTATCCTGGGTGTATGTTCGCACCCACCCACCGTAGCGGAAGCCCAGTTATAACGCTGTGCACTCGGACCCTGCTGTTATTAGTCTAGATGCCTAGGGGCACCTAGTCCAGGATGCACCACGTGGAGGACTAACAGTCAGGAATATCACCATCATTGGAAATTGAAACTTTATAAGCATTACTCAAATCCTCAGGATCATTAGCATCCCAGCTAAGCAATAGAAAAGTTGATTACTCAATACAAAGTAGAAAACTGCAATTATAAAATCAGCCAAACAAAACCATTCCTTTCTTATTAACTGCGATGCTAATAATCCTGAAAATTTGAATAATCCTTTCAATGATGTTGATATTCGTGTCTGTAACCGTTATGTGGTGCACCCTGGACTAGGTGAACACAATCACCCATACTAATACAAAAGCAACCAAGTGCGTAGCGGTGCAAGCATACGCCCAGGATACTTAAAAGTTATACATATACCATATGTAACTACCAGGAAATAAACTCGACAAAAAATTTCTTTGAACATTGCCATCATCACAAAGATGGCATCTATCAGTCAAGATACTTTGTTATATTCCTACGTTTGTTGCGCATCACCACATCACTAACCAATAGCAATATTATCATTATTTAATAACAATAAAAAATAAATCATCTTCCACTCCAAACCATACTTGGCATGCTGCCGCATTTGATGCACCTCCTGTCGCAACTCTTCAATTTCGTCCAGCAACTTCAAATATTCCGCTTTGGGTACGGTCAAATTCGAATTGGGGGCAGCATCTGCATTGTCCGACGCATTAGTCCTTCTCGTATCGTCGCCCCAAATTGACGTAGTTTGCGAAATATTGCTGAGTATTGCGGTCGAAAAATGAACAGAATTGCCTGCTTCATTGGACAGAGACTTGCGCGGAGTGCTTGATGAAGTGGGCGAATGTGGTGCAATGACGTCTAGTTCGAGATCAGAAGATTGGTCTAGCAGCAAAAGTAAATGAGGATGTTTATTTCCGGTTATAACTTGAAAGTTTTACAATAAGCCTATTTAGCAAGGAAGCCAAATGAGACTATGCCCATTCGACTCGCAATACTCAAAAAGCAGAAACTACTATTTTACTAATGAATAATCTATGTGGTTTACAGTAAAGTCAACGTTTAAAATTTCACATAATATAAATAAAAAACCCATGTTATAACAAACCGAGTTTGGTACTTCACATGCTCTAAAAATCTATTCTTAAATTGTCGAAAAAGTAAATAGATTTTGCCACTGTCAGCAGAGTTTTCACAATAAAACTGCAAGTCCTATTCCTGTTTATTCATAACTTTGCCGAAATTGTGTCAGAGATCGAATTCCAACCCACAATGTCGTCGACGACCAGTCCTGACACGTCTGATGAACCAAATAAAAAGCAATTGAATACAATAATATCAAAATGTGGTCCAGCGGTACAGCGCTCGACTCGAACCTGGATGGGCATCGGGGTTCGATTCCCCACCACCGGCCCACTAAATGCGCGCCCACGTTCGGTTTCGCTAAAATGTCCACTGCTGAAAAATGGGTTTTTCGTCAAAACATTTACAATAGGGAAGAAAAAGGAAAGCTGTTATTGTTGGATAATAATGAAACCCTCACAGTGATGATAACTTCATTGAAATTGAGTCATGTTTACACATTATCGTAAATCAGCAATCTGATATATTAACGACTCGTGATAAATTAAATTAGCTAAGCGTGTGAAAAATCATATCAAAAACACTGGTTTCCTTTTATAATTCCTAACAAGACTATTAAAAGATATAAACTGTGAAATGCATTCATTCCTAGCAAATAAAATATTTGTGTGCGTATGTGTGTATGTATTTTCATGGTAATTCATGTATATTTTAAAACTTTTTCTATATACTAAAATTGTGCTTATGGCTGAAGAGAGTATACAAAATAAATTTATCTCACAGTTTAAATTTTCTAGTAGTGTTAATTCGAAAAATTAGTTAAACACACAAAAATTACAACTGAAAAAACGTAATATAAAATCTCTCATAATTCATTACCAAACTCAATAAAACTATCGAAATGTGTGTGTGAATGTGTACAAATGTTGTCATAACGCCCGTCCACATCAAACCGTCGAAAATCGTGAAACTGACAAAAAATTTGCAATTTTTACGTAAATAATAATGATGATAATAATAAGGACAATGAAACAGTGTGAATGATAAAGTTAACAAAATGATTTAAATTTATTTTGATAGTGTTCCATGCAATATTTTAAAAATTATACCACAACGAACAAATACTAAAATAACTTGGTCGTATCTATTTTTTTTAATAATAATACTTATTGATGAGTAACCTGTCTGATAGGGGGGGTTCAAACTCAAATACCATATAGTAAACAATTAGTTGTAAATAATAACGGTTTTAGGTAAAAACAAACATAAATTAGACAAACATTTTGCATTTTTAAATTATCTTTAATCGGTAAAA
Source organism: Cardicola forsteri (assembly GCA_025895645.1). Classification (NCBI taxonomy): domain Eukaryota; kingdom Metazoa; phylum Platyhelminthes; class Trematoda; order Strigeidida; family Aporocotylidae; genus Cardicola; species Cardicola forsteri. The sequence goes on along the minus strand of JAKXYG010001222.1, from coordinate 47,109 downwards.
CGAACAAGCAGCACGACTGACTACAGAAAGGGATGACAATGATCGACGAAGATTTGAGTAATGCTCATAAGGTCTCAATTTCCAATAATGGAGATATTTCTAACTGTTCATCTTCCATATGATGCATCCTGGACTAGGTGGTGAAAGGCATCAGGATTAATAACAGCAGGGACCGAGTGCACACCGGTATAACGGGGCTTCCGCTTCGGAGGGTGGGTGTAAGCATACATCCAGAATAGTTTAAAGGTATCTTAAGGTATACGTATACCATATGTAGCCCTTGAGCTAAGGGAGATAACCCTGACAAAAAATCAGGCGGCTTCGTCAATCTTTGAGAACAGTGGCGACGTCACAAGGATGCCGTCTACCAACCAAGAAACTTCCTTATTCTTCTGTTTGTTACGTTTATCAAGCCATCAAAGTCAATTGTTTTGTATTCCGCATAAATATGAAAAATAATGAAGAGGTGACCACGTCACCAACCAAATTGAATGAAATGAATGATATATATATATATATATAAACATTGCCGTTCAATTGATAAAAATCAAATAATTATGTATATACCCGACAATTCAAGCTTTGATTTCGGCGTTTCTAGCTCCACTCGTAACGGTGTCATAATGACGGTTGAATCTGGGCCGCTGTATTGGAGCACGTTGTTTCGATTGTCTTGATTGGCGGCGGCATCATTGACTTCGACCGATAATTCATGACGCCTTTGTGCGGAATCGTTTTCTTCTTGTCTCACCCCAGTCAAATCATCGTGACTTGCGTTAGATGGAAATTCGGTGCTCGTGTAGTTATCATTGTCGTCATCACTTTCACCTTCATCCAACGAATCAAAGTCGTCAAAGGACATGGCCGTTAGTGTGGCGTATTTCTTGAATTCGTTTATATTCTATAACAAACGGAGATATATGTATATAGATAGAATAGATAAAATATACCGCATATAAGAAAATAAATTCCTATATTTATTTGGTCGTTACAGATTACATGTCTTACGAAAAACATTCTTTAGTAAAGCTAAACAATTGCCTGTATGTGGTGCCGGTAGAAGGGGGGGTAAATCCATGCCCATCCAAGTTTGAGTCTAACACGCACCTCAAATATCGCCTACATTTGCTTTCAACGTGTATCCCTCTTCTGACCCGAAAGGCCTAGTTCAACTTCAATTCGACTCAATGTCAGCAAAATTACCAACACTCGAAAACGTAAGACTTACAATTCTACCGCCACAAGAATTATGCTGTCTCGTTTCCATTATTTAAAAAAATTGCCAAACTGTCTTAAAAATCACAAAAAGTTTATCGCGTTAGTCGAGACTGTAAGTTCAATTATTCGATAAATATCTACGTGTTGCACATTTATTTTTAATTTTATTTTTCTTTAGTTTTACTACTTTGAATGCTTTACGGGAAACAACAATGGAAATTTTAGCAAAGCCGAACGTGGGCCCGCATTTACTGCTGGTGGTAGGATTCGAACCTATGTCCACCCAGGTCCAAGTCGAGCGCTGTAACGCTGGACCACCCCGGCAATAATAGATCCAAGAAACACTATCTATTTTAGCCTTCAACCTAAACAGTTTTAGTAGGAACTTGCACTTATTCTACTACTACTACTACTACATTTTTATTGTTAGTAATACAGCATTGGACTTGAACTTAGATGGGCATGTGTTCGAGTCCCACCGTCGATACTACATTCAAACCCCTCTTTAGCTTCGCTAAAATGTCCACTTTCTAAACAAATGCTTGGCGCAAAAACATTCAATCAACAACAATCACAAAAAAATAAATAAATAATGACCCAGTCACATCAGAATTCCACTCAAACACCACTTACTTTAGCTTTTGACCTGAACCCACTGACAAACGTGTACGACTTAGTAGTCCCCGTAGACAACTGAGTTGTCGGACTGGATTCCGTCTTTGTCGACTGACCTCCACTGGCAGCGGCAGAAGCAGCAGCAGCAGTTCTGTTACGACTCGTGGCAGCAGCCAAAATGGCACGTTCGGCCATCCGCACGCGTTCGTTCGCTTCGGCCAGTTGTGAATCGCGACTCGAGCGTAATTCGGACATTTCTGCTTCGAGAATACGCTTGGACAAAAATAATTCGGCGTCTATTAAATAGAAAAGTTAGACAAAATGTACAATGACAAATTGATCTGACTGGTAAAAATCATTCTGTAAAGTTTAATAAAATTATAACTACTGAAACACTAATAATTTCGGAAGTGATAATGATAATATTCCTGGTTCCAAATACATCCACGTGAATCAGAGACTGAGCACACAGTCGTACAATTGGGATTCAACCTTAGTAGATGGATGCAAACAACCCTAAAAAATAGACCTCATTAGTCCTTGTAGATAGTGACGCTATCACAGGGATTTCATTTGTTGATCAAATAGCTTCATTATTCTCCTACATTTGTTGCACATTATCACAATTCATAATCTCTCCAATCAAGTATTGTATATCAATTTCACTAATACAAGTTTACGAAAAACTATCAACCATTTGTTGCAATGTAAAAATTTTTTAACAAATATTTATAAATCAGTAATATTCCCATTTTTCCATTCTATCATAAACAATTAATATACAACTACCCAAATTTTCGGCTCTTAATTAAAATTGTTAATACTGTATTCAGGAAGATTCATTGTTAGCTTCTTATTTTTAACAATTGCACTATACACAATATCAATATAAAAAAGAAATTAATTAGAAATATAAATACTTTTTACCGTCACCCTAGTGCGCTATAATTCAAACAAACTAATAATAGCTTAATCCTCCATTTACACTTAAAAAAACAGAAACACTAACTATATTTAAATAAATAATACCAAAACATTCCCTCAACAAAAATAACTGTCTAAGAAATCATAATAAAATATAGTTATTAAAAAACTGCAAAACAATCAGAAAACAATAAAAAAATCATTTTTAAACACCTTATTCCAAAATAGAATAAAAACTACATATATTGATTAAATTAACAACAATCAAAATTTCTTTTTATTTCAAACCAAAATTAAAACTTTGTTGAAATTCTAAAAAAAGGTGACATATATAAACATTAACCAACAAACATGGTAAACTATGATAAGAATGTAAATAAAACTGCCGTAAAAATAATATATCGTCCAACCTATAAAAAACCGTTTTTCTCCAATTAAAAAAAACTGCAAATCACTTTAAATTCCAACCAAGAAATTATTTACTGTTGATATATAATAATCCTGAGGATTTGAGTAATGCTCATAGTCTCAATTTCTAACGATAGTGATCTTCCTGACTGTTCCTCTCCTGAACTAGGTGCCAACAGGCATATAGACCAATAACAGAAGGGAACGAGTGCACAGCGGTATATCTGGGCTTTCACTGGACTCCCGTTCATTGAATGGATGCTAGCATACACCTAAAATGCTTTAAATGTGTCTTAAGGTAACTATTTACCATATGTAACCGGTTAGGTTTGTAGATCTGTCAACCGGCGTCAAGCCTATAGGAGATCGCCTATTAAATTCCTGTAAACACTGGCGTTATCGCCAAGAAACTTCATTTATCCCTCCAAGTTCAATTCGAATCCGACAACCTTTTCGTATAGGAGTTCGAGAAGTTATTGAAACAGAATAAATGAAGATGCGGCTCTTCCACCAACTTATGTCATGTTACTATTGACACAAATCCTCAATTTTTCGTTTTTTTGCTCATTAGCTTTAGACAAATGTTCACACCTTACCACTAGAAGAATTCAAATTACTGTTACCTTCAACAGAAACTTTCAATTGAAAATCTTGGCTAAGTTATGCAAAACCAACTGCACCCCTAGTTGATCTTACTTGTGTGTAATTTTAGAATACTGTTAAGTTGTTTAAATGTGTTAATGCTCAAAAGACCGAACCTATCTACTGCCTTCAGTCCAAAAGCTAAGCTCTTACCAATGGTTGACTGTGTCATAAATATTTTAAGTGCAATTAAAATTCTTAAAAACAAAAAAATTGTTAACTAACAAAATACTTCTGCTGCTATAAACAACTAATATAAAAACTAATAAATTACTTTTATGTAGCATAATGAAATTGGACACCTCGATATATAATTAAAAGCTTAGTTAAAAAACTAAAAATGCTCTCAAAATGAACTTGCCAATATACATCACTATTTTTAATCAACAAGATTTTTTTAAATAGTAAGGACTGATAATAAACATAACATCAATAGAAATATATATATATATATATATATATATATATATCATAAATACAAAAACACTTAACATCAAAAACGTCTAACCAAAATAATGCCATTATAATTTTTGAATTAAAGCACTAAAAATGGTTAGCAGAGCTAGCTCCAGTCAGAAAGCCCAATTATTAGGTTTTTAAGTAGAATATTAGTTATTATAAAACAGTAACCAACATTCTGTTTAATAAACCAAAAATTTAATTTTTGTAAAGAATGTATTTATTATAAGAAATTTTACAAACGTAAAAATAAAAAGACCTTGTACGAATAAATCTCAATTTGATCTTAGCAAATGTTCAGTACAATATACCATCAAGCAATTATGCTGTAAGTGATTCTTAATTCAAAATTTAAATAAAAGTCAACACTAATTATTGCATTTATTTTTGCTGTCCCGTAATGTTTCTAGTGTCTATTTACAAATAGTTCATTGTAATGTCTTGTTTAAAAAACTAAATATTAAATGTTTGACATTTCAACTATAACATTAACACAATGTCAAATAAACTTAAACTTAAAAATATAATTAATACAATCTTATAATAAAATATTATCAATTATTGGTTTTAATGAGCAAATCCTAGACTTAATAACCAGTGCATTATCGCGAGCAGATAGTAGAGTTGCGAGTTACATTCTGCTTTCTTTGACCTCAAAGAATGGTGTTTTTTGCATTTGGTTATCAGTATCTACCCTGTTGACCACAACATCCAATTGATTTTTTGAAAGTTTCGACCGCGAGTACGTAGACCAATTACCTATCCTAATAAGAAAACAAGCAATTTTTAAACCACCTATTCTAGACCCCTCCCTGGGTGGAGCAAGTAGAGTTGTCCCTAAATAGGGCTGCTTGGTAATAATACTCAAAGTGACACTGGTAACCATATTCGCCTTCTTATCAACGCGTTAACGACCTTAACGCCTGAGTATCCGTTTGCTCTGACCGCTTATTTTGCACTGCCTCATTCACAGCTAAAGGCTGTTCCACTATCCGCCATCTGTGGACGAGCTAATTAGAGGTCGGTCCCTCCGCTTATCATACCTTAAGTGCTATGTCATTAAGTGTGCATTGTAAAAGTTAAGGTTTTTGCAAACTTTTGGTAATTTGCACTACACTAGGCGATGATAACTGATGGTGTTTATCCTCGATGTTGATGAAATATTGGTAATTATGCAAAAGTTAGTAACCCCATAATGAAAGAAATAAAGTATGTATAAACACCATATACAAAATATATGCATAATAAAACGAAAAAAATTGTAAAAAATAAATTCAAACAGACAAAAATAATATTTCACATTTTTATAATGAAACCCAGTTTTTAATTGATAATCCAAAATATTGACATTAACTTTCCGTAACAACTTATTATTAAAATTTAAAAAATTACTTTGTTCATGTGATAAACGCAGAGCTGTTTGAAGTTTCCTGTTCTCGTTTGAAGTACGCTCCAAACGAAGATGAACTTCAGACATACATTCCGAATCTTCCAACTCATTTCGAATTTCTTGCAATGATTCCAATTCAACAATTAAACTAGTTTTCAATTTTAAAACATCTTCTAATTGTTCAAAAAGTTCTATAAACAGTGTTTAAATTATATTTACGTTTATAAAAATAAAAAAATTTTAATAAAAAATTTTGTTATTAAAATATTGTGTAATGACAAAATTGGAAAATGTTTAAAATCAAATAAAACGTCTCTACATAATCCAAATAATTCTAAACACATAAATATTACTGCTGCTCTCATAATCAAAATGCATTGCTGAATATAACCAATAAACATATAAATATATAATAATTAAAAACAAATATAAAGCTTAAATGAGCATTTCATAAATCAAAAACATAATGTGTTTATGTTAAAAATTAATATATATAAATAAACAAAAACCTTGGTAAGTTGGCTTATTAATTTCGGCAGATTTAGGTCTCTCATAAAAATTTTTACGATGTCTGTTTTCGCCAATAAAACCAAAAAATTGTTTGTTTAACTGCTCATATTTTTTCTCATATCGCTTGCTCCATTCTGATAAAATTTGTGACAATGTATTATCATTTCCCGACGTCAATTCCCTATGTACAACATCCATCTGAAGTAAACAGATGGTAAAATAAAAAACGCCTAACTATTAAATAATCCGCAACTACAAATTGCTCGATATGTAAAATTTAATAAACAATGTATTGTATTTAAAATATTTTTTAATTAAAATATTGCTTTTTTTATTTATTTTATTTTTAACTAAAATTTGTAAATTATTATTATATTATATATGTATTGCATTTTATATTTAATGATTACTTTTATATATTTTATATTATTATTTGATTTAATTAAAATTAAATTATTTAAAATTTAAAAACTAAATATATTTTAAAAACAAAATAAAATTTATGTAGTTTTTTATAAGTGATTTAGAAAGAAATATGATTACAAGATTATCAGCTTTATTTCTGCAATTTACAATAAAATTAAATAAAAATGTTATTTTAATAAAATTAATAAAAAATAAAATAATGTTATATAATTATTACAAAAAAATGTTTATATTTAGGGAACAAAAAATAATTTAAAGCATTGGGTTCCCTTTATAATTCCAAACAAAAATAATGGAAGACGTAAACTGTGAGATGAATTCATTTTGTATATTCTCTTTAGTCACAAACATATAAATAATCAGTATATATATATATATATATATATATATATATATACAGCCACTGAATAAATTAGTGATAAAAATTCAGAAAAAAAATTAATATAAATTAATTTGTTATCTCTAATTATTTTTTAGTAAAAATAAATATTAAGAGTTTAAAATAATGTAAAATATGTAATAGATGCTTTATATTTATTTAGAAATATTTATTTAAAGACGCTCAGTCGACCAAAATAGCATATTTTAAAAACAGCAGGTATATAAGCGTTGATAATAAGTTAAATCTATATAATTTTTATAATAATTGGTCGATTATTAATTTGTGTGCTTAATTTCATTAAAAATAAACAACGTTTAATAGTTAAAATTTAAACATTCAACTTTGATCCAGTTGTATCGTCATAATGCTAATTAAAATTAAAATTAAAATACTTAAAAATATATTTGAAAACTTATTTATTATTTTTTTGTAAATAATTTTTTTCAATAATTTAAAATTTTTTATTTAAACTTTTGACCTTGAGAATCAGATTAATTTCGTTATTTATTTTCGTTCTGTAAAATGAGTACCAACGATAGAAAAGATTACCATCTTAATGACAATGAACACCATGTTATAAAAAAATTAAAAAACTACGGATTTTTGCCTAAACAATTAGCGGAATTGTATAGAGTAAGTCTTACAACAATTTATCGTGTTTTGAATGGACAAAAACCAAGAAACTATGATAATGTTGGTAGAAAAAAACAAGTAAGACAGATGATCGCAAAATTTTAATGGAATTAAAAAAAATTACAACAAGCCCATTTCGAATATTGTAAAAAATAATTTACAAGAATTTAGTTATTCGATGGTGAGAAGCCGTTCAAGAAAATTTGGTTTAACACGTGAATCGCCAATAGTTAAACCATTTATTAATAAAAAACAAAAAGAATGTAGATTTATGTTTTGTAACAAGTGGATTGAACGAAGATTGTCTTATTGGCGCTCGGTATATTTTGCTGATGAAACAATGATTCGGGATGAACCATTTAGATATAAAAATAAAGTATTATGCGAGCCTAATTTTCAAAAACATTTACTTCCGGTAGTTAGAAAAAAGCCCACCCTCGACAAGTGATGTGTTGGTTCGGTATTAAGTATAATGAACCTATTAAATGGAAAATTATATCCGGTACCTTAGATAGTGAAAAATTTGTTTCATTAATAAAGGAAGTTTTTTATAATGAAATGCAACACACTCACACCGGGCTTACTAATGTTTTTCAAGACAATGCTCCATGTCATACGTCCAAAAAGGTAATGTCATATTTACCTAGGTTTACTTTATTTGTTTTATATTTACATTTAGACATTAGAAGGGCTAAAATCAAAACAAATTTCTTTTATTCAATTACCACCTAACAGTCCGGACATAAATGTTATTAAAAATTTCTTCAGTATGCTAAAGCGCAACATCAGTAAGCATACTGAAATTGAGGATTTGTGTGATCGTATTCAGTTTGTTGTTCAATATGAGATGAAACAAGAATGTATCAATAATCTCATCGACAGCATTCCAAACCGCCTTGATCAAGTGGTTAAAAAGAAACGCGATCACATTAATTCTTAAACATTTTGTTCATTATTATTCAATCAATCATTTGGTAACTAAAAATATTCCATGTGTTGTGTTTTTTTTTTCATATTTGACGTTATATTTTATATTAATAATTTTACCAGATTTGTAATTTTGAACAACTTTAACTTTTATACAATTATTTTTTATAATAACAATAGATATTAATAAAATTGTAATTGTATTTTATCAATTATATAATATTGTATATATTATGATTAAACTGAGTTCTTTTTTTGAGTTATGTGATGGCTACAGATGTTTTACTTTAATAACTACGTTTTTAACACTAATTAGCTTAGGAGTTGTAATTATATAATGTAATTAACTTAACATTTATAACTATACATACATACACATATGCAACATGCATATGTTAAGTCCACGCTAAATTTAATAAAGTTACAAATTGTTTTTTGTGCACACAAAATGGGTTTTAATGTGTGGATGTAAACAGATTCAAGTGTTTTTAACATATTAACAGTTTGAGTAGTTATCAACACTTTAAAGCTATTATTAAAGTTCACCCGATGTTTTGTTTGAACCAAGTGATGTAATATTGACGAAATGCACCAACGTTTATTTGAATTGGACTTTTAATTGATCCACTTGAGAATATGTTCTTGGTCCGTTCAAATAAGCAACGAGTTGTCTGACCAATTTCAGTTTTCAGGTTTTAGATTTTACATTTTTTATGAGTTAATTAAGAAAAAACTCCTTTTAATCCTTAATTTAAGGTTATCAGTTTTCATGGGTGAAAATGAGGAAAAAATAAATAAGTGAATGAATGAACAATTAAGTAAACTTTGGAGGTAATAATTGTCATAGGTATAGTGGTGACAATCAATGAGGAAAATTCAAAATCAAAAATAATAAATAATACTATTCTATTTTATTACAAAACATTTAATTATTTGGTATTAATTTTCTTCGAATATTGATATTTTTGTTTGAATGCGTCAACGGTGTATATCGGTGGGAACGGCTATATAAATAACCGTTCCCACGCCGTTAATCACTTTTGCTCATTTTTATTTTTCGGCTCGTTTCCAGTTTCCATCTTGATTTTTGGCTTTCATCCCGCAGTGCGATCCTGTAAAGTTTGGTAATAAACGTTTTTCTCGTCCAATCTTTTTGTTCTTATTAATTGCTCCATGTAATTAGTAAAACGTCAGATATTGGGGGAACTGCGACTAAGCAATAACACGCAACATTTGCCGACAAACAACGTTGCTTGTTTCATCAAACCGCCCGTTGCATAAAACCAGGCTACGTAGCCTTCATTGGAGTCAATTTCGCTAAAAAGACCTTGAGAGACGAAGTCATGACAACACGGCGTGATAATCCTGTATGAAGAATAATGGAAACAAAAACAGCATTAAACTCTAGGCTTTGTTGTTTTTAAAAGGTATCTTTTATAAAAATCATTGGAGAGGACAAATAGATGCTTAAACTAAATGATGCTTAGGAGTTTGTATACTAGAATGAGGTCGCCTGAAAGTCTCCTATCTTGTAAAAGAAAAAACCTAAGTACTTCTCCGGGCACTTTAGTAAATTTTTTCTGCATCTTATCAAGTTTGATAATGTCTGTCCTTAGGATAGGAGACGTTATTTCAATGCAATATTCAAGATGTGGCATAATATATAATTAATATAGGAGACGTGCACAACTGTCAGAAATTTTACTTAGGTAGCACTTAAAAAACTTCCTGGTTTGATAACAGGTTAGAGCCGCTTTATTGTGATAAAACGAAAAATTAAGTGAGGAACTAAAAGTTACCTAAATTTTTAACTAAATTTACAACTGTAATAGGTTGGGAACTTGGGGTTCTTACTTATTAACATAAATTAATTTTAATTTTCAGAAATAAAATGAGCTACATTAATGAAGTTAATAGTATACAAAGTATCATAGTAATTCATACTCTCACTAAATAACAATAGATACTCTACTTTCATTTTACGTTTTCTTATTTTATAAGATATTGTTGCTTCTGGTCAGTATCCTTTATTTAATTCTGTTAACAATATAACTGTTGCTGTGAGCAAGAAACATTAAAAATTATTATTTTATTAATTTTTTTAATTAAAATTTTTATGTTGTTGTACATTTAAACAATTTTAACATTACTTGAACTTTGTTTTAGCACGCATCTCCTTTCGTATTTGAATTTATTACGTGTTATTGTGACTGTAATTTTGTGAGTATTGTCCCGCCCTGTATCTTCTATTGGTAAAAAGTATTGGTATGTAAGTTTGAATTATTTTGTAATAATAAATTGCAGAACAATAATATAGATTACACAAGAACTTTTTTCATTGAAATAAGCTAGAGTGCTGATAATTATCTGTATCAAATTAAATTAAAAAAATCAGGGCCGAGATCTGAGTAAGATCTTATAGTAATAGCGTCGATTTTAATTCTATCCAATTTAAACAAACCCAAAGACTATTAAAATATCTTTATTTTTAATAGGTTCAGTTTCTTTTAGTTCTTTTTAATGTTCCAATTTTCCAATCCATAAATAATGGTCAGTTTCATTAAACTTTTTAAAATTTTGGTTTTTGTTTCTGCTGTTATCTTTTTGTTACAATACTCTGGGAAGTTTTTATTACTTATGCCATCTCTGTAGCCGTGAGAAAAGAATATTCAAAATATTATTGTCATTTTATTAATTTTTATTTCTATTACAATTTTTATATTGTTGTATATTTAAATTATTGTTTGAACTCTGTTTTAAAACGCATTTAGTATTTGAATTTATCGCATGTGTTATTGATTTGACTGTGACTTGTTATATTATCACGTCCTGTTATCATATTGGTAGACAATAGTGGTATGTAAATCTGTATTATTTTGTTATAATAAATTACAAAACGATATTTTAAATTACACAAGAGCTTTTTTTGTTAAAATTAGCTGTGGTATTGTTAAATATATACATCAAGTTAAACCAGAAGAATTTAATTAAAGAATTTTAAGTAAACTAAAAAAACCGTTTGTTTTTAGAAATTAACAATCATTTAATCATATAGGTAAAACATTGTCAAAAAGTAGTTAATCAGTTCATAATAAATATTACTGTAAACTTAAATTATAATGTAAATACAGATAAAAACAGGAGGCATTTATTGTTGAAAAACTGTAGTAAATAGTAAAAAATAACTATAATGTCTAGCAAAATGTTTTGCAAAGTAATTCCATATTGTTTAAATATTAAAATAAATAACCATCTTAAAAGTTTTTAAAAATAAAAAATGCATTAAACTAACACGTACATTGTTTAAATTATTTAACCAAATTTTAAATATTTATATTTTATTTTAATTATTTCACAAAAATATTATATAATTAAAATTATGGTGCAAAACTTGTGAATTTTTATGGTATACACTCACATTTTGTAAATATTATTCCTTACGTTGTACAACAATTGAATTGTAAATGCTAATTGATCGTATTGCTAAGTACTGAGTACAAGTACGAGTACAATAAAAATGTATTTTGTTATTATTTTTTGCTTTATTATTAATTGATTTTATTAAAACAATGTCCAAATAATTTTTGTAGTATCAAAACATTTAAAAAAGCAATAATTTAATTACAGAATTATTTACTAATATAAAATATCAGACATCCATTACGAGGTTTACATATGTCGATAAAGTTTAATCAAGGAGTGAAAAACCATTAATGAAGCTTAGGTTACTTTCAGTATTTGTATTAAACTAAAAATGTTTAATTAACAAAAAACATTTTTTTGTAATTTTTTATTATTTAAAAATGGGAGATGATACATTTTCTTAAATAATAAATATATATTTATAAATGATACTATGGCAGTATCATTTAGTTACTATAAGTATTTTTAATAGTTTTTTAAAAACCTGAATATCTATATTTAAAAAACTGTTTACATACATTTTTAAAATAATTTAAATTAGCAATAGGAAATGTAAATTAAACCTTTTGTAAGAGGGAGGAACTATTTTTATAAAAATGTGAATTTTTTGTTAATAAATTATAATTAATAATTTTAAAGTAAATTTAAATAATAAAAAATGTAATAGAAATTTCATAATAATAAAATACTAAGATTAAAAGTAACAATAAATCATTTAAGGACTCACTCTAATTTAACAGAAATTTTAATTTACAAATGTTTATAAAAATAATTAAAATGTTGTATAAATTTTTTGTTAATAATATATATAATTATGTTTAAAAATTTTAACGTTGTTTTTATGCTAAATTGTTCAATTATCTAATATTTATTGTCTTAGTTACGTGCGGCAATTATTTGATATTATGTGTGACGATAATACAGAAATTTGTGGTTTACCATTTCTCCCTGGAAATGTTTTTAAAGATCCAAGTGTAAGATATTTTTAAAATATAAATTTATTTTTAACAGATAAATAATTTTCATTTAAGTCATACACTATCTTACAAAAATGGTTTTCCATTACCCAAACCTTATCCTGAAGTTGGTATTGGAGGTAGACCTTTAAAGGCAAATCAATTAACTGAACAAGAATTAGATGAATTAGCAAATTTTCAACCATCTCTTACGTATGGTAAAACAAAACAAGCACCACCGGCGGAATTTATTCCTGCACACTTAGCATTTGATAAAAAATTATTACGCTTTTATGGTTACTTTAAAGAAACAGTGAATGAATCTTTTAATGAAGTTTATAGAGTTCGTTTAATTCAGCTTATTTATTATCTTGAAGATGATAGCATAAGTATTTTCGAACCTTCACAAGTCAACAGCGGTATGCAACAAGGTTAGTTATATATATTCAGTTCTATTTACTAGTGCAAATAATATTTTTTAAATGCTATGTACATTAAATAATAATATAATGTGCAAAAATTAACATAAAATAAATAGTTTAATAAATTAAAAATTTATTAAATTGCATTTAACAAAAACTTAAGTTTTTTATTTCAACACTTATATATTTGAGTGTTTTGCTACGATAATTTTCTGTAAAATTTTAGTGATAGTAAGTAGAATACTAGCACGTTTACAAATTTTTAAATAGTTTCTATAATAAGCTTTATCAATAAATTCAATATAAATCATTTTTTAAGCCAACAACACTCTTATATTTTTATAGAAAAATTAAAGGAGTTGGTAAAAACCAGGGCTAAATTATGCATACATTCTGTGCATTATGTGCTAAATATTAAACTAAAGTGTTTTTAAATAAATTGTTTGTTTTAAACATAAAAAGGAATAAACCTTTTACAGTGTGCATAGTGCATGCTAAAGAATAGAAAAGAGTAATCACTCCTTTTTTTTAAAAAGTAGAAATTGATTGTGATTTATTAAATGGAAGAGATTAAAGAATATAAGATAAACACACACAAAATTTCCTGATCTTTATTTTATAGAAAAGCAAACTTGTTTCTGAAAAATATATTTTATGTTTAAATTAAGTAATTTTATTTTAAAAATCCTTATAGACTATTTAAAGAGTCCCGATTTATAATGAAAATATTAAAGTCCCCCATAAATAATGTCATATTTATAAGGAGTAGAGGCAATAGCTAAAACATTTTTAATAAAGCCATGTTAAAAAAAATTAAAAAATACTGGATGTATATTTATTTATCCCCATGATTGTAGAACAAATTATGAGGATTTTAGATGGAACAATAACAGGTGCAATAGATTTGCCACCAGTTGACATAGTAAGTATAATGAGAAATTTAATAATATTTTTTTCTCAGAAAAATATTTTTAAAAATTCTAATGTGTTGCAAAAAAGATGTCTTGATAGTTGACAATGAATTTAAAATATTAATGATCCTGAGGAATTAAGTAATGTTATAAAATTTTAATTTCCAATAATGGTGAAAATCTTAACTGTTTATCTTCCACATGATGCATCCTAAACTAGGCGCCTATAAGCACCTAGATTAATATTAATAAACATTAAGTACACAGCGGTATATCTGAGCTCTCACTGGATTCCCGTTTAATGAATAAGTGCTAGCATACACTTAAAACATTTAAAAAGTATGCTTAAAAAATAATTATTTACCATATGTAGCCGGTTAGGTTTATAGATCCGTCAACCGGTGTCAACCCTAAAAAAATTGCCCTTTAATTGTCTGTAAACACTGGTGTTATTACAAGAAAGCGGTCTTCTAACCAAGAAACTTTATTTGTTCCTGTCAGTTCAATTTGTATTTGACAACCCTTTTGCATATGAATTCGAGAAGGTATTCCAACTTGAAATTAATAAAGAGGTGGCTCTGTAAACAACTTATCTATCTATCTATCTATCTATCTATCTATCTATCTATCTACCTAAATCTAAAACGTGCTGTTGACTGAAGAAAATATTAATAAATAGAGATGTTGGGTGTGGCACTTTATAACGGATCTTGCCAACCTTAAATTTAAGTATAATATTAAAAACGTTTTTATTAAATTATAGATAAAAATTTAGAAATTAAAGATATTAGCAGATGCCTCTTTGGCAATGACATCCCTTGATTTTTAAAAATCAAAAGCAATTTTCTTGGAAGCATTAATAGTCTTATATTAAAAACGTTTCAAAGCATTTCTAGCAGCAATGCAAGATAAAACAGTATTTTTTTATTGCAGTCAAAATATTAAAAATTTTACTATAATTTTGGATATCTACTAACAAGGCTTCAATATTTACTAAAAGTTAATTCATACGTTTGCAATTTTCAACAATGTTGTTTATCGATGGCAAGATATTATACTACTATTTGTTCAACCACTTGATCACCAATACGTTTCTTGTTTTAAAGTAGTGACATTATTAGATTGTTAAAGATGCAAAGTATTGTCCAGTTTCTGTTTAACTTCAGAAAAGACTGCTAGTGCATTACAGTTTGCAATTAATAAAGATTCTTAGTGGGATGTAATTCGGGATGTAATTCACATTTAAAGTTAGCATATCCCAAGTGTTGTTCATTAAATGTTCATTATAAAAATTAATGTTTTTTGTAGACTTTTGATAATTTAGACTACTATGGGCAATAACAACCGGTAGGGGATGTTTATCTCCGATAATGATGATGATGATGATGATGATGATGATGAGAACAGACTACAATTGTGTTTGTAAAACTTTATGTTTTACAAACAATAAAAATAAAATAATTATTTAGGAAAATGTTATTTTATTTGTTTAAGTAAAGTGATCAATTTAAAACAATATATTTAATAATTTAATTGAGCATATTTAAAAAATATTAAAAAATATTTTTGTTAAAAATTAATAAAACTAATTTCTATATTTTATATTTACTAAATTTCTTTATGATATAAACTTTTAATATAATAATTGATATTTCTTGTTTAATAGACATTTTTATTTATTAAAAACAACATTTATTATTTTAATATTAATTTTAAAATTAAAAAATATTAAAAAAAAATAATTTTAAAAATTGTCTAATGATTAATAATAATTAATTGTTTTTAATATTATCTATTCATTCGTACATAATTAAAAGTTAAACCAATATGTATCAAACAATTATTGATTATTTTAATTTAAATCAATCAAATTTATTTATTAATCACTATAGTACTTTAAATATTAAGTTAACATTACTGTCAAAACACAAATAGTAAAAATGTAAAATAGAAACACAAAGTTGTGCTAAAATTTAGGACGATCTAGATTACACCAATGCAAAGTATTACATCCATCTTAACTTGTGTCGTAAATATTACTTGTGGAATAAAAATATTTATCAAAAACAGATTTTGTTTATTACTGAAAACCAATAAAAAATAGTAATAGCCTTCTTCCCTTAACGAGGCATCCAATTAAGCAACAAGTAGATGTTTCCAAGTTGTGTATAATTTTAACAAGTCATTTTATATCAAACTGTAGGTAATTTCCTTGTTTTTTTGACAATAACCTTTTTATACAATTATAGCGTAACCTATCCTATGCTTCAAAATTTTGTTATAAATTAAAAATAGATAATTTATTTTATTTTGCGAATAAATAAATAAGCATTTCTTTAATCGGATTGCAGGTAAATTAGTTTGTAGACACCAGATTGCCAAAAACGATTTGGGCGATTGTTACAATTGGAGAGATTTGAATTTAGGCATAAATGTGGCTATCTACGGTCGAGTATATCGGTTGACCAATTGTGATAAGTTTACCAAGGTCAGTTTGTTTTTGCTCGTGCATTTTGATTGGTTCAAGAAATTCAACTTTGTTATGTAATTAGATGGATTTCCGTAGTCTGATTTGTGACGAAAGATTAAATAGCAGGTTAGGTATTGATAACAGAGTAGAATAATCCAAGTAAATAAAGACTGATTTAATTTGAGTTTATCAGATTAATTGTGTTTTTGGTGTATAAATTAGTAAAATAATAGAACTGAAATATTAAGTAAACATTTGTTCACAAAATATACGGTAGTTTGGTAAACTGAAAACACAAAAAAATAATTTTTGTTATAAAAAATTACTATTACAAAAACAATTATTTTAACGCATTGTAATAATTTATTATATTCACAAACATAAAAAATTGCAACCAAAATTAGTGGCTCCATGTAATGCTTGAATATTAAATTATTTTAACTAGGGATTTCTTATTAATTATACTTTATATATAAATATACATAATGTAATTTTACAATAACTAATATTTAATAACACATATAAACCACATTCTAATATTTTTATATGAAGGTAAGTGTTATTATAGACAGAAATTCAGATCTTACATTTAACTGATCAATAATAATTTTGTTTGACTATTTTAATGTAGAAAGTTTTAAGTTAACTTTTGTTTAAAAATTCCAGACAAATATGTTAAACATTTAAAAAAAATTCGAGTATGATAACCGGTGACATTATTTAAAATGTTCATATAAATTGCTACATATACGAGCATTTTATACTAATGTCTGAACAAGGTCAATGGTGTTATTTAACATCTAAACAATACAAAGAAGTGCCAATATTATATTAAAATGTTATAAAGATTGCAAAAACAGTTATAATAAATTTATGAACTGTAATGTATCCTAGGTCTGATTTCCACCACCAGTACTCCAAACGTATATTCTTTTCTAGAATTTCAATAAATACTTATTTACAAAAAAATATCTTCCGTCAAACATTGGGGCATTAAAAATGAAACAAAATTAAAAAAGCATATTTATGAGTAATCAAAGACATCTTTATCATGCAAGTTTTGGGGGGATATCTAGTAGTATAGGGCTAAACTTGGATTTCGAGTGCCACCGTCGGCTAAATGTCCACTTGCTGAAATATGTTTCTTGTAAAAAACTCAGGCAGTAGCCACCAAACAAATAGTTAAAAAATAATTGATTATTAACTGGGTTATTTACCTACTTAAAATATTTATTACATAATTACTTTGATGTAAGTTTATATAAGTTAGATTTTTCAATTAATAGGTGAGTATTATATGTAATACACTGAAATGTGTTCCTTACTTATTTAGGAGAAAATAGTAAGTAATAATAAATGTCGAATATTAGTAGTGAATTAATAAAATATTTTTTTAATGGATTTCTACAATTTATATTTGCTATATATTTGTAACAAGCCCA
Source organism: Cardicola forsteri (assembly GCA_025895645.1). NCBI lineage: Eukaryota > Metazoa > Platyhelminthes > Trematoda > Strigeidida > Aporocotylidae > Cardicola > Cardicola forsteri. Next base: position 28,951 of record JAKXYG010001222.1, on the reverse strand, counting down.
TATATACAATCATTGCGTTTGATTAGGAATTTCTCGAAAGCGAAGGAGTTGTGGTAAACGCACCAGAGACAGAACCCCAAGATCCATATTTGACAGAACGCATTCGGAAGGAAACGATGGCGGTAAATAAAACGCCATCGTCTTTTGACAAACGACGTCAATTTCTCGAACTGGATCGCAAAGTGTTGTGTTTTTACGTTGTGCACAAAGACAGTGGCGAATTGTCTAATGAATGGCGTAAATTTGTCATACATGTAAGTTGGGGGAAGGAAGATGGAAAACTGGAACAGATGTAGGTATTTTTTAGTTTGATTACTTGAACGCTGTTGTAGCAAGTGAACACAGCCAGAAGTGCATTCATCATTTATCTGGTGTTTTATTATTTCTATATTTGTACAGCATGTTAAACGATCGACTTTGGTGGTTGATAAGCGTAGCAAACGTAAAGGAATAACAAAGTTTCTTGGCTGGCATTCTTGTGACGGTGTCACTATTCGTAAAGATTGACGAGGCCATCTGATTTTGTGTCAGGGTTATCTCCCTGCTGTTTTAAATCTTGATTCCCGTGAGCACTTGGTTTAGGATGCACTACGTGATGGAAGAACAGTTAGAAATATCACTATTATTGGATTTTGAGGTTTTACGAGAATTACTCAAATCATGAGAATCATTAGCATCCCACCAATTAAAATAAAATCTTTATATTATGAAATTTTAACAAACTTGACACTTGCTGCTTACTTAAGACATATATAACTTTTAAATAACACTTTGAAAACGTTTTTTTACGGATATTTGGTCCGTTTGACTCGGTTAAATGTCTATTTGATGAAAAATTGTTTTGTGTAAAACATTGTGATCAATAAAAATTAAATTTTAAAAAAATAAATGATAATATACAATTGGATTACAATTTTGTTTTGGTTGTTGATAGTATTTTCTTGTAGATGATACAATGGAGATAAGAGAAGTGTATGGAAAAAATGACGGACGTGATCCATTTCCAGTGTTTTTACGACGCGGACGAATTCCCAAAGATCGCAGTGCTATTGCGCCAACATTTCCCACAATTTCGATGGAAATATCGGGTAATTGGTGTTGCATTTGCTATTTTCTAAATAAATATAAACAGTACATGTTTGACTATATGTTTACAGTTTTACATGATTGATTAGTAGGGACATATTCGTCTATAGTGCTATACGTTACACGCCTAATATCTTTTTTACAATGAACTGATAATGAATTAATTAGGAACTAATTTGTTAATTGTGCATTTGTAAAGTTTGCAACATGTAACAAGAATACACCCAGGGCGTTTAAAAGAAATATTAAGGTATATATACCATTTGTAACAGTTGGGCTAAAGGAAATAAATTTGAATAAAAATCAAGCAGGTTTGTCATCTTTTGCATCAAACCATGGCACCGTCACAAAACCTCCTTCTATCAGCTAATTTCTTAGCTATTCTCCGACGTTTGTTACGTTTGTGAAACCATTGGAGGTAATCGTTTGGTTTGCTGTACAAATATAGAAATAATGAGGTGGTAACTGCATTGGCAATCAATTTTGAAATAAAGCAACAACCTATATTTCAATAGTTAAAGCGCTGACCTGACACCAGATAGGGTGTGTTTACGTTTGTCCATGTAATACTTGATAATTCCAAACAATAATGTAACATAGCTGTACAGTGATTCTGGTTGACTGAAACTAACTGGATTTATTATTCAAGTGAATCTGATAATTCTAATAATTCACCGTCGAAAACCCACAAATAAAACTTTTAGTGCTTAATCTCAACCCAGCAAATTTATCTAATCAATATTTGTATTCAAAGTATCAAATTGACACTTTCGTCATGACCAATCATTGTTTTTTTCAGACAACGAAATAAAAGAATATTTTTCTCCCAAAGACTTGGTCGTCGGTCAAAACGTTGCAGTTATGGGCCGAAACTATTTGATTTACAATTGTGACGAATTTACCAAGGCCTGGTATCATCAGAATTTTGGTATTGTTGATTTTACACCAATCGATGTAGACATTAAACAACCAGAACCACCCAAAAGGGTACGTTTTACATGGAGATTTGTAACATTTGGTTTGGTTTTTAATATATATATTTATGTAAGAAGAGTTTCAATCCTACCAAATGCTAATCTTCGTTTGGTTGTAAAAAAATGTTCGTTTAGTGAAAATGTTGTAAACCAATAAAAGAATAAAAAAGAGTTTTAAAGTATTAAATATTTTTATGTTATTTTCACTACTTTAAATATTTTAAGAGAAATATCTTTCAGCAATGTGTACTTGTGTTATTTTTATACTCCGGCGGTTTGTTTTTTTAATAACAATAGAATTATATCTTCTCATTATTATTCAGCTTTTGTTTCTTTTATGAAGGTCACTGTTTCTGGTCAATTTTCTCCATTTGAAGCATTGTGACTAATAAATAGTTTTGACCTTGGGTTTTTTTACTGCTGGATGTCTTTTCTACCACAAACTCTCCTCCTTTATTCAGGTTTGGTTTAACTCGGGATGTAATTAAGATTTAATGTCAGTACACCTCAAGTGTCGTTCATTAAGTGCACATTGTAAAAGTTGATGTTTTTGCAAATATTTTGGTATTTGGACTACCCTGGGTGATGATAACCGGTGGGGGGATGTTTATCCCCGATGATGATGATGCTGGTTTAGGGCTGGCTAGATCGGTTTATTTTTGATCCCTTCTAAGATGAGTTAACGGTGGAAATATATATGAGGCACCTAATTACGTTTCGTTCTTCAGAAAAGGGTGCGTTGTACAGTAACAATTTGTTTAGACATCGAACATTATATATAATTGATAAATTTATATAAAAAGTTTATTTAAATTTATTTACGAAAAGTAAACAAGAATGTAGATATTTTAACTGGGTTGTGTGTTTTTTCAAACAGAGCAGTAACCAAGTCCGAAATGTATTTGACATGTATCGCAACGTTTATTGATAAATTTTGAATAATAAGTAATAAATAAAAAAAACGTTAGGTGAAGATTTGCAATTGTATTACCATTTTTATTTTCGAGTATTTTTATATTTCTATTTTATTAAATACAGTTTGAATGCCATTAGCAATTTAGGAAAATATTGACTAACTCTTGAAAGTCGAATTCAAACAAATAAAATTGTTGACTATTTAGAATGTTTGAACAACTTTGAAATTTACTTTCAAACAAAAAGAGATTCTTTGACAATATTAGGATAAATAAAAAAAAAAGTTTAGTTTACACACAACGTCTGCATGTTTCTGAACTTTTGACTGTTAACGGTTTTATAATAATAATAATAATTGTTATTATTATTATTGTTATTTAATAACCCTTTCGCTCTAAAAAAACATGGAGTAACGCAAGATTGTTCCGGACAATTGTATATTGAATTTTTCATTTTGAAGATTGAAATTCAATTCGAATTCTGCCAAATCCCCTCATCGGAATCGTGCTGTTTTCATTTTATTTTACTGTAGCTCAATGAAATAGTATCCTCTTTATTGGCATTGATTTATACAGAGACCAGGGGTTGTACTTGTACCTGGATTGGCATGGGTTCGATGGTTGCTGCGATTACTAAACGCGATCCAACGTTTATGGCTAGAATGAAGTGTTTACCTATAAGAAAGATGTTTATTACACAACGCTCAAATAATATAGTTAAAAAATAAGTTGTCTATTTCAGTATTTCATTATAATGTTATAGTTTGGAGAGTCAAGGTCGATACAGGATTAATAACAAATTAGAATATTCTACTGATTTCTAGTGCTATTCTAAACACAATTTCCGTAATACAATTTTTTTTTTGCAATTCGTGTTTAGGAAATTCCAGCATATACAGGTTATGGATCGTTGGAGGATAGTCTATGTTCAATGCGGTCGTTTCTACCCAAACCCCCTAAAACCGACATTTTGAAACAAATTGACTATGCAAACAAACTATTACGATATGAAGCGCGTCTTGTAAGTATATATATATATATATATATTTGGGATGCTAATGACCCTGAGGATTTGAGTAATGCTTATAAAGTCTCAATTTCCAATGATGGTGATATTCCTGACTGCTAGTCCTCCACGTGGTGCATCCTGGACTAGGTGTCTATGGATATGTGGACTAATAACAGCAGGGTCCGAGTGCACAGCGGTATAACTGAGCTTCCGCTACGGCGGGTGGGTGCGAACATACACCCAGGATACTTAAAAAGTATTTAAAGGTATAAGTATATCATATGTAGCCCTCGGGGTTAAGGGAGATAATCCTGACAAAAAATCAGGCGGCCTCGTCAATCTTTGCGAACAGTGGCGACGTCACAAGGATGCCGTATATTAACCAAGAAACTTTGTTATTCTTCTACGTTTGTGTTACGCTTATCAAGCCATCGAAATCGATTGTTTGCTATGTCGTATAAATATGGGGAATAATGAAGAGGTGACGCCACGTCACCAACCAAAATGAATGAATGAATATATATATATATATATATATATATATATATTTAATTAATTTTTTTTTTAATTTTATGTTTGCTACTTCGAATGTTTTACAAGAAACATCTTTCAGCAGTGGACATTTTAGCGAAGCCGAACGTGGGCCCGCATTTTAGTGCCGGTGATGGGATTCGAACCTATGCCCACCGAGGTCCGAATTCGAGCGCTGTACCGCTAGACCACCCCGGCACATTTAGTAGATAAACAAACTGCTGTCAAAATTAATGCAATACAATTTATTCGTTTTTGTCACACTATTTAATTATATGAAGCACATTTAAGTTGTATTAAGACATTTGTTAAATATTATCTTACCAGTATAAGTAAAATACTTTATAACAACTAATATTTTATACCAATACCATTATTAAATTCTAATTTAGGTCTAAAACAAGTATATTTACACTTAGAAAATTGAAAAACAAGCAAATTAGTTGCTTAAAAATTATCTGTATTATAAAATATGCATACATATGTAAAAATAGATAGGAAAAGCTTTACATTTTTTATATTTTTGGTAATATTCGTTGCTTTCTAGAATTTTTTCAGTGTTTAATGTAATACTCCCCACATTTTTTAACCCGATGTTTTGAAATTTGATTGTTCATCACATTATTAATTTTCTTAATTGAACATTTTTATTTCTCAAATTATTGACATTATATTTTAAAGACATTTTAAAAACTTTCAATTATATTAAGGTTTGTGTGTTCTGGAGGCAACTGTATAAATGTAAGGTTTGTTTTAGTCAAGGATTTTGCACTTTAATTTCAATAGTACAATAGAAAATTATGTTATTTTTTCCAAAATATAGACTAGAGCAATGTTTTTGTTAATTGTTCAGTGCTTTAGAGTGTTGAGATCCAGCATTACATGTAAAATAAAAGCATTTACCAATTTTAGTACTACCTTAAACAATAAAATATATGCCAAACCTAGTTTTCAAATTATACTTTAAAACTAAAATAGGTAGTTTTGTTTTCGACCATATTGTATTTTGCTTGCTTCCATTATTTACTCTTTAATGGTACATCTTAAATGAAAAATGTATTTAGAAATAATTTTTAAAATATTTTATTTAACCTTGCCAAATGTTTAAATGCTGAAAATGTTTTCCTATAAAACATTAACATAACAAAACATAAGTTGGTGACAGAGCCACCTCTTCATTAATTCCAAGTTTGAATAACGAAAAGGTTGTCGGATGCGAATTGAATTTGGAGGGATAAATGAAGTTTCTTGGCTAGAAGACCGCCTCCTTGCGACGACGTCAGTGTTTACAGAAATTGAAAAGGCGATTATTTTTAAGGTTGACACTGGTTGACGAATTCACAAATCTAACCGGCTATACCTTTTAAGCATTATGGGTGTATGCTAGCACCCATTCACTGAACGGGAATCTAATGAAATCCCAGTTATACCGCTGTGCACTCGGTCAGTGCATTGGAAATTGGACTTTGTAAGCGTTACTCAAATCCTCAGAATCATTAGCATCCCAAAGTTGAAATGAGAAAAAAAAAGGAATCAACAAGAGTGGTATAAATTTTGTGAATGTGCTGGTTTTATCGTCTACTGTAACCACCATCGAATAAGATGGGGAAGATGTTGTTAACCAATGGAAATGCGATGCACTTATCTACAAGCATAAACAATCCCCTTTTGATAAAAAAATTCACCAACGTGCCTAATACTTACAATCATTAAGGTTGACAAAATAGGATTTTTTCTTTTTTCCCCGAGGTAGGTGTAGATAATAAAACCCATCCCAGGAGTGAAATAAAGAAAAAGGAACCAATAAGAGTTATTTAATGTGTGAGTGTAAATACAATGTTTTCATCGAATGAGATGATGAGAATTTTTAAGATGTTTTAAGATGAATCCCGTGCTATATACTAATGGATACATGTAAAATAAATAATCTTACTACATTTCAAATTGTTTGTATAAGCTCAAATAACTCGGTTATTTTATTTCAATCATCAAAACATAACTATTTTGATCGATAAATGCGGTTTACTATGACTCAAAAATGTTGGATAAGAACGTTGTGGTTGAATGCTTGTGTGTAAAATGAAGGTCACATTTATTAGATCTGTTTGTTTGCACAACAACAACAACAACAAAAGTTAGTGGCAATGCCACATCTTCATTAGTTCCAAGTTCGCATAGCATCTCTAACAATCCCCTTCCATTGTTCACAATTTTCGGAGGCGTGTAGGGATATGTCAGTCCATCGACTTAGCCATTGTTTCCAAGATAAAGTGCCGGCCAAAATTGTGTAAAGATCGTCCCGAACAGCATCCATCCAAGTACGTTTTTGACCTCCTTTCCTCTTCTTCCAGTCAGTATTTGGACAAGCCAGTGTTACGATACGTGAGATTGCATCAGGATTTCTACAAAGAACATGTCCAAACCAGCGCAATCTTCGTTGTCGCGATACCAATGAAGGAAGATCATGAAGTTGAAGTTCATTTCGAATTTGGTGGTCACTGATCTTTTTCGTCCAATCCCTTGATACGGAGGATGCAAAATGGGTGTTGTGCCAAATGTATCTGAGACATCTTGCTTCAAATTTATCAAGTTGCTTGATCTCTGACCCTGTAAAGGTCCATGTTTCAGTTGCGTACAGAAGTACTGTGCGAAGCAGTGAAGAGAAAATGTTCATCTTTGTTTTTGGGTTGATGGACTTACGTTTCCATAGTGGATCGACAAGTTTTCCAAACGCAGCAGCAGCTAAACAAATTCGACGATTTACTTCATTGGATGAACCACCGTCAGAAGTAATTGAGGAGCCCAGATACGTAAATTCCTTTACATTGGAGAGAACAACATCATTTAATACAATCTTTGCATCAGGAGTTTGGAACGACATGATGACTGATTTTTTTGGGTTGATCTTCAAACCATATTCACCGGAAACAATCATGAGGAAATCTAATGCATGCTGCAACTGAGTTTCGTTCTCAGCTAGAAGTACAGCATCATCAGCGTATTCTAAGTCTGTAATGGGCCTAGTACCAACAAACATACCTTCCATTTGTACAGAGATCTTGGCAAATATAGCATCAATTGCATAGTTAAACAAAAGTGGAGCAGCCACACAGCCTTGACGGACACCACTGCAAATTTCGAATGGCTTTGTAGTAGATCTGTTGCAATTGCGGATTACAGCAGTTGAGTTCTTGTACAAAGCACGTAGAAGATTCACCAGTTTCAGAGATGTTCCATCACGTAACATAGCGATCCAAGTGCTTTTCTGTTCAGCGAATCAAAAGCTGAAGAGTAGACAATGAAGGCTACATACGTAGGACGCTGAAACTTTGCCCGAAATTCAAGTATGCGTCGAAGCCTATAAATTTAATCGATGCATCCCATACCAGGACGAAAACCAGTTTGATTAGGACGAGTGGTTTTCTCCCTCTCCGGGCGGATCCGTTCAACAATTGCTGAGGTAGCAATTTTGGCAGCTATGCAAAGTAAGCTGATGCCTCTGTAGTTAGCAGGTATTTGCCGATCTCCTTTCTTGTGAACAGGAACAATAGTAGCACGGTGCCAGTCTTCAGGGCACTGCTCGTTTGTCCAGAAATCCGTTATGATGCCATACAAATCTTCAACAAGTCTCGAGGGCCATATTTGAAGATATATGGAGGAATTTTGTCAAAACCGGCGGCCTTCCTAGCTTTGAGTTTTCTACAAATGCGCATAATATCATCGATAGTGGGGGGTTCAACAGATATTGGATAAATTGCCGACGAAACTGTGTCAAGCGTGGATTGGTCTACCAGCTATCCTGTAGTGATTTCAGGGTGGTTTAAAGTCTGATTAAAGTGGAGTAACCAGTCTTTGTCAGAAATGCCAGAAGATCCAACTTTAACTTTGTTACCACGGCATAGCTGATTTAATGTATTGTAAACTTTTCCACAATCGTTATGGCGGGCAGAAACCTCTAGCTCATCTGCTACAGAGTCCCAATGTTTTTGCTCATCCTTTTCATAGCTCTTTCGAAATTCCGCACGCAATGTCTTTCTTTCACTTTTTCTCTGAGCTTTCTTTGTTTGTGCATATCGATCTCGAGAATTGGTGGACAACCAGTTTGGGCCTTTGACATTGATTGAACGAGGAAGTACCAAACTAGCTGTATCAATCTTCTGCTTTAGACTGTTCCAAGACTGATTTATTCCTATTTCACAGTTCGGGACAACATTTGAAGCTACTAAGTAGGCTTTGGCAAACTTGGTAGCATAGTTGCTGTTTGTGAGCAGGGAATAATCCGGAGCCAAAATATTAGGTTTAGTCTTGGCAGATCTTAGGCGTAGCCGAAACAAACAAGAGATAAGTGAATGATCAGAGTCATTCTCATTACCCGTTCGGCAGCCTCTGTATGCACGGGAATTTGTGATTGCACTGAACCAGCGTTTACTAACCAAAATATAATCGAGTTGGGAGGAATATTTACCACAACTTGAACGAAATGTTGTCAAGAGTTTCACAGGGTGTTGAAAAAATGTGTTCGTGAGAACCATATTGCACCTTGCTGCGAATTCATTTAACCTTCTACCGTTCTCACATTGTTCGCGCGATTTTGTCCAAGGGCCAACGCTGGGCTGGTTGACACCGTCTCTGCAGACTCTGCCATTAAAATCTCCTCCAATAACAACGAGTTGTGATGAGGTCTTGAGGCGAGAATATAGATCTTCAAGTTGCTTATAAAACTCATCAATTTCTTTTTCACAATGATTATTGGTGAGAGCATAGGCATTAATCACGGCCATTGTATACTTGGAATTTTTAAAGCGCGAAAAAGTCAATCGTGGGGATATACCTTTCCAGTTAATTAACGCACTGGTAGCTTATGGGGATAAGCAAAATGCTACCCCATGATGTGCTGGATTTTGTGCACAAGTTGATGGGAGGAATAATGCATATGTTGATTGGGAAGCTGTAGGAAGACTAAACGGCTCTGAACAATCCAGTCTTGTATCCTGGAGACAAACAATGTCAATCTTGTAACGACTTAGCTCTGTGGTAGTATACGCTTGGGCCGAAACAGACAACAGTGACCGTACATTCCATGTTCCCATGCAAAGAGGTTGTCGGATGCGAATTGGATTTGGGGGGATAAATGAAGTTTCTTGGCTAGAAGATTCTTCCTTGCGACGGCGCCAGTGTTCACAGGAGTTACCAAGGCAATCTTTTTCGGGGATGAAAGGGATGACGCCGGTTGATGGATCCATGGAGGCCGTCAGAGGCTGACCGTTCACACCTTGGTGACTTTAAGTCAGGCTTGTCATTATTAGTTAACAAGGGTAAATTTTTGTTAACTCTCCCATGCAAACCAATTAACTTCAGTCCTTCCCCAGACGCGTTAGAAAGATCAGATGCCCTGGGGGTCTCAGCAGCTGATTCCATTATATATTTTCTGGATGATCGAAGTTTCATAATTGTTTGCACAGGGTAAGGACCTGAGGCGTGATTTTCTGTCAGGGTGAACTCCCTTAGCCTTACCGGCTACATATGGTAAACAAATACCTTAAGATACTTTTTTCGCATTTAGGGTGTATGCTAACACCCCTTCACTGAGCAGGAGTCCAGTGAGAACAGATGTACCGCTGTGGACTCGGTCCTTGTTGTTATTGGTCTAGAATGCCTACAGGCCTATAGGCACCTAGTCCAGGATGCACCACGTGGAGGAATAACAGTCAGGAGTATCACCATCATTGGAGTTTGAGACTTTATAAGCATTACTCAAATCCTCAGGATCATTTAGCATCAATAATGTTTTATTATTGATTTTTTTCCTACACGGATTGTAATAATGTGCCCCGTCACATTGTTGACTGGATACACCTAGGCAATTAGACTAATAAGAGCAGGGACCAAGTGCACAGCGACACCTTGGTAGACGGATGCAAGAATACACCCAGGGTATTTAAAGGTGTCATAAGTTTTGTAGGGTATATGCAGCCGGGGTGTCTAACGGTACAATGCTCGACTTGGACCTGGATGGGCATGGGTTCGAATCCCACCACTGGCCTACTCAATGAGGGGCCCACGTTCGGCTTCGCTAAAATGACCACTGCTGAGATATGCGTTTCTTGTTAAAACATTCAAAGTAGCAAAAATAAATAAATAATTATTATTAGTTGATCAGAATTGTACATGAGAGCGTTGAAAAACGGTTTTTCCCAAAAAGAAGCAAAAAAATATTCTAATTTTGGTTGTTACTGTTTGAATGTTTTATGCGAAATATGCTTTTGAGTAAGTTGACATTTATACATATTGGACGAGGGTCCGCATGTAGTGCCGGCAATGGCGCTCGAACTCATGCTGCCTAAGTTCGATTCCAGTACTGTACCACTAGACCACCACTGTCAACATGAAGACAATGACGAATGACGATGAAAAGTGAACAATTATCATATAAAAAAGACTGATTGATCAATACGGCATTTGGTTTTGCTAATTGGTCCACGTACCAAAAATGTTTTGTTGTAAAACATTCGATCAGCAACAACCAATATAGACTTTGTAATAAATTCATTCATTTTTATTTTGGTTGGTGACGTTGGGTTACCTTTTCATTATTTTCCATATTTATGCGGTATATTAAACGATCGACTTCCGATGATTTGATAAGCGTAACAAACCTGTAGGACAATAAGAAAGTTTGTTGGCTAATAGAAGGAGCCATTGATCATAAAGATTGACAAAGTAGCATGAATTTTTATCAGGGTCATCGCGTTTAGCCAAATGGCTATATATGGATACCTTAAGATACCTTTTAAGTATCCTGGATGTATGCTTGCACCCACTTGTCGAACCGGAAGCCCAGTTATACCGGTGTGTTATGCCGATCTATAATGATCAGATAGTTAAGGTTATCTAAATACGTGTGTTATGTCCAAATCTTTTGATTCTTATCTAAAACGCTAAACATGTGACTGAATGAGTACAGAAGATTAACAGGCTACTGTCACGATTAATTAAGTATAATCGGTTTGTTTTGTGAGTCTACTTACTAAAACATCCGTTAAGCATTATCTCAGCACTATAAACAAAATATTCTATAAAAACTAATATTTTCTACCAAAATCACTGTAAAATTCTAATTCATGTCAAAAACAAGAATATCGATGTGTTTAAAAAATTGATAAATAAGCAAAATTAGTGTTCAATTTTCATTATTATCATCATCAACGTCACTAGATGCGAGATCATTCTACTTGCTAAAAAATGTTTTGTGTAAAATATTCAACCAATAAAAACGTAAATAAACTATTGCATCGACGTTATTGTAACATTAAAGTGCACTTTTTGAAAAGAATTTTTAATAATGTATTTGGCAATATTATGTTATTACAAATACAGGAATACTTGTTCCATCTTTCAACCTTTCTCCTATTTTTCCAACACACGGATTTAAGACCAGCTATGGTGGAGTTGACTATCAACAGATTCACATTTATTTTGTTAATAACAAAAGCATCTTTCTACAATCCAATTTACCCCCCCCCCAATATTCTATTGAATAGATTCGTGTTAACAAAACTTTACAGTTTGTACTATGCTTTTATTTGCAGGACAACGTGAAACCAGAACATAGATCGCGTAGATTTATAATTATTTATCGTTTGTCGGATGATACCATTACAATTTTTGAAACATCAATAAGGAACTCGGGTTTTTCAAGAGGAACATTTTTAAAATACACAAGGTACACAACAATGTAAAAGATTGTATTTAATATTTTTTTAAATTTATTTAATACTCTTTTAAATGGTTGAGCATTTTGGTATAAGATACATCATTTGTACTATATACTTTGGCTTATATGTACAAATACTTATTCATTCACAACATTGCGTGTATATGCTAGCGGTACAGCGCTCGATTCAAACTTGGCAAGACATGGGTTCGATCCCTACCACCGGCACCAAATGCTGACCCACGTTCAGCTTTGCTAAAACTGTCTACATTTAAAGTAGTGACAATAAAAATGAAAAATAAATCAATAATATTGTGTGTATATTCTAGTCAAATAAGATGTTACTCCATTTTACGTGAAAAAAGTTGTTATTTATTAACGAGTTAAAAAGTAACACTACATGTTCCAGTAGTCCATCCCCTAATTATACTTCTTATTAATATCGTTATTAATACAGAGTCCATATTTGTCAATATTTTCAGGCTTGTAAAATATTTTTTAAACAAGTGACTGTTATCGTTCTCCGCGATAATCGTTCTAATGTTTACATAGATTAACGGGACCGCGTAATATATACCGACATGCACTTGATATTTATTTCAGTTTACAGTTTGAAGCAAGGATGCAAAACGTAAGGTTACAAAATTATGAATATTACTATGTAAACATTGTTCAAGTTCTCAAAATTAGGCATACATTCAATATTGTTGATGGCTGAGTGGTTAAAACATGAAACTCCTGGTCAACAACAATAGTGGTATAAGTTTAGCACTTGGAAATGTTACTACCTATCATTAGTAATACTTTTAGTTGTTTGTACAGGGTACCGGGGTAGTCTAGTAGTTGAACACTAAACTGAAACTTGAATGGGGGATGGGTTTGAGTCCTACCACTAGCACTAAATATAGATTTTCATTTGGCTACGCTAAATGTAAACCTGCTAAGAAATATTTCTTGCAAAACTTTCAAGCTGTAACACCTGACTAACTAAATAAAGGGCTGTTCCGTATTTATTTGCTACATGTGCATTCTTATTGTACATGTTTTAGAATTCGCAAACCGGGCAGTACATTTGACGAGCCCGTTTATTACGGACCAGCCGATTTTTATATTGGCGCACAAATGGATGCTTTCGGAAATCGTTTTGTCATTACAGACTTCGATGCTTTCGTAGTCAACTTTTTGGAGGCCAATCGAGATCAATTTTCGACCGACTTGATTCAAAATTTGAAAGATCATTTGAACAACAAAAACTTGGCAACTGGTTCGGTCAAAGTATGTCGGTCGTAAGTTTATTTTGGACATGACTTGGCCATATAATAAATAATTAGTACTCAGAGCGAAAATTTACCCGTTTTATTTGTACTAAGTTCACATGAATTACTTAATTGGGCGTTTGATTACGTACCCTAATTCAGGATGTAATTAACATTTAAAGCCAGCGTGTTGTAAAAGTTGATGTTTTTGCATGCTTTTGATAATTTGGACTACCTTGGGCGATAATAACCGGTGGGAGTGTTTATCCCCAATGATGATGAATAATTAAATATACTACATGATTAAATAGTACTTGGTCGTTTCTAGGCTTGAGCGGTAAGATGTATTAGGCCCATTCAAACCCAAAAGTCTCATTCTTGTGATACTGTTTTTGATGTGTGTATTCAGAAGTTGATTGTTAATATTTCGACATCTAACATACATGTGTACCCGCCGTAGCGAAAGCGCAGTTATTCCGCTGTGCACTCGGACCCTTAGTCTAGATGCTTAGGAGGGTAGATGGTAAAACCAACCAAGGGAAAAAGAATTTCTAAACATCCTATTGGTCAGGCTCCATGAGTGAGTGTGAGTTACTTTGGTAAATTCTTCTATTAAAAGGTGGAAAAATCAATATTTACAAAGCACTATACGATTTGTATTGCGTCATCGTGCAAATTTGGTCACACACTGAGAAACTTTGGTAAATGATAAAACCCACCAAGGTAAAAAGAATTAAAAAAAATTCTATTGGTCAATCTTCGTGAGCAAGTGTGAGTCGCGTTGGTGCATTCTTCTATCAATAGGGGATTGTTTGACCTTGAAAATGTATATTAGGTGGAAAAATCAATATTTACATAGCACTATACGATTTGTATTGCGTCATCGTGCAAATTTGGTCACACTTTTTTGAAACTTTTCCATCTCCAACTTACGAGTAATCACACACTCACAACAGGTTATCTAACTCTTATTGGTTCCTTTTTTCGCAACGTTTTCCCTTGGTTGGTTTTATCATCTACCATTAATCACACACTCACATAAAAGGTTGTCTGACTCTTATTGGCTCCTTCAGTCGCAACTTTTCCCTTGGGGTTGGCTTTATCATCTACCCTTAGGAGCACCTAGTCCAGAATCCATAATGTAAAGGATGAACAGTCAGAAATTGAGGCGTTATGAGCATTACTCAAATCTTCAGGATCATTATTATCCAAAACATTGTATGTTTGTCGTATTAAGAGAATAATTGTTATTATACCAAAATACTTTTCAAATGTTTCATAAATCGCATTGCAATCAAATAGCTTGAAATTTAAATCTGCTTCTATTTTAAAGTTGAGCTAAGGTACTGGTTAGGACTCGAATCCATAAGATTCGAGTCCTAACGGCGGCCTACTAAATGCGGACCTTCGTCTAGGACTTTCATGTACAAATGCAATAAAAACCGAAAAATACATTTTTTAAAATTTGGTTTTTGATGTTTGAATGTTTCAAGATGAAATGCTTATGGGAAAAAATCGACATTTATCGAAACTAAAAACGGAGGCCCGCATTTAGTACCCGTGGTAGGACTCAAACATTTGCCTATCCAGTGTTGAGTTTGGCGCTTTACCAACTCTGTACATATTATAGGTGGATTTTTAATGAAGCACATGGAGGCGGAATATACATGTCCAATCTAGTACTTGTTAAACTATTTGCTCACATAAATGGTTATATTCGAGGCAAGAAATTATACAATACAATAGGAATGCAAGCAAACGATAAAAATAACGATCAAATGAATCGCATTTGCCAAAAAATAGAGAAAAATGTGGCAATTGTTGTTTATTTAAACGAAAAAATAATGTAATTGACAATTATACAAATGATATTGGTCCATTTATAAGCAAAAACATTGTTGCTAACACTTTATCACAATGATTTTCTGTATGCCCCTTACGTTATATATTTTTGATCAGCTGCTTTTATGTAATCCTACTGAAAGATACTTGTATTAAAACGATGAGCTGCAGTTAGTAATACTTTTTAACTTGTCATATACATATACTGAGTGCTTGTTATTGACTAAAAATAGAAAAAAAAGTAATAAACCAATAGGATTATTCCGTAATAAGTGTTTTCTTTTTTTGATTGAAATATTTGAGCTAAAATTAACGATACTTTTTAACTTGTAATTTATTGTTACATCTACTTTATTAGTGCTTGTTGTAAACTGAAATGTAAGGTGCATGTAATAATGAACGTAATAGGATTATTTTGTATTGAGAAGCAAATATAAGTGGATTTTTTAAAACGAAATATTTAAACTAAAAATATGATACGTTTTAACTTACAATTCATTATTCGATTTAATTGATTCGTGTTTGTTATAGGCTAAATATACGATGAATGGAGTAATTGATGATAACAATTGCTGTTGGTTAGTGATGATTACCTCTACATTGGTTTCATATTCTTGTACAGCATACAAACAATCGATTCCAATAAGTTCACAAGTGTAGGAAAATAACGAAGTTTGTTGACGAATAGACGACATCCTTGTAACCATGGCAACTGTTTGCAAAGATTAACAAAACCGTCTGAGCTTTTATTTCTACAAACCCAACGCCTATATATGGTATACATATACCGTAATATACCTTTTAAGTACCTGAGTGTAAGCTTGCATTTATTAATTAAGGCGGAAGCTCAGTTAAGTACACCTAGTCCAGGATGCAGCAGTCAGGAATATTGTTATCATTAAAAATTGAAACTTTACAAGCATTAGTCAAATTGTCAGGATCATGAACATATAACAATAAATGCAATAAGATTATTTTGTATTTAAAAAAAATTAAACGAAAGTTGTGCTTCTTCTTACACCAGTGAAGATCAATTGCATCGGCTGGTAAGCGAAACCAAAACCCAATTGATGAAATTTGCCCTAACTGACTGCAATCGACTGGACGAATTATTTTTACGCTACAACAAAAACCGTCTAGGTTACATTGACATTGACAATTTGAAGGATATGTGTAGAAAAATTCAAATACCACCAGATGATGAAATTCTAAAAATGGTGAGTTTATTGGATGTACATTTACCTTTTTATTATTATTATTATTACTATTATTATTACCATTATTATTATTATTATTACTATTATTATTATTATTGTTATTATTATTACTATTATTATTATTATTACTATTATTATTATTATTATTATTATTACTATTATTATTATTATTATTATTATTACTACTACTATTATTATTATTATTATTGTTATTATTATTACTATTATTATTATTATTATTATTATTGTTGCAAACCCCGGTTGTTTTAAAAAATAAGCATGGGGCAACAAAACAGCAGTAACAGCAAGAACAACAACAAAGTTTCATAATTAAAAAAATATGAAGCAATAAAATGATTCCATGTGTCCGAACATTTTGCCAACATTTTTGTTTGATCCATCATGAGACATTTATTTTAATTACAAATCTTCCCAAATGGTTTTTAGCCAAAGTTTCTGTAATCTACCCCCATTCTTTTGCTATTATCAATTGTCCATTCCAACACCGTTCTTGAGGGCGAAGTTATTTTTTTGGTCTAGTTGAAGATTCTACAAAGCGAGGATTTAGCTTCTTTTAACTTTTAGTCAACTCTGTCATCGGAGTTATGTTACCACTTCTTTGTCGTTGTTTTCCAGAATACAGCTTTTTTTATGAAGGTCAGGTTACTCATCTTGAGCTCAAACCCTTATTCTTTAAGATATATATATATACTTTTATATTACTATTATTATTATGATGTGTTATTGGTCTAGATACACTAGTAGTTACTTTAAGCACACAAAAGTAGGTAAAACTGTAAAATCCATAACCAGCAGTAGTTGAGACAAACAAGAAAAGTAATTATATACCAAATTAAGGTGAGTTAAAATGGAAAAAATATTAAAAACAAAAAACTCTAAAATACATTGCTTTGTTTATGCTGATATAATTATTTTATTTCTATTGCTCAAGTTAATCAATACATATGGTACAGACGATAAAATGAATCTGGAGCAATTTCATCAATTTTTCAACATATAGTAATTCAATTCAGGTCAACGTTTCAGACAATTCAAAATAGGCCATAATATCTCTTATTTTCTAATATTTCAACAACAAGCTGTGCTTGATAAAAATATATTTAGATAGAATTGGGTGTGGATTCACATTTGAAATGGAATTATTTTTAATTATAAACAAATAAATACATACGTTTATTTAAAGTTATTTTATTCGGTTTTTGTGGCTTGGGCGTGTTTTACCGAGGAAGATGTTTAGCAGGACAACGCTAAGCAAAGCTATAAACAGGTGCTCAAATTGAATACTGGCATTTGATTACCCTTCTTGCGGAGGTGGTATATCGTATAAACAAGTCTGGCAAGATATCATAAATTTGAATGTGGTTTACTGGCAATAACTTATTTAGAAGAATAAACCGGAACTAAAATTGACTGTATAATCAAGAGTGCATTTTTCATCTATTATGATCGCATAATACTGAGTTGCTAGAAGACAAGTCTAGGAATCATTGAGACACCAAATTTTGGTAAGGATTAATTTTTGAACGTTGCAAAATCAATAAATTCACTAATTCCGTATTTGCAAGGCATCCTCACGTCATATCCAATAAACAACAAACGTAGAAAAATTTTGAAGTTTCTCGGCCAACAAAACAGTATCCGCTATTTACAAAAATAGACAAGAACGCCTAATTTTTTGTCACGTTAACGCAGTTAGTTCGATGGCTACATTGAAATATCGTTTAAGTATACTGGCTTGCATCAGTGGAAATTGTTAGGACACCGAATCACGATCATTATGTGAATCAGCCGACCAATCACAGCAAAGTCAGAAGGAAAACAGACAGGCAATTGACTGGTTAAGTGATCTCACTTCTGTATGTATTGTCTAGACTATTGAATTCTGGTCATAAAGCTTGTCATGTTTTTATTTTGATTCCTGCGTCTAGTGGGTTGGTAAGTCTCAGTAACGTTAATCCACCAGGTATAGCAGAAAGTTCATCCCATCGCCTAATTCATCCCCGTCTTGATACAAGATCCACCAGAAACGGGAACCAAGTTTATCATCATTATTGGAAATAGCCGAGACTTGATAAGCATTAGTCAAATTTTTATTATCACTAACTGGCTTTACAATAAACACTTTCAAGAACTGCTTCGTACTGGTAAAATAGTTCTAACACTTATTGAGACCTGTCCAACTTAGACCAGATCTAAACAGTAACAACTATTTGACGATAAGTCTGGGTGAGACAAAAAAACATGTCTTTAGTACAGATGGATTAAATGTCGTCCTATATTTGTTGGTTTGGTACACAAACATCACATTTACAAAGGCTCAGCTACTTACAAAGGCACAATCATTTTTGCATGAATAAGTATAACCCTAATATGTAGCGGTTTGGGTTCTACAACCGATTGTGACTCAGTGGTTTAATATTTAGATTGAAAATGATTCAAAAATCACACTTCCAATTTAGGCTTGAACATTCGTTACAAAACGTTGAACCAGTAGAAAATTTTGCATTTAGCCAAAATATGAAATTGAAAAGCAACCCACAGTTGTAGTACATGATGGATAATTAAAATGCAGGGAATTGAAATAGTGTTTTTTTAGCAACGTCTATGCATGACGAACCACCCGTCACTTAATGTAGGATGCCAATAATCCTGAAGATTCGAGTAATGATGGTGATATTCCCGACTGTTCTTCCTGCATGTGGTGCATCTTGGACTAGGTGCCAACAGAAATATAGACTAATAACGGCAGGGACCGAGCGGTATAACTGTGCTTTCACTGCACTCCCGTTCGGTAAATGGATGCAACCGAGATACCTAAGACATTCCAAATTATCCATTTGCCATGGGCTTGTAGATCCGTCAACCCCCCAATCCCCCAAAGAAGATCGCCTAGTTAACCTCTTCGCAAACTTGGAACTAAGGAGGATGTTGTTGTTGCTATCCAATGTTACACACTCGAGATAAAATCGACATCAGTACCAAGTATAACTTGTACGACAAGACGATTGTACAATGGAAATTATATATTGAAAATAAAACAAATGGTGTATATAATAATAATAATAAAATGAAAGATAAATTGCTTGATGGAGCAAAATATCAAAATGTATGTGACATCATGAAGCCAGTAAAAAATTGTGGTTAAAATGGATTATTAAAAAATGGTGATAAAATGCAGCTTATTAAAATAAATTAATAAACTATACAATTAAGTTAAGATGTATGCGCGTCAAAAATAAAATCCACAATATAATAATCGCAATATGTGCAAAAAATAGTAAAAACCAATTAAAGTACCGGTTCACTATAATATATAATATATATACATACGCACAAGTGAATTCTATGTTAAACATCAATAATAGTAATAATAATAATAATAACAATATTAAATATTCTATATTAGATAAAATCATTAATTGATTGTTAAAATCTCGTTCATCTGTAATCCGAAAAAATGTGCTTTGGGACCTTTGAGTCTTAAAAATTGACTCAAATTGTTTTGGGACAACGGGCAAATTAAATGCAAAAATGGCAACTATTTGTCACTGACAGGGTCGTCGGACAAATTGTAAACGAGTGGAGAGACGTAGAGCCGAATTTAAGTAACATGAGTTGACGGAAGTGGAGCAGCCAAAACTTTTTCATTTAGTCGAAAACGGTCGATAATCAACGGTCGGACATCATCCTGAAAATGGCGATGGGTGGAGAGCAAGGTAGTGATAAATGTATCATAGACAAAGTCATTTGGAATCAACAAAACAATAATTTATTTAAATCTATATGTACTAAATGTGGGTAATTCAAATCTAAATGGCTCGTGTTCCGCCACCGGCAATATATACATGAATTAGGATTTTTTTAAAAGATTGACAAAATTGTTTGATTTTTTTAGTCGCGGTTGTCTCCCCTAGCCTCTTTAAGTCCTCTTGTAGACATGTTTCAAGACAGAAACTCCAGTTATACCGATCATTAATCCGTGGTGGTCTGAGTTTTGAATGTACCACACACAAATACAAAAACAGGATTATTGACATCATATAAAATTGTCTTCAAAAGAATCAGTAAAATCCTCGGATTTATTAGCCCTGTTTTAATCCAACAGTGCCGGGGTGGTCTAGCGGTACAGCACTCAAATTCGGACCTCGGTGGACATGGGTTCGAATCCCATCGCCGGTACTAAAATGTGGGCCCACGTTTGGCTTCGCTAATTGTCCACTGCTAAAAGATGTTTCTCGTGCAAACATAAAAATAAAATAAATAAATAGCCTATAAAAGGATATACGGTGTAGTCGATTTAATCATATATCCTGAGGAGAGATGTTAATGATCCTAAGGATTTGAGTAATGTTTATAAAGTCTCGATTTCTAATGATGATGATATTCCTGACGGTTCCTTCTGGTATCCAGACTAATAACCGTAAAGTCCAAGTGCACATTGGTATAACTGTGCTTCCGCTACGATCAGTGAGTACAAGCATATATCCAGATTAGTTAAAAGGTATCTTAAGGTATACGTAAACCATATGTAGCAGTTAGGCTAAGCGAGATTATCCTGACAAAAAATCAGGCGGCTTCGTCAAACTGCGAACAGTGGCACTGTCACAAGAATACCGCCTACAAGCCAATAAACTTGGTTATTTCTATACGTCAGTTACGCTTATTAAGCCATCAAAATCGATCGTTTGCTATGCCATACAAATATAGAAATAATGAAGAGATGTCATCATCAACCACAATGAATAAAAAATGATTGATTGATTGACTAAATCGATAAATAGTGCGTCTATAATTGACACAAATGTGAACCATCGAACTTACAGCTTTTGCAATTTCTTTCAAAAACGGAATCAGTTTGAGCAATTCGTTATCGTTTGAGTCGATAAACCAACTTTCAATTGGAACACCGTTGTCAAGCTGAAAAGCAAAGAAAAGTCAGTTAACTTTCAATTGAATATTACAATCAACGTAACTTTGTTATTCTTCTACGTTTGTGTTACGCTTATCAAGCCATCGAAATCGATCGTTTGCTATGTCGTATCAATATGGGAAATAATGAAGAGGTGACGCCACGTGATCACCAACCAAAATGAATGACAATCAACGTAAATACATCCAAATTGCTACATTCGGCATTATGGAATACGGAATAAATTGCACTTCAGCATAAGCAAAGAATGTCAGACACCAATAAATTAAAAAAAGGTTTCATAAATCCTTGAAACCATTCAATAACCGTGGGATGCTAATGACCCTGAGGATTTGAGTAATGCTTATAAAGTCTCAATTTCCAGCCAAGAAACTTTGTTATTCTTCTACATTTGTGTTACGATTATCAAGCCATCGAAATCGATTATCGTTTGCTATATCGTATAAATATGGTGAATAATGAAGAGGTGACCACGTCACCAACCAGAATAAACGAAATGAATTCAATAACTGTCGATGTATGTTTGCATCCATCAACCAAAGCAGAAGCTCAGATATATCACCTCCACGTCGACTCAGAATGAAGTGGAGTTACCATCATCGGAAGTGAAAACTACATTTACCAGCCACCCTCCAGGTTACAATTTCATTGTAAACCAACTGACACATTAGTCCTATTTATTACAAACAAACAGTATGTTACTCCCAAAAACACGTGACAAACTCACCTGATAGCCAAAGGCCTGAGGAGAATTGTCAATAATGATCGTTTTGCGCAAATCACGTCCGAGTACACGCAAATCTTTGACATAATTTCCATTGATGCAAACACAATGCTCTCGAAACAGACGATGTCTATTGGATAAGATAATGTAAAAGGGTACATCAAAGGAATATGGGCTTCATTTCATCATAAGTATACAATTGATAAAATGTCTACTCAGTCTAACCGCAGTGTTAACAATCACCTACACTGTTGTAACGTTTGTTTCTGCGATTTTATTGCTTGAATATTTTTCAGCATGCACTTTTAGCCGAATTCCAGAACAAGTGCCAATTCGAATGTAAGCTTGACACCCTAACCATCTCGGCATTCCATCACAAAAAGATAGCAATCTAGAAGTAAAATTGTTGTTCAGAATTAAGTCTGAACACAACATCCTACCAACAGCACAAGTTTTAACACACACACACACACACAATGATCCAGAGGATTTAAATAATAATCATAAGTCTCAATTTCCAATAATGGCGATATTCATAACTGTCACCTGCACATGGCGCATCCCGGACTAACTAATATAGTGAGGACCTAGCTCCCAGCGGTAAAACTGAGGTTACGCTTTGCCGGATAACTGTAAGCATATACCCAGGGTACATCATATACAGCCGCTGGGCTAAGATAGACAATTCCGACAAAATCAGGCGGCCTCGTCAATCTTTGCGAACAAGAAACTTCATAATTCGCCCACAGTTGTTAGACTTATCAAATCATCACAATCGATGATTCAATATGCTGTACAAATATAGAAATAATGAAGGAGTGACCACGTCACCAGTCATAATATATGAAATTACTTGATCCATTTCTTCTTGGGATCAATTAAATTGACAAGTCGATCAGCGTAAACTTTTGTGCTCGCCGTAAACAAAACAACTTCGAAAAATTCGGATACATGCGACAAAAATTCATACAAATGGGGCCGAATTCGAACGTACACCTGAAAATGGGAAAATAAACGTATTGACAGCGCACAGAAAATTTGAAAAAAGTTAAAATCATCGACTCCTTAAACATGATCAGATAGCTGTGTTGGCACCTAATCCAGGATGTATCACCTGGAGATCGAACAGTCAGCAATATCACCATCATTGGAAATTGAAACTTTATAAGCATTATTCAAATCATCAGGATCATTAGCATCCCTATCAACTTCATTAAACAATATAACTGTACAACGAAAACACATTTTTCAAATTTGGTCTATTGTTGAGTATTCTTCCGATCTAAAATGATCAGATAGTTAAGGTTATCTAAAGACGTGTGTTATGTCCAAATCTTTTGATTCTTATCTAGAACGCTAAACATGTGACTGAATGAGTACAGAAGATTAACAAGCTACTGTCACGATTAACAAAGTATAATCGGTTTGTTTTGTGAGTTTATTTTCTAAAACATCCGTTAAGCATTATCTCAACACTATCAGCAAAATATTCTATAAAAACTAATATTTTCTACCAAAATCACTGTAAAATTCTAATTCATGTCAAAAACAAGAATATTGACGTTTAAAAATTGATAAATAAGCAAAATTTGTGTTTAATTTTCATCATCCCATAGGTTCTATATATAATTTTAGAATTAGAATAAAGTTGCATGTCTCAAGCCCGAATGGGAGGTGGAATTTAAGGAATAAAAAGCGATTTAGAAACCAAATTTCTTACAACTAAGACAGTTCACTAGTTGATAAAAAATAACATGACTTTTATCCATTATATGATTACCGTACAACTTTCGAGTCAATTCTTATATATTAGGAAAAATGTTTATTATTACTATCAAAGAGAGTAGAAACTATATAATCAATGAGTACGGTTCAACAGCTCTTCACTATTACTAATTACTAATTATTACTAATAAACTCAAACTTTAACAATGTTTACTTTAAAAAACCACAAATTCATAAGTTATTATTGGAACTAATGAGATAACTTTGCTGCCAACTTTTGTTGCGTTTCTGGTTGACTCAAATCAAGTATATTATACAGTTATAGTATTACACAAATGGTAAAAAACGCACCATGTACACAATTCCTTGGAATACAACTTGAAATATGAATTGAGCATCCAACAAGGGATTCAAACTACAATGAACCAGTGTTTCGTCCAAATCCAACACTAAACAAAATTCAGGAGAAGAACGCGTTCGTTTGGGCAAAGCAGGTGGCCGACACATCATGTCACAAGAAAGTGGCGGCAAACTACGGATAAAAGCATATCTGGCAAACGTGGTACAAAAAGTTAGATAAATGAATGGAAATTGTGGATGTGGAAAAACGAATTTAGTTTACTGTTGTAAATTGTTTATAACTATGATGATAGTAATAATCCTATTTCCGTTTCTCACGTGGTGTATCCCAGACTAAGTCTAGCACGGATAAGAGATTAAGTGCACAATCCTATAACTGAGCTTCCGCTATGGCAGATGGATACAAGCATACACCTAGGTCTATGTATATTATATGAAACACGGGATAAAAGATAACCCTTACAATCAGACGGCTGTATTAATTTTTGCAAACAGTGGTGTGTCATCACCATAACAGTATCTATTAACCAAAGAATTTTGATATTTTCCTACGTTCGTTAGACTTATAAAACCATTAGAGCCGGTCACTTTATATCTTGAATGTAATAATGAATAATGAAGAGGTGACTACAACACAATTATTACCATAATCAATCTCTAACCAACATAGGTCCACATCATAGAAAGAATATTACCTGTCAATCTCACAGTAAATACATACTTCCTTTAATTACTGGTGTATCGTATCATGTCAGTGGTGTAGCATTGACACAATTGCACTCCCAATGTGACGTTTCAGTAAAATACTATACTATACACAACACATTTTAGTCAAATATTATTTATCAGATCATCTAGTTATATATTATGACATACTCAGTCGATTCACATTATGAATACGGTTTACAAGTAGTGATTAGGAAAATATATATATATACTGTTAATCTGATGTTGTCTCGTGTTTTACCCAATAAAAATTGCTTCGTTGTCTTCATTAATATGACCTTGTAAACAATGTGTAATGAAACCGTCCATTTTTAGTGGGCATATAACCAATCCAGTCCTCATGCTTTTGAACAACTTGTTCGAGTTGAACAAGAATGGACAGATTTGTTAAACTTGCAAACCGTTTGCACATATTAGTAATAAATTCATATCAAGATAAATGGGTAGTAGACCTACCAAACCAATGATATAAGTGAATATCCGAGTTCCAATTCATACATAAACACTCAGAAATATACATGTTACCATATTACAATAAAACACTCATGATCTGAAGAGAGAGCAATTAGTGCCTAATTACGTTTTATTTCATATAATAAATTAATAGAATAACATCAAATAATAGTTATTGTAAAAACTATAACTTAATATCAGGTCGTACATGTTAAACTTAAGATATGACAAAGCAGGAACCAAGTGCTTCCGTTTTTCGATTACCTAGAAAGTATTTAAGGTACAATATACCTTGCAGAAATGCAGTGTATTATCACAATTAATACTTTTATTCGAATATATTTTAAAACTTATATATTAATCAAAATCATTTATCATTAGCTATATGAAATATCAACAATATTGAATACGGTTGAAAAAGGTTATTCAATTCTATTTCTATAATTTTAACAGAATCCATGAATCTGGTAAATAAAATACCAATCGTGAAAAAAATACACATTATAAAGTCTCATTTTCTATTCAAAACAGAAATAAATAAAACTGTTAATGATAGTTGCATAAATCTAGAAAAAATAAAAAGCTATCTTTCACGATAGAAAAAGTACTTTAAAAAACAGTGTTTATAAAAACTAAATATAAGAACAAGCTGATTGGACTTACGCATCGAGTTCTTCGAAATCTGCGCCATCACAATCTTCAATTGAAGAAATTTCAGTAGTCAATTCCTGATGCGGTGTAAGTGAAGAAGATGAATCACTAGCTTCATCTCCATCATCGTCATCATCATCAATCGAAGAATGAGTATTGTTATCATTTAAATTGGTAAAAATTGGAGGCAAAAGTGTACTGGGCGATGCACAATTCACTGATTCATCATCATTTGAGTACGGATATGTTTGGGCAAGTTCAGATGATGTAGACAATACGAAAAGTTCAGAAGTCGCCTTGCCAGAGTCGTCCAACCCTTCGGTAATAGCCGGTTCAAGTGAGGAGTTTACGGTAGTCGTAGTACTCGTACTGCTAATGTCGGACAAACTAGGGTTACTGATATCATGATCGGACAACGAAGCAGAACACAAATCGGAACTTTCCAAAACTTCGGCAATCGATTTGGGAACATGGTATAGGTCAGTGTTTGCTGAAGGCAAATAGGCATTGGTCAAGGTTTGGCAATTGAGAGTCTATAAAGAAATAATTGGGATTGACTATATATATATATATATATATATATATATAAGTTTACCAATAAAATGATTTAAGACTAAATGATGATCATTCAGTATTCATTGCTTAAATGCTTTACAAAACACTTTTCTAAGTCATTTAGAAGACCCATAGAAGTCCGCATTTAATACCAATAATGACTCAAACTCGTCCACACTAGCAGATTAGAAAACCAAAGCAATTTCTATTAATTAGTACAATAGAAAGTATACAAATTTAATTATATGAAAAACTTACTGTGTATTCACAAAGTTTTGCTATTTCATTGTTTGAATCGCACGAACTTTTAATATTGAGTACTAAAAATATCCAAAACATTATTTATATAAATGTGCGTAAGCAAATGATATACTATAAAATGTTCATATTATCCTTATCACAGTTATTAACGTAACCACAGCACATCCATAAATGTTCTAAATCCAAGATACGTTAAAAAACAAGATAGCCAATATAAAATAAAAATAGAAATTACGTTAATAAGCATACAATGTATTCCAATAATGTTCTTAATAAAAAATTTCTAAAATTCAATTGATATAATCTATATTGCAGCGGTTAATTACATTAAAAAACTATATTAAGTTACAATAGTAAAATTCTAAAATTAACCATAAAATTTTCGTTGTATCAACATCGGATTATTCTGTACCATTATATATATATATATATATATATATATATATATATAAGTTAGTGATATTAAATATAATTACGATTTCAATTTAATACAAAATCAATAAAATACAATTTTCTTAAACAAAAAATAATAACAAATACAATGCTTATATCAAAGAATGCACGATAAATTTAATAGTCAATTACATATTAGTTATAAATACGGAAAAAATAAATCTTACGTGGATTTTCAGTGATAACTTTTTTATAATTATTTTCCTTTCGACACCTAGCGTATTTCCGTTTCCTCATGTTTCGTTTAGTTGAACTGTCTCTAGTAGAAACGTATTTGGCTTTAGATGAATTTACCGTCAGCTTAAAACTTGAACAAGTGCATCGATTTTGTAACATAATTAAAAATTATAAGCAAATGTAAAAGAAATTATCTTCAAGATTTATAAGAAAAAACTGTTATATAAGTATACGATAAACAAATTTCATTAGATGAGAAACAAAAATCATATATAAAACACCAAATCACTGTAAACAATAATTATAAACTCTTAGTGTAAAAATTAATTCAATAGCAACGTTAACAAGAGCTGACTATACAAAAAAGTCAAGTGCTAAACAAAAACACATCCATAAAAACATTTAAAATTTTGCGTTAAATGTTACTATGCGCATTTAAACAAAATTATATATTTTTTATTAAAAAAACAATTGTTTTTACAAATATTTTTTTAATGTATTAATTTTTAATTTTTTAAATTATAAAAATTATTTTGTAAATAAAAATAATATTTTTGATAATCAATCTTGCTAAAATATCTAACAAACATTAATTTGCGAGTTAAAATTATACATTTTAGGTGTTTTTGTATTTTTAATAACAACACTAAAACGAATTACAAATTACTAACATAAAATTTTTTCCTTAATTTAATTTAACAAATAATTTCAAGTTAGTTTAGTTGTACAGCCTGCTACTCGAATATGGGTTTGGCATTGGTGTAATCCCTTCTTCTGGCACTAAATGCGGGGTATGTTTAAATTTACTAAAATTTCTATTGTTGAAAAACGTTTCTTGTTAAATATTTAAGATAATAATTAAATTAATTAATATTTTTGTATATTACATCTGTTCCATAAGGCTTATTAATTTTTTACAAATTTAATAATATTTTTATTTTATTTCTACAATTTACTAATTTGTTTTATGTATGTTATAGTATATATTTATAATTTTTAGTTATTTTTACTATTTTGAATGTTTAACAAAAAACATCTCGTGGCAGTGGACATTTTAGCGAAACTGAACGTGGGCGCGCATTTACTGCCAGTGGTGGGATTCGAATCCATAAAAAATTAGACTTATATATTGCTATAAAATAAATAAATTTTAGGCATTATTATATTGATTAATATAAATATTGTAAATTGATTTTATGCTAAAAAGATTTTCAATATTTAATTATTTTCCATTCAACCTTTACGCGTTGTTAACTTGGTTAAAGATTTAGGTGTTACCTTTAGTACCTTCCTTAATATTTCAATTCATCACAATGCAGCAGCACCAACTTGTTTTCGACTTACTACTTATGTTGGTGTATGAACTTTTGAA